>JAODUD010000033.1:7126245-7142068 GCA_026784285.1 Stomatorhinus walkeri | reverse complement strand
AAGTATCAGCATCATCTTAATTTAATGCCATGCCGGGTCTTCATCATACTCCTACTGATGCTGAGGAGGAAGTATCATCTTGCAATCTCATGTATTGACTGGAACTGTTGAGGCAACCTTAATGGAACGCAAAAGCTGTTGTGAAAGTAGTCTAACTGAGCCAGATTGGGGGGTTTGAATAGACGTGGCTGAATTTCCGATAAAAATCTGTATTTTGTCACATTGCTAAAAATTTGCACTTAAAAAGAAAACTATGCCCTCCATGTGAGCCGAGTATATTTTTATGAACTGATAATTTCAGCCTTGTTACTCCACTATGCAAATAATAAGATTAGCGTTATAATGACGTCTATTAACAAATCACATAGGAGTCACTTTGTGCTTTGGAAAATCATGTTATAGCTTAATAACTGCCTTCATAACAAACTGGCCTAAGTGCGTCTGAAACTCTGATACAGTTCTAAGAACTGACAGATCAGAGTCTCCGTCGGACAGCAGGGTTGAACTATCAACGACTGAGAGTCAGACAGCTACTATACTGTAAAACGTGAACTTAAAGCATTCTAACTTGGAGAAAGATTACAATGATGTTCTCATCAATGGCAACACTGGGTTAAAGGTGGTGAAAGTGACGCAGAAGCTGTAGGTGGGAGGAAAAGAAAGGTCAAGGTAGGGTAGCCGTTTGCAGGCTACGGAGGCCGGATTGTTACCAAAAAAAAAAGCGGCAAACTACTATGTTCTGTTTCTGGACTGTCTTGCACAAAACCGGGAAGACTTGCACATTCTTGCATTTTTATCAGAGGTCTCTGAGGTGCAGCGGGTGTGAGAAACCAGGCTCTGAGAGAGCAGAAATGTCAAGGCAAAGCCGACCACAGCTTTGAGCCAACTGAGGGAACGTCATAGCCCTTAGGAGGTAGATGCAACAGGGAAGCCAGAGAATGCCGCTGGTTCGCTAAGTACATAAAAATATGAGGCCGATCCAGTGGCCGTCGAGAGTGACTGCCGGTCTCCTGCCCTGCGGAATGTTTTTGCTGTCAGATGGGCATTTGCTCAGATACGTTTCCACTCGACGGCCTGTGATTTTGCACCCGGCCATACACTGATTAAGAAACAGAACCACAAAATTCAGAAAAACAGTCTAAATTAACTCTCTCATTCAGCCAATGAATTCTACTTTAACCTTTTGCACTGTTTTATAGACCAGACACAGAAATATAAAAAAAGAGAGAGCTGCACTAAACGCTAAACACCGATACATCGATGACTGTTTGCTTCCCTTCGCCCGCAGTTGGCTTTCCTTAGGTCACTTGCACCCCCACAGCTTGCCCTTTGAGGCTCTTAGATCCGTTCGGCGGCACCGCTACATTTCGATAAACAAGACGGAGCTCTACGACTGGGACACGCAGCGGTACAAAGTCGCCCGCGAGCATGCTAGCTCGCACGCACTCTCTCCCTTAAATGCTTCTCGCAGCAATTATTGATTTCAAAGCACTTTCCGCTGAGATGGCAGATGGTCCTCTTTCAGCGCCACAGTGTCGCACCCTAGGTGATAGCAGCGGGCAGGTCTCTTCTGCTCCTCCCCCCAGCCCCCAGTCCTCGCTAACCACGTCCTTGCAAGCACCTGCCTCTCCTTCCTCTGTGCGCATAGCGTTTGCTAGCTGCTCGCTTCCCGTGGCTCCGCTTGGCTGCCTCCATTCCAACAAAGTCTGACTCCGGATACTGTGAGCTGCCAGCTTCTCTCTTTGGTCCCCGTGAGAGCGTCGCCGTTGGATTTCTCCTCCTCTGGCTAAAACCAATCAAAGGTGTAGTTGAATGTCACCCTGGTTACCCAGTGCTGACTTTGCTAGGTGTGCTCTACTGTGTGTTGGCATGATTTGCAGCTTTTTCTCCATAAGATCTACCGTTGAGACAAGTGGGCCCCAGTAACTGTGACATTAGACAAAAATGCGAACAATTCAAATTCTTTCATGTTTATTGTCACTTTCACGATAACAATGACTGTCAATTGAAAAATACTTCTCATTATCAAGCTATAAATTACAGTAGTATAAACATTAACATCATTGCAAAATATGTCAAATGTCATATTCATTTTGCCCATTCTGGCCTTTTCAGTCGGCATTCATAGAACTCATATTCCAATGCTACTTCTTCTGACACCCACATCTCATTACTTCACAAACGATTGAACCAATAGAGACTGTAGAAATTTAGCCAGCATATAACCCTTGGCTGAAATTGCAAAGTGAAAATTGTAATGACCCAATCAACAGTTTATTTCACAAATATGGATACACAGAGGTGGCGGCATGGTGGTGCAGTGGTTAGCACTGTTGCCTCACACCTCTGGGACCTGGGTTTGAGTCCCCGCCTAGCTTCCATGTGTGTGGAGTTTGCATGTTCTCCCTGTGCCGTCGTGGAGTTTTCTCCGGGTACTCCGGTTTCCCCCCACAGTCCAAAGACATGCTGAGGCTGATTGGAGTTGCTGAATTGCCTGTGTGTGTGAATGGTGTGTGAGTGTGCCCTGCGATGGGCTGGCCCCCTATCCAGGGTTGTGCCCGTTGCTTCCGGGTAGGCTCCAGACCCCCACGACCCAGTGGGATAAGCGGGTATAGAAAATGGATGGATGGATACACAGAGACAAACACCAAATGAAAGTAAAAAAAGATACATCAGAGCAATTTTGAGAATGTTATCTATCCATCCGTTATGAAACAGGATGCAGGGGCGAGAGGCAGTGCCCACACTGGGCACACACTTCTATACATTCACACGCTCAGGGAAATTTGCAGTTAGCAATTTATCCAAACCACATGTCACCAAATGAGCACCGACAGTGTCGGGATCACATTCAAGCCGGTGACCTGGAGGTGTGGGGTGACGATATGCCCAGCTGAGCCAGTACTTTCACATTTTTATAAATAAAATTTATGTTTTCTGTAGAGGTTGTTGCAACTCCATTCCAAAAACTTATTTTCTGAGAAGCGAGAACGGAAGAAATCAAAAGTTATCGTTATTAATGACAATAGTGCTTATTTAATTTTAAATGCTTGTTGTTGAGTCTTGAACATTTCTCCTCACTACTCATTAGGCTGTCTGTTATGCTTTAGCTATGGAGAAACGAGACAGTGAAACAGGACTTCTGAAAATCATTTCCTCTGGTTGAGATCTGTACACTGTAGGATTGTTGTTGTCAAACAGATAGCGGTTGGATCGCCCCTTGCCCTTAAGTGTTCCAGTTCTTGCTTTCAAACCATTTTAGATTCAAGCTGGCTTTATGCTGTAAGTTCTGCATGGAGAGTTTAACAATTTTGAAAGCTCCATAAATGTGTGCAATAAGGCGGGACGTAATTCTCCATTGTCCAAGAAAAGGCTTAAGCAATATGATTATGTGAGAGTATGTGGATTATTGTTTTTTTTTAGTTATTAATTATTTGGTATTGTTAATCTACTTGTATCTGTATTATGTTTTTATATTTAGCTGTCAAAAGTGCAGGTCTTCATTTCTGTGCTTTTCCCTGTCAGCTCACTGTAATTTCATAATATTGGGCGTCCATTTTCCTCTGTCGTATCACACAAACGATAGCTATATATTCTGCAAGCTGACTTGCCAGGAAAAGAGTTTATCCCAAATTCTGTGGCATCAGGCAGCTTGACATCCAAACAGCGTTCACTGGGCTGGGTGTTAATATCCGTCGAAAATGCCACCGTTCCCATGACTCCCTGTAATTCTGATGGCCAGGCAGAGAGGCAGCGGGTGCCCGATTCTAAGCCTTCGCTGTGGACAGTCTGAGAGCTGAACACGTAGCACAAGACTACCGAGATGTTGTAGCATTCCGCTGACCCTGCCGGGCGTCCGTGACAGTCCTGCAGCAGTGAGCTTCGTCTGCTTTCAGCATTACGCGCAGGGTCGCACGCCGTAAACTGCCTAATAGTCACACTTCTTCATTAATTAATCATAAATAAAAACTAGTCATTCGAGGTTCTGGTGTATTTTGCCGCCAAAAGTGACAGGAATTCGCAATACGCATTTTATTACTACCGTGGTGTTTCCTTCTGTTACAAAGGGGGCGGTGCGATGCTTAACTTCAAAAGCTGCCAAATTTCAGAGGGATTATCCTGGCAGAACACGTCTCAAAGAAAAGACCTAATGGGGTTTGGAACGATGTTCCACCCATCTGGCTGTTTTTTACCATTCGTGGGGGGAAACTCGGAGTATACAGCTACATATTATTATCGTTGGGCTTCAAGTCAAAGCATCGGCACCCACTCTGCCTGCGCTGCTTTGTCACTTCAAATGAAACTAGTCATTATAAAGACTCTCCAAGGAATTTTTATGATAATATTAATACCGGCACTTGGGTGTGGAGTTAAATTTAGGGTTAACCTGATTTTTTTGCATCCTTATCCTTCATTCTCTATGACATGACTTAACCAAGTCGGTTTTGTCACTTTGGTGTGTGCAGGGCCGCTGCCTGTTGGGTTCAGTGTCTGAAGCAGTTTTCTCTGCTGTGGACGCATCCCAACAGGACTCACAATGTCCTGCTCCTTCAGTTACAAAATTACAGCTCTCCTGTACGAAAGCGAATTATCAGGTCGCTATTGGTCCTCGGTGTTTCATTCCCCTGTATGGGATTAATGTGTGTGTCCCCATTATTTATTTATTTGTTTGCTTTTATTTTGTTACAAATGATACATTTGTGTATTTTTTTTAACAAATGTATTGATAACAGAAGAAGGTATGAGTAAAAATTGCTTTGAAATTTGAACTGAGCTGCCAAAGTATGGAGCTTATAAATGGGTTCCTGTGAAATTTTTATATATATAAGCTGGAAAATTGGATTAAGGTAACTCCCAAACTAATGGCTAATGCCTAAGAGTAAATAACTGTAACGTATGAGTGTAATTACTGTTAGACACTGAAATGGAGTAAATATTAATGATCCTGATTGGAACAAATGCATATATGTTCTAATTGCTGTTATAACACCTGTCAGTTAATCAAGATGTTTTTATAGGAACAAGATGATTAACTTCTAAATAATATTGATTGGATTGATTGACAGCGTAGGGAGTAGTAGGTGCTATGACTGTGGTTGCAGATTCTGGCCTGATTCTGGTTGCAGTTTGCGACCTTTCGCTCTGTATGTGTGATTTACTTTTTTCTCAGGTTCTCCCACAATCCTAAGGCGTGCTGATCAAGGGGATTTCTGAAATTCACTAAATTGCCTTTTCCTGTGTGTAGGTGTCCCGCAAACAGCCTGGCGTTATCATGAATTAATCATCAGTCAGTACATTTACAAAGCCTCGCTGCATTCCAATTACAGTTTACTAAGCTATAAAAAATTACATTAACAAACAATTAAAAGTGTTGTGCTGGGTAAGGAGGTATGGGAGGCATGGGAGGCTGGGATGGGGGGGTGGGGGGGAACAGGGGTGCTGGGGAATGGGGTGGAATGGTAACCGGATGGAGATAGTGATGGGGGTGGTGAAGTGTGGGTTGAGAATGACATGGGGTCTGTGGCCGGCCGAGTCGAGCGGTGATTCTTTCCTCAAGTAGCAGGGTGTGGTCCTGAGTCTCCCACTGGCCCCTCTAGACTGTCAACCTCCGGGCCGCTTATTAGCGATGGAAGAGGAAACACACGCAGGTCACTCTCACTCTGCTCCCTCTGTGTCCTCCCAGGACGCAGAGGCTAAGCCGCCTACCCACCTCGCCTCATCTCTGCAGCGATTAGCGCCCACTGGCTAATCCCCGTTGTCTCCCGTGGGGAGATCGCGGCTGCTGTCCGTTGGCATGAATGCTGTTTGCGCTCAGACGAATCCCTGTGCGCCTGCGCTGCCGTGACACTTAGTGGCAAAATGGAAAATATGTACGTTTTGGTAACTAAGTTAGTCTTTATTTAAACAAGAGTGACCTTGTGCACTTCAGGGTTACAAATTTAAATCTGTGCGTGAACGTTCATTCTTAACTGAGATGCTGTGATTCTTTCCAACATCTGTTTAACTCTGTCCCTGTCTTTACAATTAAGCATTTGTGATTATGTTGGGGGAAGAGGGTGTTGCTAATGAAATCATACGCTGATCACAACTGAAACAGGTTTCTTCCTAAGACCTGATTTTCTCTGTCACCGTCTTTACAATTAAGCATCTATGATAATGTTGGGAGGGAGGGTATTAATGTGCTCATACCCTGATCACAATTAGAATAGGATTACAGTGATAACAGAACCAAGGTTCCAGTTGTCATTGATTCTTTTCCAGTCACCCCCTTTACCATAAGCCCTGCAGCTTTCTGTTCTGGATCCTCAACTGATTTTAAGCTATTTTGTGAGGTTGATTGCCACCCAGTGAAATGGGAGAAATTGAATTGTGAACCAAATATAGTCTGTATCTGTGTTTCATAGTCAGCTGAAAGATGTTTACTTACCTGCCAGCCCTTCTCTTGCAATTGTCTATTTGCATTCGTGCTTCATTGCCTGTAGGTTATCGCCATTGTCTGATACTCATCCGTTCACACATCTATCGCAGGAAAAAAGCTATAATCAGAAATATGGCCTTAAATGAAAGACTAAGGATATGAGGGAAGCAGCATTTTTTCCATAAAGCTGTTTTCCTTTTTTAGTGCATGTGGTATTATGCTTTGCTGCTAAAGAATTTGTAATATAAATGTAATTGTAAGTTACCGCAGGAAAGCCGATTGAAAAAAATAATATTATGGTCCAATATATTATTTCAGGTGCCACTTGATTTTGAATTCTAAGCACAGCCTCTCTTTCGCCTCACATATTTTCTTGGTTTGTCATCAATCCACCTTAGACGAGTCAAGATAACGTGCATTAAATTCTGCTGCCCTTCCCCCCCTCTGACAGCAGTCAGGCAGTTAGTGCTTAAAATACATCCACGAGTTTTGCGTGCTTTAAATACACTGAACGTGTGGTCAGCTGGACAGAAGTGCAAATTGTCAGACTATGTTCTTTAAAGGACATTTAATTTGCATTTAAGTTTTGAAAAATGTGGTGATAGTGGCGTTTCTTTTTTTACCACTAAACCTGCTCGAGTGACCACCTAAATCATGCCGGGGGGCACTATGAGCTAGGGCAGGGTTTGTAAAGTACCATTTCAATTAAAGGGACTCGGGTATCACTTCAGCACTGAGTTCTTGCTGTGTGCTGATTGGTCAGTCTCCTTTAATCATGCATGTGTCACTGATGTTAATGTGAAACAGCTGCATGAATCTTTCAATCAAACAAACAAACAAAAAGCACAAAAAATCTTGAACTAATTAGCCGAGCACAAGAGGCTTTTAGTTTTTAATTAGTTTGTAAAACCTGAAGTAGCTCATAGTGTCCCTCCTGATATGCATTAGGTGATCACCCTATTCCTGCTGAATCATTCACACTTTTTGTGTCTTAATATTAGATTACCCAAAGAAATGCCTCAGATCCATCAAAGCTGTTTACCGTCCAATATAATCACTTCAATAAATACTCCTTACCAACTCAAAACAATTAAACATCAAAAATTCTTTGAATGAGGACTTGTATCCATTATATAGAATTTAATGTGTTATATCTTTCTATCGGGTATAGAGATTAGACACCAAATTTTCTGGTCAAAGATTTTTTGTGCATTTGAGATTACATATAATGCTGAAAGCAAAATATGTTATAAAAGAAAAAACAGATGTGTGCTTAGACTCTGGAATCAGACATCCTTAGGCAATCAATTAACTTTTATTCCTGTGCAAAGCAAAGCATGACTGTGTAAAAATATAACCTAACTTTGCCCAGAAACTAAGCAACGTGTCTTCCGAAGTATGATTAGATTTTATTTTAAGCAAGTCACCTGCATGCACAGTTGGTAAATTTGAAGCACGATCTGCATCGCTGTTACGTAAGTTTATCAGCCTGCCACTTACCCTGAAACTTATACACTAGGGCTGCACATGAATTTTCTGATAATTGCCTTTTACGTTAAGCTAATAGTGAGGTCACAAGAAGTACAAAACAAAAGAATGAAGTCAGTCACAAATGAGCATTTCCCCAGTGGCGCTCTTGTTTATGGAAAATCCTTTTTAGACGTATCGACATGGAGAAATTCTCATGTGACCTCATCTTCACTTTGCTAATATCGAAGCCTGTTTTATCATGTAACCTAGATCAGCCCCTTCTTAAGGTCAAAATAACAACTTTTTGTTGTTAACAGAATGAGGTGTGGCTATAAAGTGGAATTTATTAAGGGCATAAAAAGAGAATATGGGATAAAAGCATAGGAGCGTCGTCCTGCCAAACTCATCAAGACTCTCATCTCTTAGGAATACACGTGCAGTTTATGGGAAATTATACAAATCTGCTACGGCAAAATGAAAACGAATATCTTCTAGAGAAAAATACTAAAATGTCCAAGTTGGACATCCATCATTTTTCCATAATTGCTTGTCCAATGCAGGGTCATGGTGATCCTGCAATATATTCCTGAGAGGCATGAGGCACAAGGCAGGAGACACCAGGCAAGAGATGACAGTATATTAGAGAATATGCGCGCACACACACACACACACACACACATACACACACACACACACGTGAAAAATGGCCACCACAATGTTAAAATAATAGGTTTGTTTCACATTTGGGACCCACAATGTAATTTATACATAACCCACAAACACAAGCATAACAGGCTCTTTAGGTATAGTAGTAGTGTTTCTAAGATGTATGTCATTGGACTGTAGGTGAATCAAGCAGAGAACCCCCACAAATTCATGGAGAACATTGAAGCTCCACACACAAAGAGCTGAGACTGGAATCAGGCCTGCCTGAAGATATAATTAAACCTGACACTCAACCTGTAAAATTAGGAGCTGTACATGACATATTGTCTCAGAGTACTTGACACACTAATGAAACGTAGCTGAGTCTTTATACATGCTCTGGTTGTGCTCACCATCTACCGGAATATATCTGCTGTTGGGTTTCTTGTGTAAATTTCTATGCAGTCCATATATTAAGGATCAAATAACATTGTAGGGTTTTGTCTATGTGCATTCTTGCCACTGCCACGTGATTACCCACTGAAATTGAATGTGCAGACAAAATTCAGTGAGGAAATTGTATTTCTAAGTCACCTCGTTCCCGACTGATTTCCATTCTCGGTTACCATGGCGTTTTCTGTTCTTTTGGTTTCGTAATAAAATTTACTGATGGAAAAAACTGTATTATTTGTATTTGTATTCCATAAGGAACTTATAGAATATTTGTGAGCCAAAATACACTCTCCAGACCACCTTGTGAAAGATACTGTCCGGGTACATGAATATATTTTTTCGATGTCAGAATTATATTGGAAATAAAGCTCTTAATTATGCTGTGTAAGAACAATTATCTGTAGTGGTTATATTTTATTTTATTTTCAGTAAAAATAAATAAAAATAAAAGACATTTTATTTTCAGTAATTTGCAATATTTATTTTTTAAGCTATATGCCTACTACATAGATATTAATAGCATCGTTTCATTCATGTTGGGCCACCTACGTTCCATCTTCTACTGTAAATCCCACTCTGTGATAACCCTTGAGGCGTAAATGCCCACGATCTGATTGTAAGACACTCTGACTCTCACCTCTCCAGCTCTTGAACGCGAAACAGCATATTAACAATTCCCTGTAGGAGCACGTTCAAGGCCTTGCAGACAGTAGGAGCTGCTGGAGGCATATGGAGATATATCGCACCGGCGATGTGCTGAGACCTTGCCAGTACGGCTTTTCAATCCGGTGCATGCTGTCTTGTTTGCTCTCCGGACCTCCTGTTTGTTTTAATCGTCAGTCTGCTTGTTGCTTTACAGGAAAGCGCGGAATGAGGTGGACAGACGTTCCTGTGTTATTTCAGATCACTATACTGATATATTTGCATAGAAGGAGAAGCATGTTTCCGTTGATTCGCGGATAGGATGATCTGTGAGTGTTTGGCCTTTGAAGCTTCCCATTTCGGTGTAATAGCAGTTTGACGAATGGTAGACCGACGTTAAAGTCTGCATAAATACAAGAAAACAAAGCAAGCAAACAAAGCAGAGCTTCACATAGCTACAATACACTTTAAAATGTGTACAACTCGTAACATCTGTTTAGGGGAGAAAAAAATGATATCCTTGAAGTGAAAATTTGTGTGTGATCCATGCTAATTTATCATTTAAAGGTGGATGAACCTGCTTCCTTAGAAGGCATATTTTAATAATTACTGTCAACACACTGTACCATTGGAAAGATCATTAGAAGCTTGCTATGGAAACTTCGGCAATTACTGTGGGATGACTCGCTCGTGTGCATTATAATGAGACATTAAGTGGAACGGTGGAGGAACAGTGTGAAAAGATTAACAGCAGTGTTAGGGCAGTCTCCTAAGAGATGGGTGACTGAATTCTCTTGCGTGAGAGGGCGATGACTACGTAGGCTGTCCAAGGTTTATTCTTAGCCTGGTACATAGGCCTGGAAGAGGAAGCTTTGTATTGACAGTCATTCTATTCTTCAACAACACGAATCCTGTCATTTTGCTCACATTTTTAGTATCCATTATTACATGAAGAAACAGAACTTCAAAGGGGTGGCTCTTTATGATGTATAAGTTCCACTTTTCCACAATGTACAGTTCGGAAAATGATACAAATGAAAATGTCATTGTTATGCTCATCAGTCACACGGTGTAAGCTAACGATGCACTTGACCGTTGCCATTTTTCCTCCCCAGTGTCCATTTTAAGCAGAATAATAATTCCCTGTGCAAAATAATATGCTTACTTGCTTATGTGCTTCTTCAAAGTATAGACGTGGCTGTCGTGAATGGACTTCCTCCTGAATGATGCCTGTGTCCTTTGTGCGTGTCATGTGGCAGCAGTGATGTCATTAGTTTACTAGAAGGATTTGAGTCATCCCACAAATTCCAGCTGCTGGTTAGAGGTCACACTCATCTATCTAGGTTTCCTATAAGGTCTTCATTGACACATCTGCATCTATATTAATCGTTGGTCACCTGTTGTTGTGGTGAGAAAGTGCACTGTGAGAAGTACGACTGGATATTACCAACTAGCCCATGATACAATATGCATCACGATACCAGTGTCATGATTCAATGCATCATGATGCATCATGATATTACTATTGTATCCTGACAGTTATAACTGCTAAAATTTAAAATTGGCCAAATTTAATTAACAGTCTTTAAGTACCAAGGATGAGTCACTATTATTACTGTAGCGCACTTCACCTCCCATTTGCATGAACTAAGTATTTCTGTGCATACATAAAGTGTACATTTCTGTTTTTTAAATCAGCAAATGTAAAAAAAAAAAACCTATATATTGAAACATTAAGCTTGTACTTTAATATTTCTGAGGTAGATAGTTCAGTTCATTGCATTTTTTGTATTGCAGCGCGCTTAGCATAAGCTACACAAACAGCACATTTTCAGCACATTATGATATATATATATATATCAATTAATGGTTGTATTGATATAGCGAGGCAAAGAGTATCATGTTCTGGGAAGTGGGAAACCAAATGTGTGAAACACCTCTTCTGTATGGTGGGGTTATTAAACACAGGAAAATATGGTAAAATGGAAAAAGTGACGAAAAGTCACGGAGTACAAGTCAGCCAGGACAGCACAGATACCCTGTAGCATGTGGATTCAGCAAGAGTCTTAAACTACTCCTCTGAACTATCGCAGCATTCCACCGCAAGAATCTTCTCCAATTTACATCCATCTTTTGGCTCTAATAAATCTTTACGGGGACTGAGATCTCATTATCTATAGGTTCATGGAAAGCCGCAGCTCTTGTAACCCCTGGACCACCAGTAAGCACCTCAGCACAAAATGACTTTCGTTTTGTTGCTAGATGTCTTCAGTATGCCATTTAATGGACTGGTTTTGTATAGTCTGTTGCTATGGTGAAAAAAACAGTCCATTCCTGTTTGATTTATATTGCATTAGTTGGAGCTGACTTCCTTTTATAGATAATGTAATATCCCTTTGTAACATTATCAGGAAAAAAATATATATACTACCAAGTTAATCACACAAAACCTGTAAAATGTATATGTTTCAGCAGTCGATATTACTGCTTTATTGTAACCAAATGATTTCTATAAAATTGGACAAGTATTGTTTGAAAAATATGTCATGCATGTAATATACTGGCTTTACAAATTCCTGGGATATATAGTTCAAAAATGAGTGTGAATGGTGAGCTGGACAGCATATACAAGCACATAATTTATCGTTATTTACCTCAGATAACAATGTGGAAAGTACTACAATGAGTAAATCACAAAGATTGAATTCATTGCATGTATATTAGAAATTTAATCTGAAACTTATGAACTCTGGGGAGAGAGTAAACCTTATGAATACTGCCTGTTATTCCTCAAGTAGGTATGATATAGTAATATTGGATTTGCCCTGTGTGTATATTTCCAATAAAAGGAGACATGTGGATCTGGTTCATAAACCTGGAGATGACCAATAAAAATGTCCTTGGCCACCTTGAGGGAAACAAATTCAGTTTGATAGATCTGCATACGTTGGCTAAGCCACATCGATAAGCCTTCTCTTTTTATTAATGCTCCGAATCAGAAGGAATAATACTGGCCTACAGACTTCAATGCCCACACATGACAAGACTCCCATGAAGTAGCTTGCACCATGATATTACTATTGCTATCGCATGTTTTAGCTAAAAATGAGTTAAAATCTCAGAACTGCTGAAATTTATATATATATGGATCTCTGGGTCTCAAAAAAACAAGCCATGGTTCCACTAAACTTAATACTTTGAAAGAGGCCTACATTTATTTTATATTTCTTAGTTATTATATAACTGTGTTGTACCTCTGAAGGTGCCTTAAAGGGGGTAACAGTCATTGTATGACCAGGATTTTGTGTCAACCAACCAGTTGAGTATCTGTGACTCTTTATGCTCAACTGGTTGGTTGAAACAAAATCCCGGGCTGGACTTTTACTCTCTGAACCTGAATAACCTCTGTTAATAACAAAGTATTTCATATTTTCATGTTGCATATGTAAGTATACACAATACACTCTGTATATACATATTTTATAAATATAATTTTAACCATATAACTTGTTAATGTATTGTCTAATTCAGCAGCAATGCAAGTAAAAGACATTTTAAGTGGATTTCTCAGCAAAATTGAGGAAATTAAGGGCATGCTTTGCATGACTGAGCATTTGTACACTTCTTTTATGTCTCTTGCCTTTCAACATCTGGTTGCTGGATGGAGAAACAAAAAGAAGATTAGTCCTATACTGCATTCAGAAAGCTTAGCGTTTACAGTAGCTGATTTCGGCTCAGCAGAGAGCGATTTTTGGGCCGGCCGGCCGTCCGGCAAAGCAAATTTGGATACGGAGGGAGCCCGGTAGACTGCCTGTTCTAATCCAGCGCCAGTTCTGCTCCACAAGTCTAACTGACAGGGAAATGTTTGGCATGCCATTTCTGGCCAAAATATGAAGGAAGGTCTTCCCCAAGCCTGACGATGAGTAGTCAATAGACATTAAGGAGGAGTTAGTGTGCACACTTGCATAAATGAAATGTAGAGATTGATGTGCATAGGGCATTCTTTTGAATGAGTAAAACTAGTAATACATCCAGCCGCAGGGGGTCTTACTAACCCAAGCCCTCTATGAAGCCTTATACTTGACTGACACCAACAATTTTCTTGACATAGCTCTAACATAAAGCCTAACTGCTTCCCGGAGCAGACCAGAATCGCGTCATTTTGTCAGATTTATTAGGTAGAATTTGTTTCAAGCGGAGTGTTTACGGCATTTCATTTCCCCTCGCACTACGACGGCACCACACGCAGTGTCTGTCAACGAGCAAAGTGCATTTCTCATATCTACGCACACACCTAAATTGCTTTAAGATACTATTTTCCAAACGGTGCGAGCAAAGCTAAGAAAACATATTAGGCAAATGTGAGAAGCAGACGTACAGAATTTCAAATACAATCGATTCTTCATGCGTTGCAAAAAAAAACAATGTTTTTTTCACTACCTCTCAGAATGTCTTTATATTTGTGCAGTCTCTTGAGGTTTTGTGTGATTATTAGGTAACGCTTTACATTAACTGCACCTTTACAATGCATTCACAGAACATTCAGTGCACCATCATAACGGATTCATAATGCATTCATAGAACATTCATAAGCAGCATGTAAGTGTTCCATGACATCCTAACATATAACTGCTTTAATCTACTTTAATACTGAGCATTAGTTGATTATATGAGTATAGTACATATAATATTTATTATTAATGTATATTAAAGCTTTTAAGGTATACTTCCATGTTGCTAATGAATGTTCTATCAATACATTATGAAGTTGCATTGAATGTTCTATGGATGGATCATACAGGCATTATGAAGGTGCAGTTAATGTAAAGCAGAATGAATAATTTCATTGGTTTATACTCTATTTAGCAGATGCCTTTAATCAAATATTTAACCAGACTAACAATTGAAAGTAGGGTTAGTCGGTCCCTGGAAAATTCAGGGTTAAGGGCCCTACAGTGGTATCATTCTGATGGCCCTGGGGTTTGAAGCAGTGATCATCCAGTCACAGGCATAGCATCCCAACCCACTGCACCACACGTGTTTAGAGGTGATTTGTTTCCAGTAGCTAGACTGAAGGAAACATTTTGTTGTTTATGCAATATCCGTCCATCTTATAAACATATCCTGTGCAGGGTACCTGGAACCTGTAATTCAGCATATAATGGAATATTTTTGCTACTATTTTAGTATAATTGATAATATGTCATTTTTAATGTCAGTATGTTTCATTCTGTTATGTGTCTTTTGTATATTGTGAAGACATTCAAAAGTATTTTTGGCTTAATAATATCTGACTGACTTGCAAGATGATGCCCTTACTGGTACAACAGTACACTGCTGTAACATATTGCGAAAAGCTTCCTCTAAGATGAGCTTTGATATGAAAGAATCCCTGTCATTGACTGTTCTGAGCTGAAGAGGTGAAGCTTTTCTACACAACAACTGATGGTAGCAGTCACTGGGCAGACGCTTATTTTTGCTTGCAGAAGGAAAAGGCCGCCTGCCTCAGTGAGAGAAATGTGTGATATTTTTGCAAGATGTTCCATTGCAGCAGAAAAAAGTACAATGTAAGTGACACATGACAAATCCATAAAATGTCACCATATGGAGGTCAGAGAGGATTTTACGGGGGAGTCGCATTGATTTTACATTAAAACCTTTCAGTAAAACTATCTTTGCACTCAGGATGACCAGCCTGCACGTGTTTCATTTCTCTGACAATGCTCTGCCAGGAAAGAGCGAAATTCTTTAAAAACACACACACACACAAGGCACATGCAAGTGTGTTTTAGAGCAGTATGTTCTGGAATTGTGGCATTTTCTTAGCCTGGACTAGCTGGTTGTATAATCCTTATAAAGCTGGGTATAAGAGTATTAATCCATGTGTAATCAACATGAGTGAGCTTTGGAACCTCATTTTCTTTCTTTATTTTTTTTTGGCTGTGTACATTCAAACGATTATTAAAGTGAAGCAAGGTCAACCAGCAATGTGATAACACAGAAGTGCTCGCAAGGTCAGACATAATGGAAGGCCAGCCCCTATAGCTCACGATCCTGCTGTGTCTGGCTAAATCCAACAGGAAGGAAGTAAATATACCTGCCAACACTTCAAAAGGTACCTTTTTAGTAATCTGTTTGAGCATGTAGACGAAGGCAGTTTGGGAAGCGACATGCAGGAGTTGTCAGGTCAGGGCT
>JAODUD010000033.1:7071673-7081902 GCA_026784285.1 Stomatorhinus walkeri | reverse complement strand
ATCGTAAAATCCTGAGCGACAACCTCCTTCCCTCTGCCAGGAAACTGAAAATGGGTCGTGGATGGGTGTTCCAGCACAAGAGTGACTCAAAACATACGGCACAGGCAACAAAGGAGTGGCTAAAGAAGAAGCAGATTAAGGTCATGGAGCGGCCTAGTCAGTCTCCAGACCTTAATCCAATAGAAAACCTATGGAGGGAGCTGAAGCTCAAAGTTGCACAGAGACAGCTTGGAAACCTTAGTGATCTGGAGATGATCTGCAAAGAGGAATGGAGCAAAATTCCTCCTAAAATGTGCGCAAACTTGGTCATCAATTACCAGAAACGTTTGACCTCTGTGCTTGCAAACAAGGGTTTTGCCACTAAGTATTAATTCTTCTTTTGTTAGTGGGTTCAAATACTTATTTCACTCAATGAAATTCAAATCGGTTTCTATCTTTTATTTAAAGTTTTTTCAATTTTCCTTTTGATGTGCTATCTGTCGCTATTAAAATAAACCTACCATTAAAATGATACTGTTCTGAGACTTTTCATTTCTTTGTCATTGGACAAACTTACAAAATCAAATAATTATTTCCTGCACTGTATGTAATAACAAACAAATACTATGAAAGAACATTACATTTCATTTTATTCATGTTTTCATTCACATACTCTATTTCTTTCATTCTATAGGAAAGTTTTATAAATTGAAAAACAGGGGGGAAAAATAGGTTGGCTATAAATAAGCATATCAGATTTACCCAAAGTGCCAACCGCATTAAGCATGTAAACAGTTCTTGAAATGGTAGCCAAACAAAAAGGGTTAAATCATCTGTTTGAGGATAATCATGGTTTGTGAGTGCATTTCAGGTGTGTTTGCTTGACACAAAACCTTTCTCCTCACTCAGGGCCGCTCCCTGGACCCTGCCAGCGGAGAGTTCCTCTCAAAAGTACTCAACTGACCCAGTCAGTAAACACAGATGAGAAGCAAACTGGAAAAAGCAAAGAAACTCCAAAAGGGTACTGGTTAGAATGTTGTTAAAAGTCCCTTGGAAACACATGCCCCTTATAATCCATTAGTCAGCTTTTCAATGCTAATGTTAATTTAATATAGAAATTAAGAGCATTGAACATCTTCATTGTGAGGAAAGTTATTGCCACCTGTATATTTCATGGCTTGGGAGCCTGAAACTAACAGAGTATATAAAAATTGTTCTATAAGAGATCATTTGTGACAAATTTGGCAATGCACAGAGATTGTTTAAGAAATACCAAAATTAGAACAAACAATTTGTCACTGCAATGTCCAGAAGATGCTGGAAAACTGTCATGCTCCACTTTTGGTTCTGTGGTGGACTGAACTTGTTCTCAGCATTTGGCCTGATGTGTCCACCCATCCCATTGATTTATTGTACCCTTTCAGAGCTGTCGGTCTGGGGACAGGGACCCTCTCAAAATGGCCATCTTCACCTTTTTTCCAGCTTAACACTGTGTCCCCACTGTACACAGGGTGGACAGTGGAACAGAGTGAGACTCTGCAAGTGTCCATCCACTTCACAAATAAAAGGTCACCATCTCTGATCCACCGAATGAAGCCTCTTGGAGATCTCTTATCCAGAGCCCACTCTGCCCTGCCTGTATGTTCCACATGCCCCAAATCCTTGTTTTCTCAGGTGCTGGAAGAGGGCTGGGCTGGTGTAGAAATTGTCACAAAAGACAATATAACCCGATCCCAGGTACTCTTTGTTCACTAATGATGTAACCACATCAAAAGACAGCCCTTTCCGCTGCGAAACCTTTGACTTCCCCATGTACAGTTTGAAGTCTATGGTGTAGCCATACACATCACCTAGCACAAAAAATGTGAGCCCCCACTTAGTGGGCTTGGCTTTCATATACTTTTTGATGGCTACTCTTGCCTTGGTAGCAACCATCCTCTCACCAACTGAAATGTGCTGTTTTGGGTGGTAGTTACTCATGCAGCGATTCTTCATCATGTCGAGGAAGGGTCTGACCCGGCGAAGAAGGTCATAGTCCTCTGTCCTCTGTGCCCTTTCTTCGGTCACTGGCTGCATCTTTCTCTGGATCGCTGGTGTGAAGGTTAGAGGTGAGGGCCATAAACCGGTCTCTGGACATGACTGTGGCAGAAAAACGAACATGAAAAATTGTGTTCCTTCTCCAAATGTCTGACATTTTGGGAAAATTGCAGACTGCCATGTACAGCAACAAGCCCGGAAACTTCTGAAGTTCCTTGGGTGTTATCTCCATCCAGGCAAATGTTTTACCCTTTTGTTTATTTTTTGCAGAATTCTTGTTTGTATTTTCACACAAGAGTTTTAGGACGTCATCGTCAAATAATCTGGAGAAAATTTCATCTGGCGATTGTGCATCTGTGACAGGAGGTTGAACACCAGGAATTCTTTTTGGTCTGAATCTTGGAGGTGGAGGGAGAGCATCATCCAGGTCTGCCTCTGTTCTCTAAGCCACTGAACGATGTGGTGATCGGCTGTGAGTGGCATCACCACCAGCTTCACGGCGCTGCCCACGCACTTGACTCCAACCTCCACTACGACCTCCTCATCATGTTTGATATAAAAGCACAAGAGAAAGACGCGACTAAAAACGGCAGGGAAAAAATGGTAAAAAAGACAAATAACAGCAAATAACACAGCAAACAACAGTAAAAACAAATTACAATAGAAAACGAGATAAAAAAAACACCTAAAATGTCCGATAAAATCACTATTCTGCAGAGCTCCATCTCACTCACTTTCTCCTCCGGCAACCAACATTCAGATTCCCCGGGCTGCAGTGAAACCGTGCGGTGGACTACCGTAATGACACTAATATCACTGAAAAGCGCAGATTCTCTGCTTTCAGAAACCGTTGGTTTTTTTTTCTATTACGCAAACTTTTTAAGAGTTACAATAATTTAAAAAAAAAACTCGGTTTGAAAGGGTTATCTGAAAGTGTCAGGGTATTTAAGGTAGAGGTATTTCTGTTAGGAAACAATAAAACAACAGAGCATAAGAATTTAAAACACGGAAGAATTTTGAAGTTTTCAAAAGGTCACGGGGGTCACTATCTGGGCCCTTTGGGCAACTTTGGGCGCCTACTCCACCAGGACCACCCTGGGCTGGATTTCCCACAGAACCCTCCAGTGATGCACAGCACCTGGATGGATGGATCCTTTAGAGTGTCCGATACTGAACATATGTACACTACGCCTTCCAGGTGTGGTGGTTGGGTATATAGAATTCTTTTGGGTTGCATAGGAAAATGCTGTTTTGCTTGGTAATATTTTTGTAAATTACCAAAGGAATGGTTATAACCATAGAACTGAATTGTACTGCAGTGGTTCTCACATCTGGAATGCTTCTAAGCATATTAAGTAACAGAGTAACAACATAACTATCTCATAATGAAATCAACATACCGTTTATATCTTTAGAATTTCTGGTTTCCAGGAATCTGAAGGACTTAACTACTGCATATTAACTTTCAGTCACAGATGATTGAGGGAATTGTGTCGCATGCAAAATTCAGGATTTTAACAGCCGAGTAACTGGAGATACAGTACAGTAGAGGATAGAGTGACACCTCTATGGGCTAAAGGTTAGAGCGTGTTGTCCCAAATGCTGTCTCCAGCCTGTCTGGAAGTCAGTCCACTAACAAGTGTCAGGCCCAGTAAACTGGGAGAGCTTGTTTGGGGGAGTTCTGTATGTTTTGTACACAGAGCTGAACTCTACGAACAGTAGGAATGGTGCTTTTCACATTTAATTACTGTGAGTAAATTGTAATGTGCTGTGATGAGTTGGGTTATTGCACCCCTTGGTTCTGGGATGGGCTCGAGAGCCGCATGACCCTGTATGAAGTGGTATAAAAAATTAATGAATAAATAGTAAAATTATTTATGTTATTCTGTAAGGGTCTCTATTTATGCTGAGAAAAACACCATCGCAAATAATTATTGTGGCATGTGACCTCCTTGCCGAATGGTGGCGCTTAATCGTTCCGACATTTCTGTTGATCGCGCGTCGGTTGTCCCGCATGGATGCGTCGTTTGCTCATGTTTATGTAGTCAGTTCTCTGTAGTAGGTAGTGCCGTGTTTTCGGAATCATGGCCATATGGGTTTTTTGAGGCTTCGCGACGGCGGAGGACTGCCTAACCAGCAGAGGACTTGGTTTGTGCTAACTGGAGGGGCTAAGCCTGACGCTAGCATGCCTCGTAGATAACCATCCGGATGTGTGTGGGAGACACGGGAGTGGACATGAGTCTGTGAGGCTCGCGCTACTGACTCGGTGGGTGAAGTTTATCTTAACCAGCTTGTTTGATCTGCTTACGTGAGCCGAGCTTATCGCTGTTTTTTTTTGAAGTATCGCTAATAAACTGCTAACTGAAGTATTCTTTATTATTGGCTACAGCTCAGCTCCCAGAAATTAAGCCGCATTAACGGTAAGTAATTTAGTGAGACAATCCGTTAGTTGCTAAGTAGGTGTTATTCTGCGCGTGGTCGGCCCCAGGCATTTCTGTATCCGCCGTCTAGATAATAATTACGATCTCAGTGCGATTGGAGCAAAGAAAGCTGTTTTTAAATTATTGTTATTGTTGCTGATGATATTTTTGCTTATAATGTTGGTAATTAACGTTAGGTTAAACCCAAACAGATGCTTATTGGTCAGGCGCAATGCCTCATGCTGGCTAAACTACAGCACGATAAATACACACTGCCTGTTTTGGTTGTTCTTGTATTTGTTTATATTGTGCTTTTATGGCCCAGTAATATTTGTTTGCTGTTGTAAAACCTTTATTCTGGGAACAATAAAGTTTCTAGTCTCTATATCTGCCTGTGTATCTATATAAGTTAATCTGGTGTTATGATTCGACTAACTAGCAATGCTCGAAAACTGCTGACCCGCCATTAGAAAGCAGGATGATTTGCTTTCTGTGTTTGGCCACCACAAACACATACCCCTCCATCCGTCATTAGCTACTTGGCAGATGGGTGTTAGCAATAAAGAGATGCCTCTTTAGCTTTGTTTATCGAAGCTGACACTAAAAAGAAATGGCTTACTGCGTGCGGGTGGGTGTGTGCGTGTGTATACGTTGCCAGGTGTATTGCTTAATCGTGGGGCGTCTCCATAAAAGTATAGAATACAGCTCAGATTAAAGATCTTAAGTGCCACTTTCGTATTTATGCAGGTGTAAAATGCCGTTGTCTATAAATGTCCGTAAAGATCATACATATTTCTGTACCTGGTCCAGTACGTTACAACGATTAGCAAACAGCTGCAGATCATTATGAAATGTATTTGCATTAAGTGAAAGGTGCATAGGAAGTAACAGGAAATGTTAGGCGTATGGTATAATTGAGGGGAAGAGACGAGCTTTTACAATTGTCAGACTGTTCTTTTCTGAATTACGGTGCTCAGTCGGAAGCAAGACAAACCGTGGGCAAGCGAAAGAGGTGGAAGTGAGACTGCGTGTCTAATCCAGAACAGAACAGCTCAAGGGGATTTCCAGAGTCTGTGGGAAAGAGCCTGTGTAGCTGCAACACTTGTAATCTTCAAAAATAATGCAAAATTCAACCTCCTTGTCAGTTGTAGGTTTTTAATCAGTTTTCTTCCGGTGAACTTAGCTGTTTAAAGGCACTTCGTTTTAACAGAACTGTGAGTGTTTCGTTTTTTGGATGCCTTTTAAACTGTGCTTAGTGTAAAATAAGTTTCTGTATTAGAGTCTTTGAAAATTTGCAAGCTCTGCATAGGACGTTCTGGTGAAGGGCAGATACTTGTGACTTTAAGTTTATATTTTGTTAGGGTGGGGGGATGTTCCAGTACCTGCCGTACAGGTAGTTAACTGGGAGAAATTTCCTGGAAGAAAATCAGCTGTGTGGATGAATGAAATTGTCAATGGAAGCAGAGTGTGAAATGCAATGCGAATGTCTATTGCGCATGGGTGTGGTGCGTGCGTTTTGAAAACATTGCTAATGAAATAATGGAATGCAAGATAAATAATCTAGAATAGTCATAAGTATCCTCTATTGACTGTTATTTTTTCTCCTCCCATGTAATTCAAGTGGAACAAAAAAAAAACAACAGATTTTGGGTGTTTTTAAGCTTGGCACGAGGCTATTCACCTTTTAAAATTAGTCATTTTAGGAAAGCTCTTTAACATTTTATACTACCCAGTGTTACCAAGAGGCAGGGAGTTTAACTGTATTCAATTCTATAGGTTTCTATTTATAAATATGTTCGTGACTTTTTGACCACGTTTCAGTAGCAATTACTGTTTCTATTACAGTAGAGTCTCCTGAGTTGCCATGCCACAGGCTTACATTTAAATATGACAGATTCATTTTAGTGTTTTATCTTGGCTGGCATCCTTCCGTAGACATTTTCACTGATTATTATTGTTTTGCCTCTGATTGCTGTTGGTCATCTAAAGACCCCTTATTATCACTGAATGCACACATGTGTAACCTATTCCATAGTATGTTGTTTCCACACTCTAATTTTTCTTCTCCTTGTAGGAGTTGTATTCTCTTTATGAGAGCAATTTGTGTCTGTCTATAAGTATAGTATTGTAAATCATTTCAATATTTTTCCTTCCCTCTAGCATCATCTGACATTTCATTGTGAACTTAATTGAAACGTGACCGTTTTTAGACATCGCATTCGGGTGTGTGTATGTCTTGGAATGCACTAGCGACCATGTTTTGAGGTTGTCTCCCGTCTCGTGCTTCTTGATATTGGCTCCAGGCTTGCCAGAACCCTACATGGGATATGTGGTTTTGAAAAGTGGATGGATGGATATTGGTTTTGAGTACAAGTAGAAGCAGGAAATGACATCCTGACAATCTCTGTTTTGGCTTGAAGGCCTCCAATATAAGTAATTGCATTGAAGATTCCAAAACTCCTTAGAAAGGGCCATTTTATGTAGTCACAATTTTATTATAATGTTTTGTTATCCCTGTACTGAACATTTAATACACAACACACCCAACTTAAGTCTACAATCCAAGTAGTCAGGCAGAATGTTCTGACAGGTAAATATTTTAATTTTGCTTATTGAATTTCTTTGGTGACCTTTGGGCTCACGACATGAGACAATCTTTATAGATTGTAACAGCATTTGCACACATCTTTCAGCAATAGACAAAGACAACATTGTCTAATAGCCCCAGTGGGCATTTGGGGTGTCTGCTTTGAGTGATATGACCTTAAAGGCATTTATACAGCGAAACATTTTACCAAAGAAGGAGATCTCTGGATATTGTGGAATTCCCCACCAAGCTGTTAGAGAAATCTGTCTTAAAGGTAGTGCGGGCTTAGCTTTGATGTCAGGAAAGAGTGGGTTATTTTAATTAAATAGAACTAGATTACTTTTCTACATTTGAGGATTTTTGATTTTTCTGTAAATTAGATTAGGGATGAACATAAACATCCAAACCTTTTTACTAGTTTAAAGTAGGTAAGAACATTCAGTGGAGGAAAGTGCAAATATGTCCTAAATAAACTTAAGATTCAGCTAATCGTGTTTGTCCAGAAATGGCACATCTTAAATGAAAATAAGATATTTATTACACTTTTGCCAGCTTATGCCTTATTTACTAAAAAAAATGCACTGAAATGATCTAATGGAATGCAATTTTTTTAAGCTTTCTTCCGATGAAATATTGCTCCATTTCATCCTCACTTTTCTCACAGAAATCTGTAAAACTCCACTAAAATGGGCACCGAAATAAAGCTTAGAAGACATTTTTTAGATTTGTGGTAAAATCCCACATTAGTGGTGAAAATGAATGAGAGTTCTGCAGTCAAGTCTCAGAATAAAACATCCTTACAAATGTATTTTCTCTGCAGTGCTTGGTCTTCACGCTTGTTGGTTCTTGCTGCTGGTTTCCTGTATCTTGAACCAGTCAATACATGAAAACTGCCTTTTCCCTCTCTGACTCATACAGAGTTCTGAAGTTTGTTTTTCATTTATTTTTTGCTTTTATTGTTTGAAGCATCTCACATGCACGGATACACCGCCACAGTGGGTGATAAACGTGTCCATTTTTTTTTTACGGCTGTAGCACTTGAGCTCTCCTGATGGGTGTGAATGTCAGCCACGCCTGCCAGTGTGACTTGCTGACCTGCAGTTTCTCCTTTGGGATGAATAGCTTCTGTCGAATATGCAAATTTTACACTTTTGGTTTTCAAGCCAAATAATCATTGTATTGCTAACAGTCTTCTTGTTGTTTTGAAGATAAAATGTTAGAATGCAAGAAGCGTTGGTGTCTTGCTTGCAAATTAAATGAGAATTAAACAGCTCTTCAGTTAGTAGTTTTCTCCAACAGCTTGTCAGTTTTTTTGGGGGGGAGGGGGCTATTGATGCTAATTTAAATTTCTAGATAGGTGTAATCAGAGAGTATGGGGCATTCTTAAAGGGTTATATTATATTATTGTATATTAAACAAACCCATCCCAAGTCATGTTGCTGCAGCCTGCCTGGGCGGCAATGGTTTACCTGATGGGTCACCCCAGGCACTCATAGGTAGGAGGAAACAAGTGACTCATTGTGTTGCAAGTCTATTTTTGGTGATGGCTTGCCAAATTAGTGTTTGTGGTGAAGGGAATTCAGGAGTTATTCTAACTCTATTTTTAATTTCACTCTGTTGCAATTATGCACCCATGATTATGCCCTGTTTTGGTAAGCCGCTCATGGATCTTGCTGTTTGCTACAAGTGGGTAACAGGCAGTACTTTTTGTACCAGTGTAGTTAACACATCTTGCTACCTTTTTGTATTTATTACAAGTACTTGGGTTTTCTAGAGAATGGACTAAAACTGGAAATGGACACGCACTCAATTTAAATATTGTGGCGTGGGTTTTGCATGCCTTCTGTTGTGTATCTTTGTCAGACGTGTGCATAAGTGTAAATTTGTATAGGTGATAAATGTGTTAATACACATTTCTTATAGTCGGTAAGTTTGGCCTGCCTCCACAGAGTGCAGTGTGGGAGGAGTTACTGCACGTTAACATCCTAAGAAAGAAAAGGCACATGAATCAGTCCTTTCTCTTTTACATCGCGTGTCTTGGTGAAAGTCATGGAGGCAGCAGATCTGGAAGTTCTGCCCTGTGATGACATTCTCTGGTGAATACAGCAAGCACTTTCTGGGTTAATACGTCAGACACAGTTTCAGCACGTCAGAATTGGAATGTCAGTTGAGGCCGTTTTCGGGTCCTACCTCACTGGGGTTTTGGGGGATTTTGCTAGAATTCAATGACTTCTTACTTGCCATGTTATTAAAGCTCCACAAGTGATCCTGCATTCCATATGCTGTTTTTGTGGTATAGGACTTAGTAGGGGGGTATGTTTTGTTAGTGTCTTGGAAGTTTCATGGTTTATTTACAGAGAAAATGATACTAAGATTTTGTGAGTGAGCTTGTGTGTTCTGGCAATTTCATTTCCTGGCAGCCCTGATGAAATTATTGAATGAATGAAATATTTAATGAAATATTAAGATGTCAAAAAACAGTGGTTTCCCCCTTATCTGCAGTTTTACTTTCTGTAGTGTCAGTTACCTGGCGTTAACCATAGTCCTAATATATTTCATAGAGAAATAATTCAGATTTTTGTTTTAATTGCGTGTCACTGATTAGTGTCCTGCTCAGTATGTGAATCCTTTGTCCGCCGTAACTGTACATTAATCTATATTATTATATATTACATTTTTAAAGTTGGGTTTATATTCTTTGCTTTGTTTGAGAATGGCTTTTACCTGTGTGCTGCCTATTATAGGCCTGTTGGACAGTATTCAGGGGTGGAGCTTCAGCATCCATGCAGGTGTAAATACACATCGACTCCCCAGCCCCGTGCAAACCTACAGCCTTTTTATCATTGCTTTGTCGTCTTTTCTTGTTTGTTTGTTTGTTTTCTGTATTCACTATTGTGTACAGTAAATGCAGCATGTTGGGGCATGAGGGCATGGTGGCATCTTCCCTCAACGAGCTCTTGGTTTCTCTGGTTTTAGTTTAGTGACTGATACTTTGAGTGCCGGCTACTGGTACTGAAATTCCCTGCGATGATCGTTGATTTGCAGGCACGGCTTAAGTAAGTTCAGTGTCGCAAACTCAGTGAAAGTATTGCCAATCTGCTTGCTTATTGTTTTTCCTTGTGAGTCGCCTAAAGCACCGGCTTTTAAATGCACTTCTCAGTAAGGTAAGGTGACTCCTGTTATTAATAATAATAATAATAATAATA
>JAODUD010000033.1:7054521-7070196 GCA_026784285.1 Stomatorhinus walkeri | reverse complement strand
GTGAGTGAGTGAGTGAGTGAGTGAGTGAGTGAGTGAGTGAGTGAGTGAGTGAGTGAGTGAGTGAGTGAGTGAGTGTGAGAGAACGAGAACTTGTCTAGGTTTCATCTAGGTTCTCTGGCTGCCACTTGCAGTCCACGGTCTTTTACCTTGGCTATTTGGTGTCTGTGTTGCCAGTAGTCTGTGCCTGCCCGCTGACATCCCAGCACGCCCTGTACCCTTTGCTCTTGGGGCGAAGCTCCAGGCCCTCCCCTCCCCCAGTCCCAAATGAGTAGCTGGAAGATAGATGGGTGGATAAATCCTACTTTTGTAGTGAATTTGATGTCTTGCTCTGTGTTGAATGGAAGAAGAATAAAACACTCCTGTTAAAGGCAGGCGTAGCAAAGTTTTTCTCTCTTGCTCATTATTCTGTTTTTATCTTGCTTTCTAAGCAGTCTAGAGCTGGTGTCAAGACTACATAGCTAGTGTCAAGTATTTGCACGAAAGGCAACAGCACTACGGTGGAGATTAGGGAGGGTTTCCTTTCCTTGGCTCAGTGTTCTTTGACACGGAAACGGGGTGGGTGGGACGACATTACCGAACACACTTACATTACGGCAAACTCTTTTTAATAGCACATGGCTTGTCCTCCTTGGTAATAACAATTGGAATTAATATAATTGATGTTCAAAGGTCCTTTTTTTTTGGTGTATATGGTATGGGTGGAGTTCAACAAACCTGGTTTGCATCAGAGGATAGTTTCCATTTTGAGCAATGAGGAAATTCAATGAATGCGGCTAACACAACGATTCTCAAGACAGTTTAATGAAGGATAAAGTTGTTTATACAACATTCACTGTGTTACATGTGGATACTGATGGTACTGATGTTGAAACCGTTTTTCACGTGTTTTTAAAAATTATTTTTCAGGGACTTTGAATAATGAGGACTGGTTTTCGCTGATCCCAGTATGGAGATTTACTGGTACATGTAAGTATGAGTTTTGCTCTCGATTTTAACTTTATGCAGTGAATGTAAGCACTGACGGCTGTAAAGCTAAATGGAAGCTCGCGTGGCTGAAAGCTGAGACACTGTTAAACCGCTGTACTTTCCTAACTGCGACAGACACGTCGGCATCCCTTGTTTGGTTTTTTTTTTTTCCTTGAGTTTCGCAATCCTCAGTTCTGTGAACACCAAGCTATTACAGGGAAGGTTTGCTTAAAGCTCCGTTAGTGAGAGATATGGCAATTTTAGGCCAAATGATAGGATTGCTTCGGAGCAAAGCATTCAAATCCCACAAGGTCTGTGTCCACAGCTGCGAATGTTTTTCTGAGCTGATTTCCCTGCATTATCCCTGTTATCCCTGTTTCCAGGGTGCTTTTTGAGGAAATGGCTCACTGATGTCACTGTAATTGTTTCCATGTAGAATCGTGATAATTTTCATCATCATAAAGATTTTCTTCTACATCTGCTGGTACCGATCGCGGCAGCGGCAGCTGGCGGCCTACCTTAGCAACCCCCGCAATGCGCAGATCGTCATCGTCGGAGGCAGAGCCTACCTGCACCAGATGTGCGAAAGTCAAAATGTGAGTGTACCTCGGCCCCATGCCACCACCTGCTCCTGCTGAATGGCCGAATGTCATGGGGGGGGGGTCCTTCCAGGCTCTTTACATGGGCCAGCCTGCAGCTTTTTTTGGTGCTTTCCCACCGCCTACATGAACCAAGCCGTAACGCGAACCGGCGCTTTTCCATTGTATGCGAGCGGAACCCAAGCTGCACCCATAGTGACCGAAAGCATAACCAAACCGGGCTGGTTGCATCACCGCCATCCAACTGGTAAAAATACACTGAGATACCGGTGTCCTGTGCACAGATTATCTGAAGGGAAAAGGTTATACTCTATATATTATTCATTTTTAGTATTATCACACATCAGTATGTATTGATGTGTTTCCGATAACTTGGAACTTGAAAAACCTCCTTCGAAGAAAAAAGTTCTATAGAACTGCTGAAGGCAGTTGATGCTAATTCTGCTAGCATTTGCTACTTGAAGGTGATTCTCACAGACATGCTGGCAGACGTTGGCAAGCAGTAAAAAAAAAATGTACATACTGTAGTAAATGATGTGTACACCATGTGAACAGTAAACAAACATCTCTTCAGTTTTTTCATCACTGTCGCTCTCCAAACCTGGTAATGCCTTTACCGAGCCGACCCTTCTGCAGTGGAAAAGGGAAGTGAGCTAGAACCATACTGTAAGTAGTCTCTCTTCGTAGTGCAGGTCGGTTCCTGTATGACAGTGGAAAAGCGGCATTTAACATCTCCCCCGTACTTATGTGGTGCAGCAAAGCCTACTCTATGCGTGATCCATGTGATCCATGACCCTTTCACATGAGTATTTGGGGTCCCGCCAGCTTCCATTAGCATCACTGGCATTATCGGCTCAGGTTATTAGGTCGAGCCCCTGGAACCCAAAGGGAAGGAGGGGGCACCTTACGTTTTCTTTCTGGTAATACAGGGTGATGGAAAATATTATAGAAGCAGTCAGGTTTGATCTCCAAAAAAGCTGAAAATATTTGTTTTGCTTTTTAATTGGCTCTTTTAAAGCACAATAAGTTTTGTTTTATGGATATATTTATTTGCCCTACTGGTTTTATTGTGATTAAGTGCACGCTATTAAAACAAAATAATTGTGTTCTTATTCATCTTTCAAATTATAAATACAAGTTGCAGCTGTAGTTTATTTATTCATAGCCGTTTGTCTTCCTGCTCCTGCAGGCGTGCCGAGCGTGACGCCATGGTTTGAGCCATGTTGCTGACAGAGGAAAGTCGATCCCCGCTTATTGACACCGTGGTTTTACAGCAGTTTTGCGGTCTTTAAAAAAAGGACTTTCGGGCAAGGGGCCCCCATGCATAAGATGGGGGTGGGCACATCCTCCATCTATGCTCTCTTTCCCCTTAATGTTCTTTCACAGCTTAAGCTGCCATAACTGAAACCACAGGTATTTCAGCTTGAGCCAGAACTCATTATGTGTGATGACTACTGATGCAGAGAGCCTTTTACAACACTGGGAAAGTAGTTATTGTTCATTAAAATGAAAGTGCCTCTTGTGTGTGTCTCTGGACCTCTTCTGATTTGGCTTCAGGGGCTCGCTGAGTCTTTAATAGGCCTGTAGAAGGTTCTCTGCGAGCATCCAGCTGAATGCATGGAAATGGTGATCATAGTAGTGACAGGAAGCTCTAATACACTGAAAATTACTTTGCTTTGTTAAGCCAAGACCCCAACATTACAATTTAGCTGTAAACGAGAGCTAAATGGCTGAAGTTTCCATTTGGGCATAAGTTCACTTGAAACATAATTAAATCAAAACAAGTCCATTTTTTGTAGCTGTATGTAAATAAAATCAGAAATGAAATTGAGATCAGAATCTTAGATCCTGGTTAGTGGTGATGGGGCAGGCCAGTGCTTTGCAAGGATAGTGGTGTTTGATTTCTACAAGGTGGGTTTTCCTTGGTAAGAGGGAGCAGGAACTCATTTGAATGCTAAGAAAGTCACTGTTGGGCTCATCTGCATTAAATAGTCCACAAAGCCAGGCATTCGTCATACGTGCGGGAATGTTCGCTGACTTCAGCAAACAGGAAATGCCTGAAGAAGACAGGTGAACGGAAGCCCAGTGTACAGTGTCACTGTAAATTAAAAAAAAAAAAAAAACAGTAAGCAGTAGTAGCTATGAATTGTTTTGTTGTAATTGACACAATTATCACAACCTTCCTTGTGTGTATGGATAACTAAGGCTTCAAATATCTACAACAGGAACAGAGGTTATTTAATCATTTTTAGAATATTTTTGCAGAGTGTATTTTACAGGCAAATAATTTGTACAGGGTTGGCTTTGTGAAGATGCTGGTTCGCCCACATAAGTCTCTTCTGCAGTTACTACTTTCACGGGGAGTGTGATGAAGGCAGAGTATGAATCAGTCCATGCAGATTTGGACGAGGGAGACTGGAACAAGCACAAATATCTGCCTTGGCCCCACGGCCGTGTCCGTGCGCTGGTGGCCTGCCAATGCAGCCACCTCTCCTGCTGTTGCCGTGGTGCTGCAGTGGGTGTTCAAATCCCACCTCCATTCTTGTTCCCAGACGTCGATCTGGCCCAGCTGGTACGGTGTCCAGGATGACAGCTCCGTCGGCGAGCCTTCCGCATCGTTGCCGCCCGCGCCTTCGTACACTCATCTGGACGTGCCGCCTCCTTACGAAGCTGTCTTGGGAAGTAAGGGAGCACTCCTCACTCCGTTCTTAGTTACACATGTCACTCAGTCGCCGGCCAAGTTCTCCAACTATGTCAGACACACACCTTCCTCACTGTTCCTCATGTCTGTTCACTACTTCCCCTGTGACAGATCAGCTCAACAGATCAGTTTACGATATAAATTGTATTGTAGAAATACCCCTGGGGTAGAATTAGCATGAATACCGTAAAAAGCTTAAGAATTGACTGGAACTTAGCGTTGGTCAGCCTGTGCGCAGGCAGCTCCTTAATTTTGAGATCATACTGATATTTCCTGGTTGATGGGGATCAGTCTTCAGCCACATTGTTTTATTTTAAAAAAAATTTTAAAAGACAAATCAATAATTGTCAGCAAGTTACTCTGCAGATTTTCAAAATACAAATGAACCCCAGTTCTCCATGAAGTCATGTTCTCCTAAAAGAGATGCATCTCCTCCTGGAGATGACTTGTGTTACGCCCGGATGTATCTAACCGTCGGAGATCACATGAGGGACACTGATAGACGGCGGCGATCAGGCAGCATCTTGCATGTTGGAGCTCAATCTCACAGCTGCTGACCTCGTAAATCACAGGATCTGGTGCCCAGGAAGATATTCAGACGATTCTTATTTTCTGCCCTAATCATACCACTTGTCCCTTCCGATTAAATAAATGGTTATCAGACATCATTTGCTGGGAAGTTAATTTAGGGCTCGCAGCAATAACAAAGGGACAATCGACGCATGATAGTGATGCACATCCTTATAATGATCTACCTAATTAGGTCCCTTATGTAGCTCCTCAACAGAATGCATTATGGATTTCTGCACATGTAATGCTATACGCTACTTCATGATGCATATGGATGACTAGCTATAGCCGCTTATTTGTTATATTCATTATTATATTATTCAATGGTTTTATTCTAAGCAAGTTATAGTGGAGGGAAGGATTACATTGTATGGTGTGTGCTCTGTGCAATCAACAACCTTTGCGTCAAGGCAACAAGTTACTTGTTGAGCTGCAGGAGCTCTTCAGAGGTCTTTCCACAAATGTCATTGGTGCTTAAAGTTGTAGGTGTTCCGCTCTGATTGGCTAGAACGTGATAATATTTTCAGCTTGTTTCTCTGTTTCTGACTGGACAGGCGATGACCTGAAGCCTCCACCATACAGTGAGTATGCCCAGAGCGACACAGCGGGCGAATCGCGGGCCATTCTCATCCCCGAGAGCAGCGAGCCCGGCAGCGTCCGCGACGCGCCCCCTCCGTACTCGCTCAGTGCTAGCGCCAGCGCCGCACCGCAAGAGGACGCGGCGGCCCGGGACCTGCATGTAGAAGAGGGCCCTCCAGCGGCAGGCTTGCCTCACTAGGCCGCTGCCCCTTGCACTGGTGACTGCCTGGCAGATGCGTGCAACGTTTGTACGGCCCGGATCCTGTTCCATTCAGATCGTGTCGAAAAGACGACCGCTAGATTTTGCCACCGAAAAGTCGAGATTGGAAAGAAATAAGAAGCAGAGCTGTTTTCCTGGAATGCTGGCCTTCGCCAAAGGAATACCACCAAGCTTTTGGGGAGGGGGCAGTGGGGGGGGATTCAGATGTCAGTCACATTTTTCAAAGCAGTGTTTTTACAAAAAAAAAAAAACGAACAAAAAAAGAACCCTCCATGCTTTTATGCCCACCCACGCCCACAAGTGAACGTCATGTAATTGTCCCTTCCCTCCAATTTCTGTATACTGTTTTTTTTGCCTCATCCTGTTTAAGATTATCAAAATATAATGCCGTTTATGTACGTTTGCCATGGAGAAACAATCAGAAGCAGAGAAGAAATAATACCTTCTAAATGCAGTTGGTGCTGAATCGCGCCTATAGGCTTATATGAATACTGTCTTTATAAGTAGCCTGTTGGTATCTGTGGACATCAGGTGTGCACATCCTACCCTGTGCTCTCCTTCAGTGAGGAAGGCCTGGGAGAGTGTAATACTATCTTGTGTACCAAAATGACAATAGTAAACTCCTGTGATCTCTGAAGTGAACAGTCCTGTGCTCTATGGATCGTGCATTTTGAATATGAGAGGATAACTTGATGTTTCACTGTAGTATTTTGAATAATATATTCATGTGCTCAGTAATATTAGTGGTATGATTTGGAAGCTGTCCCGTGAAATTAAGCTCATAAATCTGAGATGTCTTGTGTCTGGGGGAAATGACACTGGGATCAAACTGGCATACAGATGGCTTGTCATGCATTGCATTACATTACATTGTGCTTGTAGAGCATTTTGGAGAAGCAATAGACTGGTGTGATATATTACATGGACAGTTTGGAAGTTGCTAACGAATGTAGTTAAATCTTTAGGCATCTTACAATAGCATGTGGGTCATTTTTTTAAATTTTATTTTTCTTAGTCAGTTACATGGGTTGATTGCTGTAACACAATGTACAATGTGAATTGGTTGTTTAACTCCTGAGGTCATATTTCATGTCAAAATTGCAGTAATGAGAATTTAAAATATTTAACCTGAATTCTAACAAAGCCAATTTACTTCAATATATTTTTTATCATTTGTAAACTTGTATTTAGTATTTTAGTGCATTTGTCACTTGCACAATAACTGTTGAACAATATGTAAAACATAATTGTCTTCCTTTACCAAATAAGGGGGGGAGGGGGGGCGACCAATTCCATTTCTTTGTTTTGGCAATAATTCAGCATAATTACATCCACACCCCCTTTTCCAAGCTTACAGTAGTATCTAAGCATGTCAGAGTAGCAGTAGTGTTTTATTAGACTGTCAAATGGCCACAGTTTGATCAGCCATGTTTCAGCTGTTTGAGTTATGTATGTATATCCACTTCAGGCTGAATTAAAGTCTGCTGATAACTTGTTATAACCTTGGCCCACCCTGCTATTTTATGAAGTTGCAGCCCCACACACAAAAGTACATACACTTTTTTGAAGTGTTTTCTTCCTGTTGCATATAATACAATGCAAAATATCTTCCGATATGCATCTCTTGCTGCCACAGTGGCTGATAAAGTTGTGGAAGTGTATGTGTACAATTTATGAGGCTTGAAAAAAGCATCTTTATATTAAAATCTTTACATTATATAAAACCAGGGTGTGTACCATTTAGCGCAAAATTCTAAATGTAATGTGTACATTTTTAGGGCTTCTATACCCATGCATAGGCTACACCAGTAGTCCGTCCTTCCATCCATCCATCCGTCCATCCATTTTCTGTAACCACTTGTCCTATTCAGGATGGCAAGGTGGCCGGAGCCTGTTCCGGAGGCTACGGGTGCAAGGCGTGGAACAAGCCAGGGTACACCCGTAATCCCCAACTATTCCTCTGACGGCCAGAGAGTGTGATACATAGGGGCACCATTTAATAATGTAAGCACAACGGTCTGTTTGTTTGGGTGGTCTGTGAATCCAAATTAAATACAAAAAAAGTGTATATCTGTCCAGGGTTCTCCAGCTGGTAATCCTTGGACTACGGGGCAAAAAAAACTCTGGCTAGCTTATGCCGTTTCGCAAGACAAACATAACGTCATCGCTTTGAGATGTTAGCTGAGCTGAATCTGTTCAGCCTCAAGCAAAGGAGACAAATGGCATGATCCAGGTATATAAGAATTTAACAGGTCTGGATACTGCTCAACCAAATAGTTGTTTCGATATTAATTCAAATACAGGAAGTCGTAGCCATAGGTGGAAATTAGAGTGAGAACATTTTAATATGGATTTGCGAAAACACTTCACAAAACGTCCTGTTAGTGTAGTGCAAGCTAAAACCTTGGGTTCCTTTAAATCCGAACTACTTAAGATTTTAACGCTATTTGTTGCCTTCTCCCCAAACCAGGGTTACCATACTTCCTGATAATGGCGAGATGGAAAAGATGACGTGTTCGGGAATCCTACTATTAATAGGTTTTCACTTTCACCAATCAGGTGGCGCCTCCCATAAATATTCCAGAATTTCCCGTAAACCACGGACATACAACAACAGTTAGTGGCAGTAATCATGTGACACCCATTCCCCTAAATTCGACTGGGTATTAAGCACATATTTTGCTCGATTGGAATTTTACACTCGTGTCAACTTGTCCCAAAAGTAAGGTCATTTAATGCCATTATATTTGGACGGTGTAATTTGACCAATACTAGTCTAGAACAGTGGGCCCTTGAATTTAGTCTGGTGTAAAAGTTTTCCACAGTCACTAATATGTATAAATCGAGCTAAAGTGCCGTGCTTGCGACAAAAGAACCAACCCCAGGCTACGGTCCTTGATTGTCTATTTGAATCCCTGAAACACAAACAACAGCTCGACGTATTACAGTTTATCCCCACATAATCATATCTGTGACAAAAAAAAATGTTGTAAAGAACGAACAACCAACCAAGAGCAGAACAACAGAGGTGCGTCTTGTGCGTGTCGCAATACAGGCATACATCAAAACGAAAGCTGCCAGCAAAACACCAACACGTTGACGACTCCGATTATTCCGGAGCTCGGAACACCGGGAGGACAAACGCTTGACGTCCAGATACACTCACGGTGGGTAATTTAAACAAGGCTAAGGGAACGCCAGGATCGGAAAGGGTTCACACATTGTGATTAACCTTGTTTTATTCCCGAAGTCTTACTTGTACGTGTTTTAGAAATGTGCCTGTCTTAGCCCGACTCTTGCGTAGAAGTAGGAGGTCTGCAGATGCGTTCCTCTTTTAAAGGTTATCTTTTAATGGCTTGTGGTTAAAGGTGACATCTTAAGTGTTTTGATGGCCTTGGCTATTTTTATGAATGTATTATTTATGTATTTTTAATATTTCATTGTTGTGATTTTACACACTACTACATTTTCATAAATAAATTATTTTTCTGCTTGAATGACGACAGGAGGAACATCGCCGACATGAGCGTGTTGTGACTTGTACTACAGAAAGAAAGTTTACGAAGTGTTTGGCTCTGCGTGGAAAAAGCGACGTCTACATTATAGCACCGCGTTTCGCAAGTTCTCGTGACTCTCTGGGATTTCCCTGCCAAGACTGACACAACTGACACAACTGACGCCGTACTGATATACAGGAACCTGGGAAAGGAAATAGCACCGCCATTAAAAACAATCACGACTTGCAGGCAATCGTCTGCCGTGGAGAGATTTGAACGGACAAGAAAACCGTAAGAAGATGGCAAAAAGTAAGTTCTGTTGCTCAAATATTTATATTTAAATATCACTTCGTTTTTTAAAATGATATGAAATTACATTCACTTAAATGTGGCTTACAACACATTTCTTTTACAGAGGAAGTTATCGCGATTGGATTGGAGCTGCGGACTATCGGAGACCTTATCGACTTAAACTGCAAGATCGCCAATCTTGTTTTAAGAGGAAAATCTACAAAAGATGATCACAAAGCGAAACCGAGGAAAAACGCAAAAACGAACAATTCTGCAGAGAAATGATCGACATGCCACCTTAAAATGGCATAAGTGCTTTCGTACGATTACTCGACTTTGGTCATAAGAACTAAAAATAAAATGTGAACTACGTACTGTGCTGTCGGACCCAACATGAACTACACTGGACTAACATTAATGCTTACGTTGGAAATTTACACTTTCATGGAATGAATCCGTTTCTGTTTTCAAACGTAAAGCTCCAAGTAGCTACGTCGACCAGTTTTCATCTTTGCTTTTAAAACTGAAACTTTTTGATATTTCTATTTACCATAATATTGTTGTTCTTGATAGACTGGCACCATGTGCAGAATGTACCCCCGAAACGTAACTGCGACAAATTATTGTTGTCGTTCTAGTATTTTTGATGAAAAACTGCACAGGTTTTGTCTCGTGATTGGAATATTTATAATTATTTCAAATAATATATGATTTTTAAACTTGTAAAAATATTGTGGTTTACGGGTTTAAATTGTTACACTCGTTGTGGTTATTTATTGCTTTATTTTATTCTGTGTATTTTTTATAAAGAAAGATCAGATTAATCGGAGAGCGTGGGTGGATTATTTATTATTACAATATTACAATTATTTATTCTGTATGCTGAAGAGACAGTTACGTAATTGCCTCGTGATTATCTCTTTATGGTTGCTACTTATTATTATCGCACTTATTTAAAATAAAAATATTTAATACTGTGAATACTGATTCCTGTTTTTGTCAATCAAATGATACAACCTTGCACATCTAGTATATTGTCTGCACAACAATTCGGCGGACCTATTATACAGTTACATCGCCTTCAGTACGGACGGATTTTGTCGATGGACTCAAGAGCTACATGTGCTATGCAAGTAGTTGTTATTGGGAATAGGAGTATTTTCAGTTTCGCCCCGTTATTTCTCAATCCTCAAAACTTTACAATTGTATAGGATTGAATCACAGACGACTTGTTATATGTGTAATTGTTGTGGCGATTCCTTTTTTGGGAAACAATATTACTGAAAACTGGCGGTGAATGTCATCGAGCTCTCAGCTTAACGGCTATGCCACAGCTCAGTCGAGACGCAAGTTCTGTCAAGGAGGACATACCGCCGATCGACGGCAGCAGGAGACACCGCTGGGGCTTGGTTGTAACGGGCTTCGTCGGAGGAACCCTCGTTGCGCTGTACGCCATCGCAACGCCGTTTGTAACGCCCGCATTCCGGAAAGTGTGCCTTCCCTTCGTGCCGGCTACGCCGGCTCAGGTCAATAATGTCCTGAAGCTCCTCCGATACCGGACCGGTACGCTGGTGGACATAGGAAGCGGAGACGGCAGAATTGTAAGTGGTTGGATGATTTACTACTGCCACCTAGTGCTTGAACCGCGGGTTGAATAACGTTGCCGTCGAGCAAGGACCGAAACGATGATCTCATTACTTTTGTCCGTAAGAAAGAACAGAAACTAACCCCAATTAGAGGTCTATCGACACTCCCGCTTATATTGACTGATATGATGCAGAGAATTTAGTAGGAATAGCATTAAGACCAGAACCAAATTGGAATTTATTAATTATTTTTGCGATGTATTGAATTAGATCACATTAATTTCACATGCATTTGGTAATAATTACGCATAGTGATATGTTAGTTTTTCCCTGTAAATGTGTTCTGTTGTGTGGTAAGCCACTGTATCCATGTCAGCCTCTAATGTGCACAGTATCACCGTTTCTCATAGGTGATAGCAGCTGCCAAACAAGGCTTTCAGGCAGTTGGCTTCGAGTTAAATCCGTGGCTGGTTTGGTACTCAAGGTACAGGGCATGGAAGGAGGGGGTCCATCACAACGCGACCTTCTACAGATCGGATTTATGGAAGGTACGGCTTTGAATCAACAATCCCGCCACAGATAGTCCATTTTATAAGAGGAGATGCCCCTCTCTTTAGTACAGTATTAAGATAAAGGTACATAATGTAAATGTTTTTTTTAACCCCTGATATAGTAGTTTATACTAGTACATTTGTAAAGAGGTAATTGAAATATAGCCTACCATTAAAATTAATATAAAGAGTAATACGATGCATTTCATGTCACCTCATGATTTATTTTTAAAATATGATCTAGAATTGTTTATGTGTGAGCAGTTATGGGAAGATCCAGACTATGTAGAAGCTATGAGTGTAGCGGCAAGTGAACAATATGGAAAGTGGGGGCACTCTAAGAATATTCACGATGCATTCCGGGCTCCCGTTACTCTCCCGACTTCTGAGTAATTTTGTGTAGATACTGTTTCTGTCAGCAGGGGGAGGTATTGCCGTATATTTCGTATTTTAATCCCGCGCTGAGGCGTTTTTTTTGAACTTGTTGTAATTGTTCATTGAAATTGATCCATACATTTTATTGTCATCAAACCATAACATCAAAAATTCCGACGTGGGGGGTGAGTGTGTGGCTCAGTAGGTTAGACCCCTGTGCCTGTGACCGGAATGTCACAGATTTGAATCCTGTTCTTTGCAGAATAGTCATATTGTCCAGATTCACTCCCATCTGTGTGTATCACTTGTCATGTAAAACTAAGTAGTATTTCATAAGCATATACACAGACATATATATATATATATTCTGCATTTATAAGTCAGTTGTAATTACATAAATGTCTTTTTTTCTATTCAGATAAATTTTTCTCAGTACTCCAATATTGTGATATTTGGCGTCCCACAGATGGTAAGTTTAATTAAAAATAATTATGTATGGTGTGTGTGTGTATATATATAGATACAAGACTACACATATGCAGGGAAAAGTAAGTGAATAATATCCGTTAACATTTTTTTCTTGCTACAATAAATGAATAAAGTTGAAGTAGTGATTTACGGCCTTGAGTTTTCATGCAGACAGTTCACGTTATGCCAGATTTGTGAGAAGGCTTCCACTCGAAGTAACAGGTTCCTATATTTGACCTCAACAGATGGTGCCGTTGGAGAACAAGCTGCAGTCGGACCTGTCGGGTGCCGCCAGGGTGGTGGCCTGTCGCTTCCCCTTCCCTACGTGGGAGCCCGATGCCGTAACCGGGGAGGGAGTAGACGCCGCGTGGGCATACGACTCCAAGTCCTTCAGAGAGCCGCGGGCAGAGATGGGAGTTGCCAGGGACTGCGGGAACCTAAAATCCTAATTGTGCTTCTCTGGCAAGCAGCTAAAACCTGGCTCATCCATTGAAAGTTACCTTGACTCGTATGAGAATAATCCTTGATAAAACATTAAGAGCGAGCGTCAGATCACTCCCTGTAGGGCTTATCTAACAGCCGACACAGATTCTGCTCTGGGGAGTGTGTTGACAGTGTCAGTTAATGCTCTCTGGCACTGCTCCCCCCGGATCAGTTTGAGCGCCAGTCAGTCGTGTCCCTCTCACAAACTGACCAAACCCCCCCCCACCCCCCTCGTCAAACACTTGACACATCGCATTTCTGAAGCCTGGAAAGAAGCTCTTTGGTTCATTGAGCCAAAGATCCATGATGCCATCCAGGAGAAGCTGTTGATCACCTTCTGTGACACCAAGTATGTTTCATTTTTGAAGAGCCTTACAGAAGGAGAAAAGTAATAAATGTCTGTGATATTTGTGACTGTATTCTGTGCTCCATGGGCCATGCTGATAACCATCATCAAACAGAAAATACTCATTTGCAGGCATTAAAATGCATGAAATATTTTAATTGCAATTTTCTGATGAAAGATGCTAGATGAATGTTCATAATCTTTAATTTATTCGGGGATTGAGCTAAGATTCACACAAACCTTAGCGTAAGCTCAGCAAGCAACTTTTGTCTGTATTGCACTGTTAATTAGATGGTTTGTACAGTATATGGTACAGGCAGTCCTCACTTAATGACCTGCCTGTATAATGACCGCACGGATTTAAAACCAGCTCTCCCAGCAGTGGGTATTTTACGCTGTACGAGAAATTTGGGCGTGGAAACGGCAGCGCTGCGTCTCAGCGTCAAGCATCTCATCTCACATCACTTAGTCTCAGTCTCGATCCCACAGTCGCTCAGTATTCACTACAATAGCGTTCGCAATCTCTAAGACTACTTATTTCGTATATAAATGTGTGTTATTGGAGATTCAGCCCGCATAATCGGAGTGTCAGCGGAGGGAGAAAAGCGCGGACGGAACTTCCGTTGACCAATTTGTTTAAAGCATCGATATGCAAATTAAGACAAAGTTATCAAGTTGGAGTTCCCTTTATACCTTTTCTTTATTCACAATAAATAAAAATGATTACCTTTATGTACAGTGTGGAAACTTAAGTAATGTATATTACATTTGATTTCCTCTATTCTGTTTATTACAGTATACAGTACGTACGTACATTAGTGTATAACCATTTATAAATATATTTAAAATGTTATTAATGGTGCAAAGGTAACATTAAAACACCATCTAAAGATGACTGACACTTACCCACTACCAGTACAGTGACTTTGAAATATCTAAGGGGCGGCTATGCGCTTATCGGCTAGTTCGCTTAAAATCGGAACACTGGATCTCGGTCCTTAAGTGAAGAGTGTCTGTATTAACTGTATTTGCATTATTTGTAATGTAATAGCCAACCAGAGAGTATGTTTGCAGAGATACAGTGGTCGCAGAGACTCTTGGGATGCTTAATTCTGTAAAATGGTTGTAGATTTATTGGCTTCATAAGTCCATTGACAAGCAGTGTTTAACATATCTGTAGATATCTGTACATATCTTCCGCACAGACATTTTTTTTATTATTACGTTTCATTTTTTGGCACTCATTTAGTTCCGTTCTTGCTATTTTGCTCGCAGGTTCTCAAAGGCATACTAAACACAAATGTTTGATGTCTTGTGTTACAAATGAAAACACTCCCATTCAAACAGCTCTTTTAGAATTAAAATTTGCGTTTCAGTTTATTACTGCTTGAAATGAATGTTTAATTTAAAATTGTTGGTTGTTTCTAATGTGACATATTTTTTTGTAAATGAATGAAGCTTTCTGTAAGCACTGTCTGTGCTGCTTTTGCAGGTGATGCAGATCTCGTGTGGGACAGGAATGAGCCCATCCAGCCGTAGAACAGAGGCATGTCCCTCAAAAAAGGCAAAGAGGCACCTGAATAGCTTTTGCTTAAAGAACCTTCGGAATGGTGCTTTTTCGGATATATTGGATAAACAATTGCAGATTGGGTGGCTTCAGACATAAAGGGTGAAGCAGTGAATTTGCCCTTATAGTCTTCCATGGTTCAGCATGTAGGATTGCAATCTCATACCACCCAGGTCGTATCCCTGCCCTGATCCTGGTTCCTGGTTCTGTACACTGGATTTTCTATGACGGCTTCAGTTTCCTTTTTCTTCAGTCTAAATATGTGGCCTGTTGTTGACTGGAATCCCATTGTGGATACAGGGGGTGGTGAGTGGCTCAACAAGTCTCTGTGTCTGTGATCAAAAGATCACCAGTTTGAGCCCCAGCATAACAGCCACGTGTCCGTGGGCCCTTGAGCCAGGCCCCTAACCCCCAGCTCCAGGGGCCCTGCACATTTGCTGACCCTGAGCTGGGACCCCCAAGCTATGGTAGGCAAAGAGAATACTGTAATTCCAATGTACCTGTGCAAATGGCAAGTAAGTGAATTATTTTTTTATCGGATGGGTTGAATAAGTGATTATGGGAGGTAGAGGTGGAAAGAAAGTAAAAATCCCGACCAATATTTTGATTAAACCAAGCCCGTTGAGTACTCTGTGACTGTGAGTCTTTATAATCAACTAGTTGGTTGAAACACAATCTTTTTACTTTCTGATTTTTACATGTCCACTTCTGAAGGGAGGTAGATGGATATATTGTTTGTCAAGCTGCTGATACAGCAGGTGTAATCACACAAAACCAGGCACGAGTACTTTGAAAACGGTTGATTTGTGTGTTGTGGCAGGTGTGTGGTACTCATTTGCTTTCAGACTGATATAATGCTGTAATCATTGTGGCAGG
>JAODUD010000033.1:7032584-7049257 GCA_026784285.1 Stomatorhinus walkeri | reverse complement strand
GGCTCATACCAAGTGGTGGGAGGGCGGGCGGGCGGCCCGGTCTTCATCTTCATCGCTCCAGAGACGGCTGACTACCATGCCCGGGGAAACCTGCAAAGAGTGCCGTCTCTGGGAGAACATGCAGGAGGAAGAGCTGAAGAAAGCCGCAACATTCTGTCCATCTTGCCTCCTTTAAACCGAAATAAAATCAGTTTCAAATTACACTAAATATATGCAGCACACTATGAAATAAGCCAAAATGTAAAAGTGCTGTTTGCATATTTGCGTTTGGCAGATTGCAATGCCATGACTACACAATTGCTAAAATATTTAACCACCAATACTCAGGAAATTACATTTGATCAGCAATAAGTCATTGACTTTCTTATTAACCATTGGTTATGTTTCATTTTTTGTTTCATGCACTGGCATTTTACAGACTGGCCGGTGGTGAGTTTTTAGGACCTTTGATAGGACTGAAGAGGCATAAGAGAGCAAAGGAACCTCGAAGAGAGACTTCGTACATGGAGTAAAAGTGTCCCGTTGTTTACAATCCCCTTAAGGTTCATATAGTAATATTGATCCTGAGCTTGTGTTGTTTAAAAACATCATTCGATTGTCATGTGCTGTATTGCTAAAGGTTGACTGACTTCAAACATAAATCTGAATGACATTAAACATTCCATAAACATGTGGAAATTCTCATTGTGTCTGCTGAATGCTTCAACATAAGGCCCTTATTCCCCGTGATTTTACTGAGCCGGACCGCAGCGTGCGTGATGAATCGAAAGCACTGCCCAGGGTGCGGTTGACGTCAGTGCCGGACAGAAACTCCTTAATCGCATACATGTCATTTGATTAAAAAGAGAGGCTGCCCTCTTTATTAAACGGCACTGTCAACCTCTGAAATTCATACACGATCATAAACCTCAACAGGTTTTGTGCCGTCATGCAGCAGGCATCTTATTGACAATTATATCCGCAAAATTGCCTTTCACCCTTAAGCAGCAATCTAGATTATATCAAGTAAGGCAACCATGTTTTAGTGGAAATTAGTTCAATGTCCATCACTCTCCTTTACTGGCACAATATGTCAGCTTTATCTACATGCATACAGAGGCTACACTGAATAAATTACAACAGTCAATAACACAACAAAGCCGCAATCAATCTCGGGGTGTATTGTGTACTGATTCTGTTTTTTTCATCTCATATGTCCCAATTTTGCAAGAACAGCAACCAGTCACTCCCCACCTTTGCTTCTTCAATCCTCCCATTTAAGTCACAAGACTTAGATTAGGGGGCATTTATTTAGTGCTTATTAAAGGTTACAAACCAGGCCTAGGATTACAACCCCCTCCCACACACAAATAATGAAAGTTCACCAAACCACCCCCCCCCCCCTTTAAATTCCAGCGATTCTTATCTGGCATTTTTACAACCGAGTGTAAATTGTCCAGTTGTGCGTGCTGCTGAGTGCTGAACGCATGTTGGTTTACTTCACTGTTGGGCGCAGAAGGACCATGAACAATGTTGCTTTTCCTTTGGGAAATCAGTCACGTTTCAAACAAAGGGACCAAAAAGTACACGTAGTTCCTTCCCAGCCCCACACTTATCCTAGTCACACAGTTTTACGACTCCTCCATAATCCGTCATTCTGCTAAAAATAAGCACCAGGTATAATCGGAATAGATATTAATTGCAATCACGTCAGTTTGGCCTTGTGTGCCTGTTTATATTCTTATTGAATATGAGGTCAAGGTGGGTCTGGACCATCGTGAGCGCTGCTGTGCTTATTCCAGGTTGTTTATGTCTCCAGAGCAGCACGGTGACAAACCACAGTCCCTGGCTCCTTTGTCAGGCAAATTTGCTTGACCCATGCGGTGTCCTGAGAGTAATTAGAATTAATTAACTTGTCTGGGGTGCCGCTGAAACCAATTACCTAAGTATACACTAGCTTGTCAACAAAATGCTTCTCGTGTGAAAAATGCAGACGACTTGTTAAAATGCAGACTGGCTGACCTCTGCTGCCAGCCCTGAAAGATGATGGATGTTTCCTCTAAAAGCAGCAGTTGACTTTTAATGAGTGTGTTCCCCATGCTACCCCCCCCCCCCCCTGGAAGTGCAGTGGAGGTTGTTTTTATTCATTATTTATTAAACAAACATTAATACGTATAAATGATCATTGAAATCTATTAATAGCTACAAAGGTGTTCATAGTACCAGGACCTTTATAGTGAAGCGTTCACTATAAATAGTTTTTAACACTTGATAGTGAAGTGTTCGAAATTATGGGGTATAAAAATCCTAAAATATTATATTGTTTTAAGAGTGCTTTTTAGTGGGGCATATAAACTGATATGGTGTGTATCTCTGTGGGGGCGAACTCTTTGCCCATGATCTGAAGGTCATAGGTTCAATTCCCATAATCGGCAGAGTGGTTTTATAGTTGGGCTGCTGAGCAAGGCCTTTAACCCCCGAATGCTCCAGGGACTGACTGGCCCTGCTTTCTCTACAGCTCATTGTTTTGGATAACCAGGGCAAAGGGGAGAGCTGGGAGGATCGCTGCTGCTTCGATTCCCCCCGGCAGTCACCGCTTCATCAAACTGCCATCATAGAGGAGGTTCAAGTGCACCGTGATCCACACCTCACACCCTCTCAGCAGCTTCTTCCTTGTAGTCAGTAATTCAACAGCCAGGGATAATTACACTCTTCCCTTTGTCTGACATCTTCCCTTCATGCTATATGTGCAAAATCCTTTTAGCTTACAATGGTTCATTCATGCACTGTTTCTTATGTATAATTTAATGTCTTAAGACGCCTTGCACTGTGTCTTCTGTATAATCAGGTCAGGTCAGGTCAGGTATGCTGCACCCACCATAGCACTAAACACCTTGGGGTCCCAGGCCCTCGTGATTCCCCCAGGCCAACGTGTGGTCCTCTAGAAAAAACCAAGTATCTGCCACAGGATACTGATATTTTAGCCTAATTCTCAAGAGATGATAGAGCACTGAAAATATACCATCAGTCAAAGGATGACAGAGCAATGAAAATCATAATTTTTTTAATAACTCTCAAAGGATGAAGGAACATGGAAAAAATGTGCTGTTACTCGTGCAGTTTTTTTTTCCGGATCGCTGTAAACTACGAATAACTGAAACCATGGTTACCGAAACCACGGATACGGCGAATGCTAATCCACTGAATGAATTTTCTCACTTATACAGGTAGATTTTTGCTGATGGATATCAAGTAACACCCATCCTCAGGTATTTAACAGCTGGTCCCCTCCTCTAGGTTAAATCATTAACCTTCAATCGAGCCAGAACAGCAAAATCCATTGACGGTAAAATCCTAACATTGTTTTCTCTCTGCATCTTAATATTCCCAGTCATTGTGGAATATAATCTCCTATCGGTAAAACTTGGTAAAAGAACATAAATAAGTACTACTTACTTCAAGTAGTACATTGGTTTATAGAACAACCCTCAAGGAAACTGGATTGAATGACAAAATAAACAAAAAATGGCCTCAATAGCGCCTTGAATTTTGAATCCATCCAGGGCAAATTAATCTTCTTTATATTTCTGCTACCCAGTACACACAACACAAAGAGAGAAAGGGTACTTATTATCCGGCCAGACTGTCTGAAAGCAGTGGCCCTGATATTCGGACCTGTGTTAGAGCTTTCCTGAGCTTAAGAGAGATGTCTGAGGTTGCTGAGTCGAAAGGTGCTGCAATGCAATCAAGAGTTTACTAATACAATCATAATCCCTGAATCGTGGTCTTTGCTCAGGTGAACTGATATGTGCAGAATCATTGCAGCTTTGAGTCCTGCTGCACACCTCCAAATTGGTACCATTATTTATCAAATTAAGGCATGTTCTACTGTTGGTGTTAACCGAGTGTTTATATTCCAACTAAGCAACTATCAGAAATTATTCTCAGTTTAAAATGAAAATCGGAAGACTAAAGTCATTTTCTAAACACTTAATTTACTTTCTTTGCTGAAATATAATGCATTATTAAGTTTTGAACAAATTTAATTTGAAAAAAATAATATTTTATCATCATCCTTTAGAGTTCAGAGGTTTGAGCATGACACGTATTCATTAGTCAAAAGTATTCTATTCCATCTTTTTTTTAATTAAGCAAACTTTTTAACGGTTGATGAATACGTCCTTATTGCCATCTGTCATTTCAGATGACAGATACTGCAGCCATACGTCGCATGCAAGGTGAACAGGATCACGTGTGAGTAATTAGTAGGAGTAAAATTCCCTGTCTTGTATGTCAAACTGGCTGTTCGTTTCCTCCAGGTCAACATGGGGCAGTTAGGGGTTATTTTGGTAGATCCATGCCTGAAACCCAAGTGACCCTGAAAAACAATCTGAAGAGGGCAGCAAAGAACCGGTTAGGCACCTCCCACCCCCCAGGCTCTACAGAAAAACCCACTCGCATAGCTTGAACAGCCCAACCTCAGGAACTGCTGTCAATCTTGAAGGAGCCATTTATAAAAGCAGTATAGATGCTACAGTTCTCTGGTACCAACACTCAGTGGTGCATGATGGGTAAGAAATGCAAGGACCTTGGACCTGGTCGAGGAGGTCAGAGGCTTATAAGCACCGGTCACAGCTTTGCTGGCTGGTGATGCATCGTGGGACAAGCACTACTGAGCGCGTAGAACCAGGCTTGGTTTCCACATGCTGAGATGATGAGACAAGGTGAAAGAAAACCACACGCATTTCCACGCGCCTGTCTCAAAACTGAAGCACACTTTCACAGAACTTTCTAAATTCAGACAATATAACTTATCAAGTGCCAGGTAAACACAGCATTTAAATATTTGTCCTATCATTGCTAAGATCTGCATCATTTATCGCTTTTCTTTTTGATCTGGATCATTTCCCAGTGTATTAGTAATATTGACTCTAGGTGTAAATTTCAAGATGTATATCAATCATTGCCTTTGATTAGACCTTTTTAAAGTTGTGTTTCTCTGAATAAAGATTGTTTTTTGGTATGACTGCGGCGGTGATGCTGACGCACACCAGAAAGTCTGAAAATTAAGTCATTGTCCCTGGAACTGTACCGTAGTATAAAGGAGTGTCTGTGTTTCTTCTCACTGTCTGTGGTTGGTTTCATAAAGCAAGAGAATGCAGTGCTGGAAACTGTATCGCATATCTAGGTGTTGCCAGTGAGAGTTTTAAGGTGATAAATGTTACCATATAAAGTTTAGTCAGGCAGTGTTTGGCTTCTAGGAACATGCGACAGCACCAAATCTGAAACTACGACCCTGTTTTATCAACACTAGCCAACAAACGCTGCAATGCACACTTTGGATCTAATAACCAAGGTCTCCATGGCCACATCGAAGGCGAACATCTGCCACTGAGCAGTAAATTAGCTATGACAATGACCTCATTACCTGTGTTACATTCCAGCTGGATGGATATCTGTGCTGATGCACTGTTAAAATCCTCCACAGTGGAAGTGCTGCTTTCACGCCACTTGAATGGGACTCTGCACTCTATATAAGAACATGTGGCGTTGTGTTTTGAAAATGAAAATCTGAAAAAATGTGATGGCCTGTGGACTCCCATCTGTGCTTTTCAATGCTATATTGCAGTTAATATGTGCAAATGTCACAGCGACCCAGGATGAAATGGATAGATGGATGTGAATATAGGAATTGCTGTCTCCATGCACCAAAACTGATCCTTTGGAGAGCCCATCTTTCAGATCACATCATCCTCCGTTAAATATCCCAAGTCTGAGGCGGAGCCGCTAGAGATTTTTGGCCCTGTAACAGTATATTGCATTGGGCCCCAACCCATGTTCCAATTTTTTAGGCCCCCTGTCACATGGGGGCTCTTGAAATCATCCTACCTACCTCCCCCCCTTCACAGTACCCCTGATCTGAAGAAATGTTAAAGATCTTACTAGAAATATCACCATGTTACTGAATTTAACTTAAGTTACGTCATTAACAAACCTGCAAAGACTTAACTGAGGGCCACTAAAACTGATACGGAAATCACGTTGTTTATTATTAAAATATAAATCGCCGGTGCATCCAGCAACTCTTCAAACTTTCTTAGCGCGTCTCCAACAACACTGGCCGTTTCCATCTGGTATTAAACGCGCAGGCTATGTGTTGTATTTAAGTTAGCATTATCAGCTTCTTCTACTCGAGTCTCATTTTGGACTCAAATTGAAACTTCTATCACGATCGATTCGCTAGCAGTATTTCACTTGTACCTAATAGTTACATAAACGCAAATACTTTAGTATAAAAAGTGCTCGTGACACACTGTACAGTAGTAGCGCGCACCCAGTTTAGCACGATGAGCAATACGCAACATATCAATCTGAAATTGCGCTACAGACATTTTACCTGTCTGTCTGTTTTGCAATACAGCCCTATATCCTTACTTTATGATGCAATTATTTATGCTGTATAAAATCCCAAAGGTGTTGCATATTTCATACTCTAATATTCCGTAGTATGAGTTTTTAAAACATACATCTAAACTTTGGTACTGAGTAAAAAGCTTTAAAATGCTTACGCTACTTTTTATGGCTTATTAGTAATTTACTGGTTTAAATATTGATGCACAATTTCAAATTCACTTGTGTGTAACTAAATTTTGAACATTTTTTGTATGCTGATAAATCACTGACATGAACAAATACACACACTTTTGGATGCTACTGAATAAAAGTCATATGCAAAATAATGATTATAATAATAAAAAGTATACATAAGAAATACTTATTTGTCATGTGTTTAATTTACGCCACTTCACTTTAAACCCCTCAACTAACCCCAAATGCCACGTCCGTCATGCTGGAACAGACCATCGGTGGCGCATGCCTTAGGCGAATGAAAGACCTGGTCTGCTACTTCATACAACCTCCCATTCCAAGTAAAAACACTGATAAATCAGGGCGTGTCTGCGGCGATCACTAATACTAATAAGTCGTGTGGAATTTAATGTTCATTTATAACAGTTATTCCTGCTTGGATCGGGTCCGTCACCCCTACTATCTGGCCTCATCCGTCGTTTGTAGTAAAGTGGGTGTGTGGTTTCTTATTACGGAGCTCAAAGTAAAGGAGGGATGAAGGGAGGTATATACGCCGCTCCTGAGTCCAGGGGGAGGCGGTGACTCCCGAAATTTATGGATGCGATCGTGAGCCAGCGGCGTCGCTGCCTCCGTGCAGAGCACAGAGCACTGAAGCTGGGATTACCGCAACTTTTCTGGCAGCGCAGATCCACACCCGTCGCATCTCCTATACCGGCTTACTTGCTGCGTCGTCCCAACTAGATGAACAGGGATAGTTTGAGATTTTGCTTGGTGAGTTACCCCTTATTGTGATTTATTTATTGGACAGCGGACCAGTATGTGCTTGGCTTAATGCGTCACCTTATGATAAATATCCCTGCACTATTTCTTCACTTGCGTTAAGTATAGTAGGTGGCGACAGCATTGTGTCGATTGTCTGCACCTACACAGGCTGTGCTTCACATGTTTTTAAAGGCACCGCTAAAATAAAGTAGTTTAATAGTTTTAATATTACGCCATTCACGAGAGCTTCTTCAGACAGTTTGCGTTTTCTGATTAAGTTCTTGCCTTCAGATAAATATCTCAGTAAATGAATAGCTTAACAAAGGTATTGGAAAAGCTATAGCGTAATTATGCACAAAGACTACTTGTTATATGTACAAATAAGTCAGTTCGTCTTTTTAAAACAGCACTGGTATATTAGTACTGCACAAGTTTTTTTTTCATTATCGCGAAGCTCTCTGAAATATTCGCCACCTGGTGGCGCTAGTCGACAGCCGACAGTCGCATAGTTGTGGTTTTTCTCCCGACGTTTAGGTACCGACTCGTTTCACGTTTTCCCCCTGAAACTTGTTTACAACAGTTCGGTTGGACTTTAATATGTAGTACTATGGGTTCATATTTTCTATCATTTTGTGAACTTTTAAGCGATATAAATGATCGATGGTGAAAATCTGTTCAGTATAACGGAAAGTGTGTCATTGAAATCGCTTTATTTAATTTGCTATAGGGATCAGGTTCAAAGCTCTTATGAGGAAATGCATTCTGGTGTATCTGTTTCATTATTGATTGTAAAGCGTACGGTAGTTGCAGAATATTGAAATATTTTACTATTTGAAGTATAGCCTTTTCGCTGCCTTGCAGACAGCCATCCTACTTTTATGTGTGTTTATTTTGCAAGCTTTTTTATTTTATTGTACTGCTGTAGGTTTTCTCGGTGTGTGCCAAACACCTTAGTTTATATTATAGAATGGTAGACGTGACAGTTTAACGTTTCGGTTAGGTATGAATTAGTTTAATAAGGTGAGTTTTTGACAGTACGTACCCTGTTGCAGGTGAGCAGTTGATGCGCTGATTTATGCGGCTTTTGAGTGAAAGTCATATAACAAAATGAAAAATGATAGATGAAAACCCAGTGCTACTCTACATGACTAGACTCAAACAAAACAAAACAATCAACAAAAGTAAGGTCGTGTGGGTTATTTCAACTTTGATTGTTAAGTTGCGGTTCCACTTTTATTTCCTGCAGCTGAAAAGCAATTGACGTGGTGTTTAATGGAAACATAAAAATATTATGAATTCCAATAATACTCATTTTTCCTACTGATGTCTAACCGGTTGTTTGAAGGAGTGAGCTGTGTGTGTGTGTGGCGTGTGCACTTGCTGAAGTGACACCCACCATGTGCACCTAACCCCTAACCCCATCCCGAAATTACAGGAGAGTAAAATTCCACTTGAGAGCGAATCCTGAGCTTCGACGGCGTCATGATTAAACACCCGGCAGCTACTAGATACGGGTCGGGGGAGTAGGCAACAGCGCGTCTGAGGTGAATAATGATCTACTGACATACCTTTGGGCAGTGCTACTCCTTTATATTGCAGGGGAAATATCAAAACTGTTGGAACATAATGGCTTTATGAACTGAAGTGGATTGACGTTTTGCTTCCGGTTATTTGAAGTTACTTGTATTTTCCCTGCTTTATTCATTACTAAATATCAATTTCCCTGCCACTTGTTTTGATTTCTTGTAGACGCTAAATTTTTCCAGTCTTGGTATACGAAGTGTCCCTATTGACTGACTAAGTAGGAGAACAGACATGAAAAATGAATCCTTTCACCAAATCAAATCACCAAACCTAGAGTTAAAATTTGTGAAGGTTTTCCTCCCCTTATTACACTAGTGCGTGTGGTGTATCCTGACCGGTAAAGCTAGAAATGAGGGCGGGGCCTTTTGCCAACAGGCAGAGTTGTGACTGGATGAAACCAAGCAGTGACTTTTGTTTGCATGCAATAAAATCTTCTGCATGTGCTAATGAGCTTCTTCTTTCCCCTTGTCCACACCCTCTGAGCTATAGATGTGTTTCCATGGTTACCTCCATGTGCCCTCCCATGCTAAATTGGAGTATGCATGATGCATCGTGGAGATTGAAAATAAAACATCTCTGCAAAGAAAGTTTGTCACCCGCTTTTGTTATTAGTGTTTTGTGTGGTGGGGAGCATACATTTTTATTTGGTTACCTAGGAAACTAAAATGGGCTGCAGGATGTCTCACTCTTGTGACTTCCCTTTGCTACCAGAGAACAATGGAGAGGGGACCAGTGGCAATAGCTTACAGTGCAGTGCACCTCACTTGTGAATCCTAGTAACTGGAGAAAATACTTTTTTTTTTTTATCAGCAAAAAGTTTAAGAAGAAGTCTCATTATAAAATCCCCCATTATCTTGTAAATTAATTTCTTTTTTTGCTAAACTGAAATGCATTTTCCTCTGCTAAAATATACTTTCACTGGATGCTTCCGATCAGCTCTTAAATGTCTTTACCTTTTTACTAAGATGGATATTCATTCAACCAGTGCTTTTCCTTCTTCAGCTGTGGCCAATTGAGCAGTTTTGCTGAAATTCTTTAAATTTCTTCCTCCAGCAGTACATTTGTTAATTGAATAGAGGATGCTGGGTTTTCTTTCATTATTTTGCAAACCTGAATTTCTGACAGTCAAATGCTTGTGTTCAGTTAACCAGTGATGATAATAAAGAGCACAGCCTTGACACCTGGGTCAGACCATTATATAAAAATGGTCCACTAACAGCAGAGGTTGGCATGAAATCTAAATGTAGCTGCTGATAATCTTGTGAGATCTTTCAGCAGAAGACCACTGAAGCGTAGCTGTCTGGAGCAAAAACCCCAGACCTCACTGACACAGCAGAGGAAGTTTCTCATTGGCGGCGGTTATACAGAATCTGCATTGGACGTGAAATACGAGTCCCTAGTCCGTTCATGCTGTCCTCTCTGCCATGCTTGATAAAAGCGGGGTTTCACTGCTAACACCGGGTTTCTAATGGGATGCCACTGCTACAGTGCATCTCCTTGGATGTGAGCTATTGCTTGTCACGCTTTCTGATGACGCTCTCTTCTGCTCCGAGTCCTCCGTATTTTTCAGTGAGACGAATGACTCTGCAGCATCGTTTCAGTGGGGTCGTTTTTGGAGCGTTGTGCCGGCTGCCGTTTTCTTGGGGGGGGGTGATTTAAGGGCTGTATATTATGTCTCAGCAAGTAATGGTTTTTCATATTTGGTCATTTGATGACAGTGATCCAGGCTAAACGGCATGAAGAGCAACGCAGTCGGAGATTTCATTTCCAGACTAGGTCAGCGATTTCGGTACTTATGGGCCACTGGCTGAGGTTTAATTAAGTTTCCAGGGTGTTCCAGCATCTGTTCAGAAAAGTGGACCCCCCTCCCTCCGGTTTTTTCTTTGTATAAATGAGCCTCTGCTATTTTGCTTATATGATTCCAAGCAGGGACACACCCAAACGAGGCACAATTAGGCTGCATTAATACATTTTTCTGTAGCAGTATGGTGCAATGTACTGGAGACGAAGGCTAACAAGACTGGCATAGTCTGTCAAGTGCTGCATAAACTTATAAGTGCTTAATAATACAATGGAAAACAATCTTAATAGTGGATAAAGCAGATGGTATCTTGATTTAGAAGTATGAACTGAATTAAACCCAGCTTCACATATGTGGAGTTTACATGTTCTCACCGTGTCCTTGTGGGATATCCTCCAGGGACTCTGGTTTCCCCCCACAGTCCAAAAACATGCAAGGTGAGTAGTAGTTGCCAAATCGTCCGTAGGTGTGAAAGAGTGTTTTAGTAGGCCCTGCGATGGGTTGGCGCCCCATCTCGGGATGTTGCTTTCCTTGTTGGTCTGGTTCTGGACCCCTGTGACCTTGCATAGGATAAGTGGGAATTGGAAATGGATAGATGGATGGATGGAATTAAATTAAACTTAGTTTAACTGGGGGCCCTGAAGGGTCCTGGAGCTTTATTACCTATAAGAATAATTTCAGATGTCGTTTGTAGTCCTGATGATTTCTGGTGTGGAGTTGGGCTAAAACTATAATTTGCAGAAGGAGCTTTAATATCCATTCATTCATCTTCCATAACCATTTTTCCAGTGTGGGGTCACTTGGAGGCCATACCGCCCTGCTGGAAAGCCAGTGCAAGAGTTTTAATTTGAAGTTGTAAAAACACTTTTGTGTTCACACTCGGAGACTTGACTGAGTAACATATGTGCATCTATACTACATTGTTCTCCTGGAGAGAGCTGATTAATAGATTTTGTATAGATACAGAACACTAATTCTACCTTGATCCAAACAAAGTAAATGGCTGCTGTTACCATCAGTCTTTAGAGTACATGAATTACTCAGAAAGGTAAGGCGGAACTGAACTGCAAGCAATTCTCCATTTCACCAGTAGATCAGAGGCATTATAAACCATGTGTTCTGCGCCGAGTCCTTTACAGTTGTGTGCCTAACTTATTACTGCTCTTCTTGTGCTCGTCGTGAAAATCATCTTGCACCAGACCGTCAGTGTTTTTTGTGCAATTTGAGTAAGGAAATAAAGACCACATTTGTAAATCTCTCTGCAGGTGAAATATTAAAAGCGAGAGGAATCTGAGCTTTTTGGTTTCGCCTCACCGGTGATAATAAAAGCACGGCCGTAGCGGAAAGTGGTCTCTCGTTAAATGTGCAGCCCTCAGGGTCCCCTCAGGCGTCACGGTCACCCCTGCCCACGTTGCTGTCACTCAGCCGAATCGGTGCTCAATATGTTGGTTCCGGGGATGCAGCCGTTGGCTGTTCTTTGAAGGACCCCGTGGGCTCACTGCACGTCTCCGTCCATGGGCTCCATCCATCACTGTCACGGGTCTAGATTTCATGGGGAATGCAGAGGAAGGGGCCTGGCTGGATCTTGAGATTGAGGTTGCTCTTTCTTCTTGAGTTCAGGGCTGTGGTGAGAGTTGGGCCTACGTCTACAGAAACTCTTAATGAGTGTGGCGGGCAGGCAGTCCACCAGCGGGGTGCTCGCGCCGCATGTGTGTTGGAGCTCGTCACGCTTTTATGGGGCTCTGCACAGGTGAGACCGGACGTGAGGCCGCCGCGTGAGGGTAGTCTGTGCACACCGCCCAGGGGCTCTTCTTCCTTTGTTTGCATTCTGTATCCAGGATCCTTTGGTGATGTCTCCTTAAGGTACCATTTTATCTTCTTCCATTATTCTGTTTTTTGTTCTCCTTCATTATTAATTCTCTTCTCATTTTTGTCATTTAATCTTTGTCTTGATCTTCTTCATATTAATCTTCCTTTCCATTTCTACACTTCTCACATATAAGGCTTAGTTCTACATTTTCCAATGAGACATACAAGCTGTCAACCCAGACCAGCAAGTGACCAGTAAATCTGTAACACACATATGAGGTAAACACCACTTTTTGTGTGTGTTCTTGTAGTGACCTGTGCCCCGGGGTTGGGATTGAGTTATCATACAAAATAAGGATGCTATAATCCCTTGATCTACCCTACAGACTGGAATTATGCCAAAGAATGATGGAGATCATACTGATAAGGGCAAGACCCCAAATCCTTCTGTGCTTATCTGGCCTTGATGGATGCACAGAGATATGTATCAGAACTTAATGGGAAGCTAATATTGTGTCGGCGAATGCAGGGTCGTGTTCTATTTTGCTCATTTGAAATACACAGGAGTGTTACAGGAGTGAACAAAACGCCTATAGGTTGTTTTCCTCATAAAATAGGTAGTGGTTTGTTTGTTTTTTTTTACTTAAGCATAGCACTGAGAGAGCGAGAGAGAGAGAGAGAGAGAGCGTATGCTGGGTCTGTTCCAGATGGAGGGGGCACGGTTTCCCTGTACAGTGTTCAGTGTCCCATGCAGAGGATTGGTTAGAATGAGATGAAGCCAGTTGAGTGGGGTGCTGTGTTTGCAGAACAGGGCAGGGCGCTCTGTATTATGCGGTTATACGTACCTTTCTCTAAACTTCTGAACGCCTCGAATCCTTTAAAAAAGCACTTAAGGGCTGCCAGGCTAAAATAAACAAAAGCAGGAGGCAGTGCAACCAAAATAAGCGGATGAACAGAGAAACGCCAAGGGCCACTTGTTTTAAATGAGTTGGTGCGTTTACAGTGGTTTGTAATCCTCACGGCAAGGTTTTATACTGATGTATTAAGGATGTGTTGATGCCCACGTGTAAATAACTATAATATTAAAGTTGAATATAAAAGGTTTTAATCTTTTCACATTTGTGCCTCCACTACAAAAAGCTTAATTTAATCTAAAGTGTGTGCCTCTATTGTGCAGGTTACGAGCAGCGGTGGGAGAGATGCCATCCATATATCCAGTACAAGGTCAGGTGTGCTGAGGCTTTGAAAGTTGTGGTAGTCAGGATTACCACGCACTGTCAGTCAGCACACGGATGATCCACCATGGAGATGACAAACTAACGGGGAAGACAGGTTACCGCAATTCTGAGATTGATGACGTTCGCTCGTCCCACGCGCCATAGGTTCTGTGGCACTTCCTTCATTAGGGAGATGTCTGTGGCCCCGGAGCTGCTCCTGTCCCTCAGGAAGCCTGCAGCTCTTCAACTGCGAAGGTGTTGATGTCTCAAGACAGTTGAGCAGGCCCCCGTACGTGCAGAGTTCGATGGGCCTTATTGATCACAAACAGCAGAAGTAGCTGCAGGGACAGTATGAACTTTACGACCAGACCAAGACATTCTTATGTAAATTCTTAGCCCCCCCCCCCCCCCCCCACATCATGAACTGATGGCAAAATATTTCACATTTTTTATTATCATTGAATCAATTTGTCCAATTATTGATTCTCTATACGTTCATTTTATTTAATGTGCTCAGTATCGTAAGACATCCCAATGACTTAATCTCATAAATCCTTTGCTTTCAATAGTGTTTAATGATAGTGATATCAACTGTGATACATCTGTCTCTAATTAATTTAAGTCCATAATTAGCTGCATTGTTTCAGTAATACAAGGACCCATTTCAGGTCATCTCCCATAATTGGAAATGGCCGATATGCCCTTTATGTGATGCAGCAAATGGCATCGCTAGGGCAGCACGTACTCTACGATTGAGCTGATCGATTTTTAATGGCAAGGCGTACATGATTAGCCATTGTCGGCTGCCCCCCCTGGAGTCTGCGGTGTCTGAGTCTCAGTTATAGCTTAGGTAATGGGCCTCAAGCTGTCCCTGTTCGTTCTGAGGTGCCCCCCGCCCAAGGAGGGCTTCCGAACACCCCGAAGCCTCTTAAGCACTGTATTCCACAGTGTCATCTAACTAATGCCCAATTAATAAGCATGAAAGCTAGTATCGGGACGTCTTTCCTCAATAACTTCCTAGGCCATTATGCCATCTACAGCGATAGATGTGGAAACAACCATGACAAGAAACAGGTACTTGGGAACGTTCCACTTTTTAATGGGGTTTAGTTTTCTATTGTGTTAAAGGAGCGTGGGCATCTGATTTAGTTTTATTTAGCAGTCATTTTATGCAAAGAAACATACATGTTTTTGAGAAATCTGGGTCAGACAGTCCCTAGAGCAATTAGGGTTGAGGGCCTTCCTCACAGGGGTAGAAATTTCAGGTCCATAAAGTAAAAATCCAGACCAAGATTTTGTTTCAACCAGTGCATTGAGTATAAAGAGGACTCAGCTGGGTGGTTGGAACAAAATCTTGGTCTGGAGTTTTGCTTTCTGGACCTGAAATTTCAACCACTGCTTCCTCAGGGGCCCAACACTGAAATCACTTTACTAACCTGGAGATTTGAACCAGCAACATTCTGATCAAAGGCACAGCATACTAACTGACTGAGTCACTTGTCATCATTGTTTGTAGCAATAAGGAGCCTTCAAAGTGTAGACATGGACATTAACCTGGTTTTTCCAGATGTATGCGAATGTTTCTCTCGTCTCAGACAGCACACTTTAGGGGTTCGTTTCTTGCCAGATGAAGGTTTGCTGTGGTCATTGGAAAAGTATCTTTAACTCGGTGGCGGGTTTTTAAATCCTCGTGTGAACACGTCCCAACTTTTGTTTTGGGTCATTAGTCTGTTAAGATTTTGCAGACTTGCCTCAATTACGCTTCATACCCCAGCCCAAACGCAGCCATATGTGAATGTGTCGGGCAGGTAAAAGTTCTACACTGGAAATGAGTAGGTGGAATAATGACTTGAGTGCTCACAAAGACCCCAGTCATACATCAGTGGAATGTTGACTGGGCCAATTAGGCTGCTTCACGAGTTATACCAGCTTTGAAATGAACCTTTGATGTATGTTTCCTGTGGGCACAAGCCTTCCCATAGTGTTACCAAAACACAAATCACCTATTTGAGAGTCTGTGGTTTGGGGAACTATGGCTGTAGGGTTAGGCAGCTGTGATTTATTTATTTATTTTAATGATCTTTGCTGTAATCCTACACCGTGGAACTTTGTCTGCTACACCTGCAAACCACATGTCTCCTCCCTGCTTTACTGGCGAGCTGAAAAGGCTGTAAATGAGTGATCAAAAACGGCCCCAGTGGGTGGATAGGTAGCTCCCTCCATTTTACCGCCGTTCTGGTAACAAATCAAAACCCCCTGTATTGTTTGCATGGATTGAAACGCTCAGCTCAACGAGGCAGTTTTTTATTTACGTGGCACTAGCTTAGCATACAGTATCGCCAAAACCAGTGCAAAACCTTTTGTTAATTTTCACAGGTGCTTCTATTTACTGCATAAGTACTTGAAATTTTCAGTCTGCTTCCTTTCTTGCTGTGCTGCCGTTTGACCCATATCTGCTCTAGATGAAGGTATATGGCTGGTTTTTATGCATCACTCCCACCTGTTTTTGGCTTTTTAATGCTCATTTTGATTGAAATGCTCCTAGTTTTATGAACTCAGATGAATTTGTATTGAAGTTTTTGCTGGTAATTTCCTGTTTGTAAAAAAATATCGTCTGAAGGATTCGTTTTTTTTTTTTTTTCTTCTCCGGCAAATGTGATTCAATGTAGATATATAGTTAAATGTATAAATTGTTGCTGTTAGTGGTCATAATGGTTTTGGTCCATTTTAGAATTAAGCAGGACTCCATTGTGTGGGGTGAATATCGCTTTGGCTCGGGGAGATTGTTCTTGTCACTGTCGATATAAGGTGCTGTGAATAACTCCTTGACTCCTTGATCTACAGGGTGGGCCATTAATATGGATACACCTTAATAATCCAACACAATGGGCAGCACATTGAACACATTTTACAAGTGGTCAGAAACTTGTAAA
>JAODUD010000033.1:6978439-6993433 GCA_026784285.1 Stomatorhinus walkeri | reverse complement strand
TGAGTGTGCCCTGCGATGGGCTGGCCCCCTGTCCAGGGTTGTTCCCTGCCTTGTGCCCGTTGCTTCCGGGTAGGCTCTGGACCCCCCGCGACCCAGTAGGATGACCGGGTATAGAAAATGGATGGATGGACACTGTATCGAATGTGCATTAACATTAAAAATCTCTGGAGAGCTGCCACTGCCTTCCGCCATATTTACACAGAATTCAGCATTTCGAATTCAGTGGCTGCATCCTTTGAAGGACGAAGGCATTACCTTTGTAAGCCACGCTCTTTGAAGGTTGAATGGAAAGCGTTGTCAAACGGGGCCGGCCTGACCATCATCAGCTGTTCCTGCCCTTAATCTTGAGTCACGAAGAGCTTCTCCCATCTCCTAGCTGGGACACACCCACTTTTCCTCTGCGCAGTGAATCTTGGGATATGTTGCACTGCAAAGGATCTGTCGGGTGGGTCCTTCATGACTCTGCAAAAGGAGGACCCATTTCTTGACCGCAGTTGAAAGAGCCTTTGAAATGAGTCGGCCTTGGCGTGTCGCCGTTACACATTCAGACGCGACCATTGTCTTCTCAGCCCCAGCAAGATGGTGTAAAGTGTAAAATTCTCCTGTGCAAAAGAGGTGTAAATGAATTTATATGTATTTTTCTCACTCTAAAAATGCATCTACTAAGCAGGTAAACGGAAGTGTGCTGAGCCTTGGAGAGTTTGATGGAAATTAGGTTGGGGGTGTGGGGCTGGGCAGAGACCTCGGTCTGCATCTCCGTGCGGCCGTTTGGGGACCTGTGTCACACATGAACGCTCGCCGGCACAAACCGGCCTGCCAGCGGCTTTGGGGAGGAATAGGAATTCCGTATTCTGCAGAAATGCAGCAGCGATAAATTATGAGAAGGCCTTTGAAGACTGTGCCCATTTATGTATGATAGCACACATTAGAAAATGATGATTCTGTAAATAAGGTTTCTTTTATAAATGAACCAGAACATGGAATGCATCAGGGTTGGGGGCATTCCGGAATGCATTCATCAATTCCAAGCCAGATTAGGAAATGGAACTGGAGTTGGAATTTAAATCTTTGTGAAATTCAAATTCCAATTCTGTTCCCCGTTGTTTTCTTCCAATCCCAACTCCAGTTCCATTTCCTGATTTGGACTGGATTTGATGAATGCATTGCGGAACGCCCCCAGCCCTGGAATGCATTGGAGTGATGGGTGATTCTGGATGTCATAAAAACCTGAAGTAGAGAAAGAAGTATGAGGTCAACAGAAAAAGGAGCAAATACTATTTGCGTATAAAAGAAACACTGAGCATCCCCCCCCCCCCCATTTTGAAATTCCAATGTTTTCAAGGCCTTGCAGGTTTTCCCCATCTAAGCTGCTCCTGTACTGCTCACTGTGCGATTGCATACATTGTCATTCACAGAGGACAGACACATTGTTACCAGTTTAAATATTTAATGTTAATATGCCTAAAATTGATGTAATGAACTGAGCTTTACCTGTATTTTCACCAAGTTTTACTGCAATTGTATACTGGGATACCAGTCAGGTTATTAATCATGCTTTAATAGGTCAGAGTGATTCATCATAATCATAATTAATCATTTTAGTCATTTTACTTTTGTTTCAGCTTTTGAGCCATTTTAACTCTAAATGTCATTAACCTGAACACCTTGCAATCACCCCACTGTAATACAGCTACAATGGCTTGAAGGACATTAATCTGGGGTGGATTAAGAAGAGCAAATTGGCTGCTGTGTTCAGTTTTTTCAAGGAAGATGTGCTCAGAATGTGTTTCCAAGTTGTTGCTCTTCCTGAAGCGTTGGAAGCAATGCGGACCATCACTCTGAATGGTATATTTACTGCAAACTAACTACCAGTGCATAGCAAGGATCGATAACTGCCTATATCCACACTAAATAATTTAGAGCACCCTGCCCTTGATCATAATTGGTTTGTTTATCCTGGTCTGCAGGTAATGCCTTAGTCAATAATTCATTAGGCGCATACATTCACATTACGATCCGTATAAATGTTGCCGCTATTGTTACGGTCATTTTTGTATGTTTGATAAAAGCTAATAACTATTTTTGCCGTAGAGATTGTTGTTCTCTCTGCATCAGTGAATCTCGTCCGATGTTGTGCTTTTTTTTCTCCAACAGGACGTCGAGTGGCAGTGTGATAAATTCACCAAAGCGGCTTGTTTCAGTCGGGGCAAGTCTGAGGTGGGTCACTTAGACTGAGGTCCCTGTGTCATTTTGAAATGCTCAAAATGTTTGTGCCATCTATTTTAATTTGATAAATCTTATTTGATGATGGATGCGATTTCTCACTATTGAGCCTTGAGAATTTGGACCTCTTTTTTTTTTTTTTTTTTTTTTTAAAGCAACCCTTTCCCTGACCGTGAATTTGCACACCACTCACATTTTTTCCACGTGTTCTCTCTTGACTGCCAAAGCTTAGTTGCTGAATGAATCAGTCTTGACACTGAAGTATGTTTACCCGGTGCCGCTTTAAAAAAAAAAAAAAAAAAAATGCTTAAAAAAATGGCAGAATGTTCTCAGTTTGTGGAGCCAGCCTTCCGTCTTGGGAGCCTAGAGGCTAGAGGAAGAGCACTTATGTTTAAATTTGTGGCTGGAGGCGGGTGGGCGGAGGTGCAGGAGCCTTAGACAAGCTGCTTTTTACTCCAGTGCGGTAGCGTTTTTTGACTTAGGACTGCGCACACAGTGCCGGCTGTTTACAAGGAGAGTAGTTGGTCTCTGGCCTTTACTGGCCCAGTAGCCTGTATTATGTCAGAGGCCTGTGACTTGCCAAAGCACGTTTGCTTCTTTACAGTCACCGATCGCTTACAGCGGAGCAGTTCTGGATATATTATGGGCCCCTATTCATTTGACGCTCCGTTTAGAGGTCGAGATTGACGAGCGGGTGGTGTGTTTACGTTCGGCTTTCTTACCGTTGGGATGAGCGGCTCTGGTTTCTGGTCTGCGTGGCCTGACCCTTTGCTGACCCCACACCGCTCACGTTGCAGAACGGTACAGACGCCATGTGGCTCCTGGTGCCTGGCTCTGAGCGACAGAAGGTCTGTAATAAGCACAGACACACTGGCCAATGTGTGAGCCTCACTCGAGATATATGGAGTGTGATGTTTCTCCAGAGAATCGATTACTCCCTCTGGCTCTTTTGTGCGTCACTTCATGCGTTTCGTTAACTTTAACGCTACAGCTCAATAGCAGCGTGATGTATCTGTTAAACATTCACTGCGGTCAGCTTTCATGCTTTTCGTTAATTTTCATGGTACAACTCAATAGCAGCATAATGTGGCTGTTAAATGTTCCTCTATTTGCGGGTTCCTATATTCCTTTTTTTAATAACCCGCATTTTGGTCCTTATCTTCTAAATACACCATAAGCTTTGATCAAAGCTACTAAGCATTAGTGGTAAACTGGTTGTTTTGCCACCTGTAGAGCTGCGGCATCTGCCTTGATGGTTAAATGTAATTTGAGCTGCTTAGCAGAGAAGGACCCGTCACACTGGCTAAATGAGATTAAGTCCCTCGGATTACTTTGTTTGTACTACAAATTGCATTGAACAGCTGCTGTATTAAACCATGGATCTTGAACATCTGTCACAGACTTCTTTATGGGCTCCGACGCAGGATTCTGATTAGCCCACGTCTGTCTGTTTGCGAAGCAAAAGTTGTCCATGGAGCCGCACGGAAAATATAAAAATGAAGTAACCGTTCGGGAAGTTCAGCGATGCGCCACGTTCGTCCACATTCCTCTCGTTTTACGCCTGCAGTCTAACAGCACGATTGCCAAATCCCATACCTGGCTCTCTTAGTTGTAGTCTGACCTGATGAAAAGTTTCCAGCACCAGTGAATGTTAGAGATACTGTGCAGGAGGTGGATCGAATGAGTAAAGCACTCGGGGAAAAATATACTAGGTTAAAATACAGCATTGATTTTTTGTTTTGTTTTGTTCTTTGCTCAATGGTTATTGTAAAATATAGCATTGTCTTGTCTGGAGATGGGCTTAAAATATTGCCTGTCTTAAGTTGTCTGTTGGTGAGCTTGTTGCTTTTGCTAACAGTCTATTATCCTTCAACACTTAAAAACTATGCCTGTAAACATCGGAGTCCTCGTGGTGAAGCTCAAGCTTTTTTTGTTTTTATTTTTCCTTCCCGCAGGACGAATGCCAGAATTACATCCGCGTCCTGCTTGTTAACGGAGACCGTCTGTTCGCCTGTGGGACCAATGCATTTACCCCGATTTGCACCAATCGCACGGTAGGAGATGCCGGCTTGATCTGGTCAGCCTACTGATCTCTGATCAGCATCAGGAGCATTAGGAGGGAGGGATTGTGAGTCACTCCTGTGGCCTGTCGTGTTGCTGCTGCAAATCTAATTGCTCTCAGCGGCAGCGTCAGTCAGACATGGATACCCTGACAGATTCGGGGGGGCCCAACACTTCACTGGGGCCCTTGAACATGTAAAATTTTATCAGAGGGGCCAGAATTTCCGAGTACTCTTCTGGCTCTCAGTCCAAGTTAACCAGCAACTTTCTTTCTTTTTTTTTTTTTTTTTTTACTTTGTCTGGGATAAAATGGGAAGGTGCCTTTTGTGTTTTTTTTAGGGGGCGTTAGCTTCTGGAAGATGGCAGTGTCTAGCTGAGAGCGATGACAGGCCTTAGTCTTCTGTCCCTGTGTGTTTAAGGTAGCCGGTAATCTATGGAGGGGAGACATTCGCAATCCCACTACATACATCAGGCGCAGACCTCAGTGCTTACGTCTCTGCGCTGCTCAGATCATCGGCGGCTGTCATCCACACCCCGAGAGCCGGCGGTTTCTGTTTGCGCCGCGCCAGCAGCGAGTGGCTCGTCTACGGCGTGAGGAACTGGTGTGAAGGCAGGATGTGAGCCGGCCCGGCAGGCAGAGTAAATAGCGTGGCGGCGCGTGTCTCTTAATGTTACGGACAATAAAGCCGATTGCTCACAGAAAAGGGCAGCGAGGCAGTAAAGTCAGAGTGTATCGCTTAAGTGCAGCTGCCCGCATCCTGAAAGGGAGCCTTTCAACGTCCGTTATTAACGTGCGGGACGAGCGCGGCCCTGTCATCCGTGAGGACTCAATGGAGTCTGTTGGCAGGCAACGTGCCTTGTATGTCTAGTGTTCAGGAGACTCAAAGCCAAAGGTTATATCACATTGGCAGCCCTCACTTTGAACTAGTGAAGACCCGTCTACTAACTGTAAGCAGATGGGGTGCTGTTTAACGACATGGACTCACTAGTTTGTAGGTTTGAGTCTCACTGCAGTAGTACTCATGAGTATAGCTCTAGTACCCAGCATCTAGAATCCATACTAGACCCTACTTAAGGGGCTTCAGACACCCCAATCTTTATCTTAGCCCACCTGAAAAAGTTTTTTTTTTACTTTGTTTAGCGATTTGTCCTGTTTTTTTGTACACGTCTAGTGGTTGAGCCACTCTAAGGGTCAAATCCTTGAGTCGCTCCTGCCCAGGAACGAGGTACTTAGCTGAAATCGCCCCTGCAAAAAATATCTCATCTAATTTTTCTTTGTGTAGAATGCGCCATCTGAGGAACCGTGACTGCAGCACTAACCGCCATCGTGTCCCCAAATCGCACCTCACTCTAGCGCAAATCAGCCCCCCAAACGGACCTGCCATTCCTATTTGCGGGTTCCTGATGAAAACCGTTCGTCTTTTAACAGATGGCATGGAGCAGATTTAAACCGCATGCTGCGGGCCAAAACAACCGTCCATCCATCAAAGGGGTGACTTTTATTTGATCAGCCACGTAGCAGAGCTACAATGAGGGAATAATGACTGCGAGCATGAACAGACAGGCACATTAAGGCTGACACATTTCTTCCCCGCTACCTGGATCTGCTTCTGCTGAGAGCTACAGTGTTGGTTCACCAGAATAAAATAAAGGGGCGGACACCTCCTAAGTGACGCATGGTCCACCTTCTACTAGCACTGTGGAGCTTTATCTAAGAAAATATCCTACCTTTCCGAGTTCGAGTCACCTCTTTTTAAATTATTTTTTAGTTCTTAGTCATGCTGTTGAATATTTTTGCCTCTAACAGTTGGATTCGGCAACATGCCGACAATTGAGATAAATGGCACGGTACACAATGAAGGAATTTAATCAATGTTTTCTTTGAAATTCAGCAGGGTGCTTGTATGGATACGGGCACATTTTATCCAGTGGACAAGACAGACATCTGCTGATATGCTATAAAGCTGTTTTGTTTACAGAAGGGTAAAATTTCTGAAGAGAAGGAACATTTGCAGTAGGTTACTATGCCACTGTTTATACCTTTCTGAAAGTTTTGTTCAAAGAAGTTCCATTTCTCTGTGCACTTGCAATGCATAAAAAAACATTGATGAATTTATCTTGTGGTTTTGAGAGGACAGTGGCGAGATGCAGTCACTAAAGGTCATATGCCCGAAAATCACCTTTGGGCTCTTCTCTACCACACCACGTACCATACTTTTAGTACTTCAAGAAGGTACTAAAAGTACTTCAAGGTGTTGGTTTTCCACTGCAGTAAAAACTGGTATCAGCACTAAATGACATCACAGTACGAGGTGGGGGGTATTTTGTGCTGAATTCAAAAAACGCTTTTAGTATAATATAGGGATGGATGATGTGCGATATTAATACCAAAATTGCATTGTTATGCAATTGCAATTCTTATGTCACTAGTAAGCTAGAGTAAGATAAGGTTTTTTTCTTACTTTTAATTCTGTATATGGATTTTAGTGCATGGAGTTAGCTTTGCTAAAACATTTTTACTCTGTCAGAGGAAAAAAACCTTAGCCAACTTTGCGATTTTAATTATTATTCCTTTTATAGATTATCGAATATATGCTTAGAATGAGTTAAAATTTGACCTCCTCTGCTTTGCATGAGCGCTGCATGCATTGTTTGAGACAATCATAATAATTTTTATCCATGCTGTTTAAATCACTTCTATATGGGTTTGTGATAAACGTATAAACTTCCTTTTTGCTTTATAAATACCCCAATATTTATTACAAGAAAATCACATTGCTACATTTACAACAAAATCACATCACTTTACCAAATCACATGACCAGGAGAGCACACTATATACTATATACGTTATGCATGGTGGCCTATAGTATATAAACAAAATAGTTTTAAAATTTCTTGTCGTGCCACCCTGATCTTTTTGTTGTATCTGTTCTCCTGCAGTATTAATTACTTCGTTTATCGTTGTTTTTAAAGGCGTCATTTATATTGTGTTTCAGCGGCAGGCTAATTGCATAAGAAAGGATTTTAAGTCCTACCCCAAAGTACCGAAATACCAAAGAAGTACCTCAGTTTGTTTGACACTTATAGTACTGGAACTTTTGGTGCTGGTACTCGATCAGAAGTAAATAGAAAAGCGAAAGTACCAAAACAGCTGTAGCAAAAGTAACATACTTGGTGCTGTGGAAAAGCGCCCTGTAAGAACTGGCAAAGAATCTTTTTTCATCTAACACTGAATCACTGTAAATTTTATGGAGGTGTTGCACTTTCTGTTTGGCCAGGATAAATATTTCCCCTGCAGTGTTCAGGTGTAAACAAGCAGCACCTAGTTCACCTTTGGAAGGGTGTAGTGAAATTAATTAAGCTCATTAACTTTCTGATGGGCGTCTGATGACGCTACTCTGTGTGACATAAACGGAAGTGATTGCTTATTCTGGTTAGTGTTCTGACTGTGGTTATCTACACCCCCCACTCTGCAGCTGACCAATTTGACCGAGATCCACGAGCAGATCAGTGGTATGGCCCGGTGCCCCTACAGCCCCATGCACAACTCCACAGCCCTCATCACCTCCACCGGCGAGCTCTACACCGCCACTGCCATGGACTTCTCGGGCCGGGACCCTGCCATCTATCGCAGCCTGGGCGGCCTGCCCCCTCTACGCACTGTCCAGTACAATTCCAAATGGCTCAATGGTGAGAGGAGAGGGCAGGGCCAGTGAAAGGAAGAGGCAGGGCCAGTGAAAGGAAGAGGCAGGGCCAGTGAAAGGAAGAGGCGGGGCCAGTGAAAGGAATGGGTAGGGTCAATGGAAGGAATGGGTGGAGCCAGTGAAGGGAAGGAGTAGAGTCAGTGAAAGGAATGGGTGGGTTAGTGAAAGGAATGGGTGGGTTAGTGAAAGGAATGGGTGGAGCCAATGAACGGATGGGGTGGAGCAAGTGAAATCTAAGTACATGTCAGCATCGAGAGACCTAATCTCCATCATCATAAAGACAAGCTACACGTATGATTTGGCGTCATTAGACATGTTACCATTGAATGTGGATGTGTGAGTCAATAGATAATTAAGGTACAATGTTTTGTTTTTTTAAAAAGAATTTTAGACATGAAATGTCCCGTTTTTTAGGGTGATTTATTTAATTGTATAAAACCCATACTTTTTCTGCCCAAATTCAGAGCCCAACTTCGTGTCGTCCTACGACATCGGGAACTTCACATACTTCTTCTTCCGTGAGAACGCCGTGGAGCACGATTGTGGCATGACTGTGTTCTCGCGTGTGGCCCGTGTGTGCAAGAATGACATTGGCGGCCGCTTCCTGCTGGAGGACACTTGGACCACCTTCATGAAGGCACGCCTCAATTGCTCCCGGCCAGGCGAGATCCCCTTTGAGTATAGCGAGCTGCAGGGCACCTTCTTCCTGCCCGAACTGGAGCTGCTCTATGGCATTTTCACCACCAACGTGTGAGTGGTCTCTCCCCCGGTCGCACCTCACGTTTGCCTGCTTGCCGTTCTGCAGCCAAGTTACCCATTACATCAGGTCAACTCGCCGGCCATTAACCAAACATACCCAGCTTGCATCGTTCTGCTAATTTAGTTGCTTGGCAGGCTGCTTAAAGCTTAAATACATGTGCCGCTAAACTGTTTATTCAGGTAGCTGTTGCACAGGAGCACCATGGGATATGTACTCCATTTAGCCGCACGACAAAACTTTCCAACAACCTGAACCTGCAAACTTTACCGGCAGTTAGAATTTCTCAGCAATCTCACTAACACTGCCCAACCAGACACTGTGTCAAGCACAATTTTGCTTCCCAGTTTTTAACTTGTCAAATGCCCACAGTAACAAACAGAGAAGCTCACAGTCTTACATTTTCATTTAAATCTCCATTTATTCATTTGCCTGATTCCTTTTCCAAAGCATTGTGTCGTTTACAGGGATAAAGTTGTACGCCTCAGTCGATTAATTCTGCTGAATATTAATCGCCTGGCAGTTGTGTAACAAGATCTTAATCTTTCATCTTTTGTTTGCAGGTCTCACTCCTTAATATTTTATCGAGCTGCGAGGGATGCTAACACTGTGCTTTATTCCGCACAGGAACAGCATCGCAGCATCTGCCGTGTGCGTGTTCAACCTGAGCGCCATCACCCAAGTGTTCAGTGGGCCCTTCAAGTACCAGGAGAACTCGCGGTCGGCCTGGTTGCCCTATCCAAACCCAAAACCTGACTTCCAGGTAAGAATTCTGGAGAACCCTGACACACTGTCAAGCCATTTATCCATTTTAGGATGTAACTACAGTCCAGCTCACTTTTAGGTGTGCAATACACACAATTTAAATGATTTCTCTTGCCTTCTCCCCTACCTGGGAGTACAAGCTAAATGCTATCTAGTCTCAAAATATGTTTTCCTATTAAATATAGTAGCACGTTTCGTGAGTTGTCAGAACGCGTCAGGGAGTGCTTACGCTCAGCCTTTTGCAGATTAAGTGAGACAGTAGGGCTGAAACCACTGCCATTGGATGTGATTTAATTCTGTGTGAGGACTGGGTACAGCTGGGAGCTCTTGGGTTCGAAGAGTGAGATGGCGTGTGAGTGTTCTGGGACTGGTCCAAGAGAGACTTTGGTTTCAGGCTGTATGAGCCGACCGAAAAGGTAGAAAATATGCAGGGGAAAAAACAAATGCAAGTGTTAACCCAGTTATTTCATACACACACACACACACACACACAAACACACTGTGTCATTGTGTGTACCTTTTACCCCAGTATTTGCAGCCACTATCCCCATGTCTTTTTTTGAGTCACACTAGCAAACCTTGTATAGCTAATCAGTACATTGACTTATTTTACTAATTAAATTAATTCATTATTTGAATTGGTGGTGAAATTTAACAAATATGTGGAATGGCTGAGGTGCCCCTGAAGAGAGGTTTGGGAACTGAAGTGGTGTTCTTTTTGAAGAATAGAAATTACTGTTAGTTTTTTTATTGGGTTCTAATGTTAAATTGTGTTTTTATTCTGAGCAAATATACACTTACTACTGAGATAAATAGCTTTAAACATTTTTTTGTTTTGCTTAAGATTTTTGCACAGTACTGTATATATCTTTGTTGGTCACTTGCTGAACGATCGTCAAAGCACTCCTTTCAAAGTTGACCTCAGAGAAAAGGGGATTCTCGCCATTTGACAGCAAGGTGCTTAAAGCTTTGGTTTACATCTTCATGAAGAATTTGGCAGTGCCATGCGACTCGTTTGAGCAGACAGAGATTTATGGTCTCCTGTGAAGATGTGTTTTGTCACATAGTCTCTCCACCCCCCTCTTGGATATCGCGCTGGCGTATTTCCAAGTTATGACAATATTATTTTCTTTTTATTTATATACAAAAAAGCAAGCTTGGGTTTTGGTTTTGGTAAAAACTGATCGAAGCTGATGCACTGCAGGCGGTAATTGTGGCATTGCCTGACAAGAAGGAGTTCGCGTTCTCTTTTTACCTGCAAAGAACCATTTAGCTCTAATGGCACATTTAGATTCAAGCAAAATGCACACCCTCTTCATTTACAATGCGATGAAGTGCAGACTGGACCACGGAAATGAATCAGTAGCATATTTCTCATGAAAAGCATCAGCTTCACAGAGGACAGATGTGCTGACAGGAACATAAAAATATGAGTTGAGAAGACATGACAAGGATGGGTAAAATGAAGACAATTGCATTAAGTTCCTTCCCTGGTAACATGAAGTGTGCCTTTGGAGGATGTCCAATTACAGTGTGACTGCCTTTATCGGAGTCCAATCACAGCGTGACAGCCTTTAGCGGAGTCCAATCACAGCGTGACAGCCTTTAGCGGAGTCCAATCACAGCGTGACAGCCTTTAGCGGAGAACAACAGCAGTAGCTCCTCTGACGCTGCCCTGACTCTACCGCCGCATCGATAACACGGGACTTTGCTTCGGACTCTCATGGGAAAATGGGGCATAAATGATCCCGTGGCCTAATAGGCTGCTTTTTAATTCCACTCCTGACTCTCAAGAAACCAGCATCCTCCAGTAGGTTCTCTGCCGCCTCCTCATCAGGTCGCGGTGCCCCGATTCGCTCTACAGAAGTTTTGTGATTTTGACTCAATGCTACTATTGTGGTCATGAATAGCTGTGTGTGTGTGTGTGTATATATATATATATAATAAATGTGAAATGTAAGCCAATGGAAAAAATGTGTAATTGATAAAATAATGTCATTTTCATTTGAATTATTAGTATTGAATTAAAACAAAACATTGGATAAAATAAAATGTTTGGTTATGATAATAATAGCGGTATAATTGCACTATAATTAGTATGTCAAACTTCTTGAATTGAATTGATAACATTGAAAATTTCACTCAGACTACCGAGCGTTGACGTCAACTCCTGTATAATTGTGTTTTGGTGTGGCTAATGTCGCTTCTCTTTTTCTTTCACTTTTGTTGTCTATCTTTATGGCTCCTTTTGTATACTGCGGTAGTGTGGCACTATAGATTATGGTTCCAACGTGAACCTCACCGAGAGGAACCTCCAGGATGCCCAGAAGTTCATCCTGATGCATGAGGTGGTGCAGCCAGTGGTGCCCGTGCCGTACTTCATGGAGGACGACGTTCGCTTCTCCCACGTGGCCGTGGACGTGGTGCAGGGCAAGGACATGCTGTTCCACATCATCTATCTGGCCACGGGTACGGCCCCCTCCTGGTTTTTTCGGCTTGTTTTTCAAGAATTCCGTTTGATTGACTATATAAGTTTTTTGCCATTTATTGCCTCGGTAAAATGCCCTTTCGTGCGTCAGCTCTGCCCCAGAGTATGCCAAAAGCAGAATGTATCAAAGTGCAATGTGTCACAGCTAAGGTGACCACTAATCCATGTCAGGAGGGACACTATGAGCTACTTCATGTTTTACAAACTATTTTAAAACTGAAAGGCTCCTGTGCTGATTAATTCAAGGCTTCTTGTGATTTTTACTGGTTTATTTCCTTGACTGAAAGACTCATCCAGCTGTTTCACAATGACATCAGTGACACATGCATGATTATAGGAGACTGACCAATCAGCACACAGCAAGAACTCAGTGCTAAAGTGAAATCCAGGTCTTTTTAATTAAAACGGTAGTTTACAAACCCTGTCCTAGCTCATAGTGCCCCCCCCGACATGAATCAGGTGGTCACCCTAGTCATAGCACACATGAGAAATGGCTACAATCGATATCAGCAGCATTAATTTGTAGGAGTACTAGGAGAAAGCAGTGGGAGCTGTGCCCCCCAAGTGGATTGTGCAGATTTGAATATGAGATATTAGCTTGCCCTTTCGCCTTGGTCTGTGTAGCCATCCCTGGTGAATTGCTGAGTTCAAGCGTGAGTAAATTCCATGGTTGATTCCGGATTAATTTCCCTGTTGCTGTGTAAGGAGGAAATGTACTAGGGGAAAAAAAGAGAATGTGGGGAGAATTAATTGCTCAAAAGCTGGTGAATTATTACGTGCCACTAGCCCAACATTTTTTTTATTGATCTTGTATCCGGATGAGTAAGCTGTAGTGGACTGTGGCTTGGTTACACCAGTTACGATATATCATGCTGGTCATTTTTGGACGAGGTACGTTCTTCATTTTACTGGCCCATTGCATCCCAAGACGATGATTTTAGGAGGAACATATTTAATGGGCAAGCATGTAGCGACAGGAAATCTTCAGAGCGTTCTCCTACTGACGTAGATGTAACAATAGCATATGAACATCTGCAATCCACATGCATCGTTGCTCCTCCACTTGTAGAACCCACTGTAGTGTCAACCGAAACCTGTCGAAGTCCAGTCACCTGTCTAAAGCAGATAAGGCTGAAACTGATATACCGGACAATTTCTGGGGCTTAATGCCTTCAGAAGACTGCTTTTTTGATCAGTGAGGGCTACAAACTAAGCTCCAACCGCACATTTCTGTTCGCAGTTGTTATTCCAGGGTACTGCAGGCGTTGCTTGAATTTATGTTGTCACTCTTGCTAGGATTATGGAGTATTCATCATGATCAGTAGAATTAATGTCCAGTGAAATTACCACCATTTGCAATGAATTTTTTGGTGCTGGACAGATCCTGAAATTATGATGTTAAAGTCTACTAGAATGGCACATAAAGTCAGAGTAGAAACATGTAGTAATCAGGTTAATAAATCCTTCTTTTCATAGCATTTTCTGGTATTTCACTCAATAATTCAACTCAATAATTTTATGGCATCCCTGAATTATCCGAGAATAAGCCCAGGGCACTTATTTGTTCACTTAGTTGTTCAGCGTACCCTAGCATGAATCCACTAGACCTGAACCATTCTGGGCATAATGATCCACCACAGGTCCTGAAGCCAATCCATCACCTCTCTGCCAAGCGGACCGACCACCGATGCTTTGTTTACACACCCCATACAATGTCGTCTGGATGGCAAGCGTACGCTGGCTGATAAATCCCCCCAGATTATTTCTAACTGGACTTATTTTCAAAAATAATGGTTGTTTGGCAGTTTTCTCATATAGAAGAACTTTGACATGCTGAATTGCTGTAGGTCTCTCGGGATCTTTGGAGAAATTGCAGATATATCTGTGAGTTAGCGCACCCCACATCTTCAAACGAAATTGCAAGGCATAAAGCTGAAGATGGAATCAGGTGACATTTGTGGTGGCTTTGAACATCTCTAAATTAACCGAAAGTCATTTCTTTTAAAATGATTTAAGAACCTCTGCGTTTGTCAGAAATAACCACCTCGGCCTTTGACTTGTAGGCTGGCCCCGTATTAGAAAGAGTTGAAACAGCGGGCCGGTTTACTCTGAAAGAACTGGAGCCGATCGATGTTTCAGTCTGTAACGGGGGCAATTGGAGCCCGATCTGTCTGGCGATTATCATCTGGGAATGACAACTGTACCGGCATTAATGGGATCCTGTTTTATCACACTCCCGGATCAAAATTCCCTGTCCTCCTCCCCCTACTGAGAAATGTTGTCCCCCTCGAACAGATTACGGGACCATCAGAAAAGTGCTTTCCCCACTGAACCAGAAGATGGGCAGCTGTCTGCTGGATGAGATAGAGCTTTTCCCCCGCGGAAAGCAGCAGCCAATCAGAAGCCTGCTGATCCTGCACAGTCGCAGCATCCTTTTTGTTGGCGTCAGGGACCAGGTTATCAAGATACCGCTCATGCGATGCAACTTCCACAGAACCCAGGAGTAAGTGCCTTCCCCCCATCTGCTCACCCTGTCCTTGCGGGGACCGAGTTTATGAGATGCAGTAACAGTCGTTTGGTTGGAGGTTCCCATGAAGCTTTATTCACTTTGCCGGCACCGATCGTGATAGCGCGCTTGGCGCCGTTCGGAAATAGATACACTCGTAAAAAACGTTTTGTTGGACCTTTCTCGTAAACGATGCATTTTTTTCCGCACTTTGTTTTTGCCGCTAGCGCGACAGTTACAAACAGACGTGGTTTTCATTCGTTTGATCCGGCTCACAGGGAGATTGAACTTGGCCAGTGGGAATGCAGACAAAACCGTGAAACTTAATTTCTCTCGAAATTAAAAAGCCCCTATAATTTTATGCTCTCTTATCTCGAAGATATAGGGCCAGTGGCAGCTAACTAAAGGACAGTATCATTTTCTTCATAGACACTGCCCCCATTCTCTTGTCTCACTGCTTAAATAATAAAGTTTATTTAACCCCCCC
>JAODUD010000033.1:6945300-6973028 GCA_026784285.1 Stomatorhinus walkeri | reverse complement strand
CTACACCCATCACACTGCCCACACCCTCCACACAGCCTACACCCATCACACTGCCTACACCCCTCATACAGCCTACAGCCATCACCCAGCCTACACCCATCACACTGTCTACACCCCTCACAGCCTACACCCATCACCCAGCCTACACCCATCACAGCCTACACCCATCACACTGTCTACACCCCTCACAGCCTACACCCTTCATAGAGCCTACACTGCTCACAGCAATACCTTAGTTCCACCTCAGAGCGGTCGATACCACCTACATTTTTTATGCAGACAAATTATATTTCACAGATCTCTACAGATGTGCCATTTATCCAGAATTGGAAGTGGTTGAAAAATGTGCAGTGTTGCGTAATTTTATATCAATATATTATAGTGTTTTTTATCTCTGTGATTGATCATCACCATTAATGTAATTACCATGGAATTTAGATAATGAAAGTGCTGCTTAATGTCCACTAAGTTGCTAAATACAAAAGATTTTCTTCTTGGGATGAAATCAGTAGAAATTGTACAGAAACTGCCATTCAGCTTATAAGGAATTTAAAGACTGGATCTATATTAATGGTTTGTAAGCGAAGCTGACATCCTGCAGATCAGTGTTCCCAAATCCGGTCCTCAGGGACCTGCAGTCGGCCCATGTTTTTGCTTCCTCCCAGCTCCACATTTTTGCCGGGAGCTGGATGGGAAAAACGTGGACTGGCTGTGGGTCCCTGTGGACCGGATGGAGGATCACTGCTCCGGCTAACAGCTTTTGGGCATGTTTTTATCGCGTTGCTCTAATTTAGATGCATGTTGGATTTCAGTGACCAGTCACTGAAGTTTTTGCATATTGGGTCATGGAGATCACATGTGGCATTTTCCAAGCTGCTGCATGAGCAGGCATCCCAGTCCTGATGGATCCTGTCCTCCTGAAATGCGAGGTCTTCCATACTGCTGCCCGACTGGTGGCCCAGCCGTAGAGGCCCCCCATGCCTGATATTAGGTATGACTGTTATTCGTGAGAAAAGTGGGTCTGAATAACAGGGAGGTCTTTCTTTGGAATGATCTTTACTATTTACCGTGCTGACGAATTGCTGAAAACTGAGTACAATGTGGATTGCTGTGTGCCTTGATTGACGGTCTTATCAAATGAGCCTTGCTTATTTGTTGAATCGTTCTGGCATTATTTATTGCAATTTTCCCCAGACAGATCCAGTCTAACATTTTCTTACTCTGCCTCAGACTGTAACCTCACCACATTTGCCAGGAAGCAAATGACAGTTGATTTGAGCCATTCTGATTTCAGCTCTAGCCGCTCATATTATCCATCACTTAATGTTGTGCCGTGGGATTATTGTTACTCGGATGCACTGCCGGCACCCAGCACCAGATCTTAGCTGATATATCCTGGCTGATGTTGACCCTGCCTCCCTCAGCAATGCGATGTCTTACTATTGTTCCAGCAGGGGATCCCTGCTGCATTCATGCAATGTAAGACTAAACATCCCCCTTTATCTTTTAAAGAGGTTTCAATACCAGCCAGCGGTGTGTCCATCTTCGTGGGTAAACTTTGCTTGCTTGTTTTTCCTTTGTTTTTGCAGACAAGGAACGTGACGGTGGATGGGCATTTTGGACCGTGGTCGCAGTGGAAACCATGCGGTCACAGGGACGGGAGCGCTCTGGGCACCTGCACGTGCCGCACCCGAGCGTGCGACAGCCCCAGCCCCCAGTGTGGCGGCCGGCCATGTCAGGGTCCCGCTGTGGAGGTCGCCAACTGTTCCAGGTATTCCTGGGGGAGGTTAACGGTGGAACGCACATCTTAATTCCATTGCCGTGCCACTGGGCCCCTTGCCGCGGCACGCACAGATGGCACGGAACAGTCCCGCTGAGCCTCGCTGGCACTCCCGCCCCCCCAGGAACGGTGCCTGGACACCGTGGACGGCGTGGGCGCCGTGCAGCACCAGCTGCGGCGTTGGCTTCCAGGTGCGGCAGCGCTCCTGCAGCAACCCCGCCCCCCGGCATGGCGGCAGAGTGTGCGTCGGCCAGAACCGAGAGGAGAGGTGGGTCCCCAACCCGCCACCACGGCAGGGAACATGCCGGGAATCCGCCGACCTTTTTATCTCATGCGTCTGACAGCCGATTAAACAAAGCGGCAGCGATATCAAAGTGGCGCCGGAATGCTGCATGTATGCGAATGCATGCCACTTAATTTATCTGTTTTATTAACACATTTTGAAATAAAAAAGACATAAAAAATTGAGTCTGCATGAACATGATGAAACGTCATATACATGTTTCTCAGGATGTTAAAATTGCAGCAATACTTGTTACCAGTATGTGATTCATTCAAAGCTAGTCAGTTCTCAGTGGTTGTTGAATGGAATTCCGCTTTGGTATGACGCAAAAAGACGTGGATATCAATCAAGCATTTTACGTACATGAATACACCACACAGGCAGAATTTTAAAGCACGATACTTCATATGTATGAAGAGGTATAAATGACCCAGTTGGTTAAGTATTCCCGTTTGGCGGGGTGTTTAAAGGACCTCTATATTCCTCTGCTAGAATATGAATGGCAGAACACTTAGAGAATCACCAGCCTTCTGTAAATTTAGTGTAAATGCACTCAAAGAGAAAAAAGCCATTTCACTGGAACTCCGCAGATCGCAGAAGTTGTTTATAAAGACGCCCGGAGGGATATGAACATTCACATCCCGGGTGCTCTAACGAGCGACAAAGCCGCACGGACCGGTAATTACATTTGCCATTTCCTGCGTGGCTGATGGCCAGCCGCCATGGAAAACGTCACGGCTGCCCTACACAGTCAAGGATCCTCGGATCCGCTATCAGAGGCAGACAGGAGGACGTGTTTTGCTCTCTTCAGACAACCCTGTCAATGCATTTTAACAGTGGTTACAAAAAGACCGAAACCCAACATGCGAATGTGTCTGTCTCCCATTATACGATCAATTTGTATACCCCACATCACTTGCGTATACCCCACATCGTGTATATAGGACATATTAGAGATGCCAGGTCTTGGTATCGCCTCCATTGTGTCGTCCGGGACGCTGCTCTTCATTTCCAACCCGATGAGGTGGCAGTCAGAGTAAAAATTGATGAGCCCGTATGAATTTCCTTCTTTTTAAATCTCACATATTAATCTCACTGATGTTGCTTGGCAAAACGCCTTTCAGTGCAGAAAAAAGCATAAGATAAATACCGGAAGAGTTTGTAGTCAACACACAAATGGCATAACTAATAAATTAAATAATAAATACAAACATGCCATTTAATACTTGAATTATTGTTTTCGTGATCCTTTGTAAAGTGTCATAACGGTGCAATGGAGACATTATGTTGACATCTTCTATAGAACACAATGCACACCCATCTCATTTCTTCCTTACTGGAAGATTCAAGTGACCGTGAAGGACCTTATAATTCCAATAATAAAAAAAGCAGTAGACCAAGCAGCTGCTGTTTTCCATACTTAAGACCTGCTTTGTGTCTGGGTATTATTAGTCTAGCCATTTACTCTCTTCTATACTGTAGGCGTTTTGGAGAAATAGATCAAGTAGTGTTTCCTCTTTCTGGTAGCCGGGTAAACGTATAATAAAAAACTAGAACCGTGCTTTCATGAAGTTGTTAGAGTTCTGCACTCTTTTCGTTGTGTCATAATAGGTTTCCTGCTAGTTGGCTTCCTAGGTATGTATTTTACGGGGAGTCACAGTGATGACAGGCCGTCGCCATCCTTGGAAAAGCAACCTTAGAGGTAGCTTTGCTGGCAGGCCTTCCGTTTCAGCGTTGACCTTGCGCTTTGACTTGTCGCCTCTTATTACTGCTTATTTTATGCCAGCCACCAAACTCTTGCCGGGGTACTTGTGTTCCCTGGGAAGCCTTGCAGGTAGGAGACGTCGGCATGCCCAGATCTCTTCCTGCTACAGAGGGTTTCCATGGAAACGCATGCCGAGCGGAGACGTGAGAGTGGCAGTGGATGTATTGCGGCTTTGGAAGACCCTAATAAAGAGGAGAAGTTGTGCGGTGCAGCCTCTGCTCTCGGGGCCTGTCAAGCCCAGCCGAGGTGTTGTTTACGGTGTTTGGGTGTGATGAGCTTGAACAGAAGAACTATGAAGGCGGCCAGAACTTTTGTCATCTGCTTGGATGTCTGCCTGCTGACTGAGAAAGCCTACCTGAAGTCCAGTAGGGTGTTTGAGATCATTATATGTGGACTAAACAAGGCTTAACGAGCTGCAGTCGTCTGAGATACAGTTTGTTTTTTGTTTGGCTCCTTTCTTTCAATTAATTGTGCACTGCAGCGTCGTTCCAGGTCATTGTTCTGCTAGAAATAGCTGCGGGGGTGACCTGCTCTCTTGTGTTTTATCCTATAGTGCCTGGACAGATTTATTCCATCATTGCTGTTCCCGTCCTGTTAAATATGTGCTCTCTTCGTGCCGCTCGGGTACCAGATGGCTGACGGGGGCTAAGGAGGTCGTCGCGTGCTGCTCGTTGGCAGCCTGACAAAGAGCAGGTTGATTTTGGCAGTGGAACAGGCTGCGTAAGACCACCTCAAGCCCCAGCGAGGGTCTGCACAGAGTCCAGCACAGAGCCGTGTCACATACAGTATCACCCCCACAGTCAGAGGGAGGGTGGTCTTTCAGTACCAGAGCGAAAGTGGAAGTGTTTCCAATATCCTTCAGCCCTGAGAGCGCTTAAGAGGAAAACAAATGTTTTCATAGTGGCTGAAATGACATTGCCGGCCCAGTCCGGATCTGATCCACCTTGCCTTACGCACATTCGTCTTGTAACTCCCGTCGCCTCCAGAATCTCTCAAGAGGCACTGATTTTCTGTCTCTTTGTCTGACTTATTGCCCCACATTTTAATTTAAACTGATTTACAGCGGCAAATATAATTACAATGAAAGCCGTTTTTATGCTTTATTGGGAAACGTGTCTGTTTTAACTATCAGTTTTCCAAACTATTTTTTAAATAGTTTTTTTTTCTCTACTGTACAAAACAGATTGAAATTGACTTTCTCGAAAAGGATTTATGATGCATTCAGAGGAGAGATGGTCGGCCGGACTGTGGCTTTAAAACTCCAGGCTTGGGGGTTTGACTCCGGGGACGGCAGTTCTGTGGGTGCGCTGATTGCATGTTCCCCATATGCATTGTGTGGCTTTTCTTTCACAATCCCAGAACATGTGGCTGAGGTGCATGAGGTCTGTCTGTAGTCTGATCTGCGACAGACAACTCGTCATGATCAAAAGCTCTCTGCTCCAGGTCTTGTTACTGCCTCCATTGTACCATTGAAATGGTTCCTAATGACTTCAGTAAAAAAAACAGCCTCCCAAGCAAGACACAAGCCCCTAATCAGGTTTAAAATTTGTGTTCACAGACTGCTGATGTGCAACTTACTTTAGATTCACTTCCCAAAAAAAAACTGTTTCCAAAGTATGTGGACCAATGATTTGAAAGCTGTTGTCCGCTAAGCAAAGTGTGACACCGGGACAATCGAGCCTCATGAGTCAAGCTACTCAGTGATATTCAATCTGCCTTGCTGTATAATTTATAGCTTCTGGGGAAGAGTACAAAATTTTGTGGACACGGTGCGTTTGTCTTTCATGGGCATGAGCTGTTCGTAAATGCGTTCAATAAATCCTAACAGGGTGATTTCATGAGCTGTCCTATATAAATCTTGCGAGTAGGCTGTTTTAAGTAATCACATATGGGAAATATGATGTTTGCCATATTCTTCCCCATCTCATAAATGTTGCTTTTTACAATCAGAAGTATTATAATACATTTTTTTATGGACTTATTTATACAGTGCAATTTATTTCTTGCATTTGAGGCCTTTCATAATCTCTGTGTTTAAGGTTGAATCTTCCCTGTACTCTCCGCATAAGCAGCCAGTAAAGTGGCGTAGGTACAGACTGAACTGGTCTGTGTGTTCTGTTAAACCTCCCCATCTGACAGAAGCAGAATGGGGGGGGGGGGGGTTGTTAAACTAACAAAGCTCCCTGTCTGACGGTCTATTCATTAAAGTGGCATTTCATTGGTTTTCTCGGGTTTTAATCTAGTTCCTGCTGTCTCATGGTACATTGAACTGATTTGGCTCGCAGTGTCAAAGAGTACAGGCTGAACGTGATCAACTTTTCAGAGGTTCATTACGTTCTGTTTATAGCGTTAGTTTGGTATTTATGCTTTATCTCAAAGAAGCCCGCTAATTTACTGGAAGCTCCCAGAAGACTTAAAGTGTCAGTCTGCCCTCGACATCAGCCCAGTATTTCTGTTTCATCCAATCTATCCTGTAGGTGGGCTGCTGTGCGTGTAGAGAGAAGGTTCATGGTTTTTTCTTTATTGGCCACATGCAACAGTGATCAAAAGGACAGTAGACAATAGAGTTGGCATGTTGCTCGTGTCAGATGCTTTGGGAAGTTTATTACAGAGTCTTTTATCAGACTTGTGTATGGTGGAACACTTCAGTGGTTGTTTCAGTCAGGGCAAAGTTTTAGTTTTGTAAAGGACCAGTCATGCTGACGCAGTAATTAGCGTCATGTGACCTAATTGTAACAATTGCTTAAGTGTGTGTTTTGTGTAATTGTTTTTCTTTGGCTTTACCGCTGTGTTGCTAATTCTAAGCCGTGTCGCTGAAAGCATTTTATTACTGCGACGTCCCATTCCCTCGCAGGTACTGCAACGAGCACCTTCCCTGTCCACCGCACATCTACTGGTCGAGCTGGTCGTTGTGGGAACGCTGCCCCGTGCCCTGTGGCGGAGGCATCCAGACACGACATCGGACCTGCGAGAACGGGAACGAATGTCCCGGATGCAGCGTGGTAAGACCCCTCGCCTCGTCTGTGTGCCCAATGAATGGCACGTATGCTTATGGACACAGGAAAATGGTGATGTCACTGGAATGTCACTGGAATGAGTGATGTCACTGGAATGTCCTGGATGCAGCATGGTAAGGCCCCTCGCCTCGTCTGTGTGCCCAATGAGGGGCACGGATGCTTATGGACACAGGAAAATGGTGATGTCACTGGAATGTCACTGGAATTGGTGATGTCACTGGAATGTCCTGGATGCAGTGTGGTATGCCCATATGAGGGGCACGGATGCTTATGGACATTCGTGATGATCCCTGAAATGATGAGTATTTCTATTCATCTGCCTATAAATTTCCCCCAGTTACCCTAATCTGATTCATGACTTTTTTAAATTAAACTTTGTAACTAATTTTAACCATTCATTAAAATTGAAATGGACCTGAAGTATTTAATCAGCTTCCTCCTGGAGATTAATTTACATAAATGTAGAGGAAGCTATAAATACTATGACAAATATTCATTTAAAAAATAATAAAATGCAATCAGCTATATGCTGTTATCATTTTATATTCTTCTGTCTGGCAGGATTTCGCCTCCATTTTAGCATTAGTGTCCACCGACGCAAATGTCATAGTCACAAGTTCCTTCCGTCGTTCAGAGAAATCCACAGAGATTCATCTATTTTTTTGTCTCCCTGGCGCGTGTCCAAAATTGATTAGCGACAAATCTAAAGGGATGGCTCCCCTTGACCAGGGCTTGCAGTTCAATTTTGACCATCTCACGCGGTGTAATTACACCTCTGTCACTCACTGCCCCTAACAAACAACCGAAGGGGACCGTCTGATGGACTGGTGCCTCTTTTGAGACGTCAGTGTCTCCTGGAAGAGAAGCGTTTGCCGGAATAATTACACAGCGTGCGTGCCGCCGCTGCTGAGAGCGCGTCTGCCGGTGCGAGCTTCAGGTGTTCTGAGCAACACGTCCCCAACAAGTAAACAAAAAGAGTCGCCACTTTGAAGAAGTAGGAAACACCATCTGTTCATGCTTCGATACTTGAAAGGGGTTTCGATTTCACAAATGGGCAGACGGAGCTCTTTCACATAGGAGTGGTTCAGTGACTCTTTTACTTTACTGAAGACCCAGAATGATCCATCCATCCATCCAGTCCATGTACCTGCTTGTTCTATATAGCTTCCTGAGATTCTACTTAATTTCTAATCACTTAATCCATATGGTTTTCTTTGAAGCTTCTCTGCTATCTAGACTTCCAAACTGCAGGCTATTTCCAGAAATCAGGGAAGTATCTCCCTTTGGGGCATGAAAACAGATGCTTACTACTGTAGATCAGGAACTTCCAGTCTTGAGCAGAATAGCTTAATTTGCATGAGAACAACGGTATCTTCTTAATTAAATTTTCTGCTTTTAAAGTTGGTTGATCAGAAATATTGCTGAGGACAGCAGAATCCAGCGCTCTCACTGTACGGCCGTAACCTGCCCAGCTGGGAGTGCAGCACACTGGGAGGCTGGAAGGTGCCTCCTACTGGGAATCGTACAGTGGGGATACGCTTCTCCAGGATGACTGTGCACTGTTCCCTGTGCCTCCGTCACGCAATTGCCTTATTTGATACAATACGGGTTGATAGTCTCAAAGCTAATGTTATGGTAATTAATTTCCGGCATTAAAATGTAAATGAATTTTATGAATTGATGAGTGTTCTCAATACATCGGAGTCAGTCTTGCTTAACGTTGATGGTTTCCTTGCGATGTCTGGCAATCACCAGCTGATTTTACTGACACGCGTGTTTTCATCTGGTTTAATTCTGTGCCAGAGACTCTGGGGACTGTTCTATTGGCCCACTCTGGGTTGACATACATATCACGAGTCAGAAATCCGCTATTCGACATGGAAACTTTCATCAACCTTCCTGCCACATTTATGCTACAAGGACCAGTCTACAGTTATCATTTTTGACATTCTTGTATTATTATTAATACAATAATTAATAACTATAATTATTTTTTAGCTCAGCTAAATTTCCCCATTTTGCAGCTGATGAAGATGACTTTTCCGTTAACCGTTATGATAATTACATGATTTTACAATTATCATCTTGCCTTAAATTAATTAGGTGTGCAAATTTTATAATAATAATAATAATAATTATTATTATTATTATTATTTAAAGAAACATGTTAATTGGCTGCAAATACTCTATGTAATTAATTAATTATTAAATATGAATTAATAATTAAGTGTAAAATTAAATATTAATATCTATAGGACTGCTTGTGTAAATTACCTCAGCCTTCCTCCTCTAATAAGAGTTATGATGGCGGTAACGACTTTGACAACAGCTTGTCATGATAATATGCAGGTGAATGTATGGCACATTAAATTTAGCTGTCCCAGGTGCTGCCTGATGATCTGTCCTTGAAACAGGCTGCAGTTAATAGACTTTTGTTCTTGACTGCTGCCTTCTGTGTTTACTAAAGTGTAAAAAAAGCTTTGGCTTCTCTTTAAATAATGATTACATTAACTTTTTTATGGTGCTGAAATTGTGAACTAACTTTTTTTGTATTCAAGACAGAAAGGCTAATTAAGAATGGCTAGATGTAATTATATTGGCAAAGGCAAGTATGGCTTATCTTTTGGAAGATAATCATTTGTAGTATATTAAAAATACATTTTTCATTGCTTAGTCATGAAGAGAAATCACTTAGAATTAATATTTTATAGTAGCCTGATATATTGCCTGAAAAAAGGGATGAGAAAATTTATTTTATATTAGACCTAGGAAGTGTATTGGATCGAGAATTACTGAACTGAAATGACGTTTATTTATTTATTCCTCCCTCCTGTAGCGCAACAAGTAGAGCATTATGCTAACAATGTAAAAGTCATGGGATCAAAAGGCAGGGAGCACACACAAACAGTGGCCCTTCTCCGCTGTACATCGCTTTGAATAAAAGAGTCAGACAAAACAATAACATATTTTTATAGGCAATCTGTGGAAATCAAAATATATGGAATAATTGTAAATGCTGCTGTGTGAATATTTGTACAGTGAATTGAAACTGGTATTTACCATGGTCTTTAGATCAGATTATCTAATCAAAAGTACTGAGCAAATTAATACCATGACATGAAGTTTAGCTTGTTAGTGCTTCCTTTCATAGGTTGCTGCAGTGTGGTTTGTGCTGTTGGGTTTGTGCGCCAGAACGCCTTGGAAAACTGTATTATAGTTGTTATTTTAAAGCCATTCTGTTCTGGTATTAATATATTTCTACATCATAAATAATAACCCATATTTGCACTGGATGTCTGTGCTACCCATTGTTACACATTTTTGCATGTATTGCAGTAATGTGAATCATATGCAAAAAAGTTAAGAAAATTGTATTTTATGGCATTTAGTTAGTTATGAGAGCAAAGTATACGTGTAGTTTATATAAACATTTCATTTTTTGGATTTATTCCTATTTGGGGGGGGGGCCTTTATTTTTTTTTTTCCTTTTTAAACCACTGCTATACACAGTGCATCAAGGAGCGTATCACGCCACGCCAGAGCCATCAAAGGTGAGGATTAGCCTTGGGCTTTCATTCATGGCTTGGTCACTCTAATCCCTTTTGTCATTTGGTTGTTAATCTCAGGGGTTCGATCTTTTATTTTCCCCAGCAGCAAAATAAACAAATAAATAAATGAAAGAGATGGCCAACCTCTATAATCGACTTTGCTTGATCTTCATCTCATTGTCTCTGTTTACCAAACGAAGTGTGGACCTTTTGAAATAAGGGTTGTCTATACTTATTGGTGCCATCTCCCTGCTAGTGCAGATTACTGTGGTCAGTTTAATTGTATTGCAAGGCCTTGGGGATGTTATATTCAGGGCCTGATTTTTAAACAGCTGTTGCCAAATGTTGGGGGAATTTTCATGGGCCATTTTAAACATGACAAAATGAAATTCAACAATTTCCAGCATTTACAATGATATCTACAGTATACTTCTTTATTTGGCCAAGTAAATCTTGTATGTTGCTGTATTTAAATTTTTTGCCGCAAAAGTAGCGTTTCAACTTTTTAAAATCTTTTATTTGGACATTTCCCAGTATTCATCTGCTGTTTCAAAAGTAGAGAGGTCTTAAATCTTGGACCTTGGTCTTAAATATGCATTTTTTTATTGTACCTTATGATTAGAAGCAGTAGTAGTTTGATATGCAACCTCTTTGCATTATTGTATTAGTTTGAGTCCCAGATATCTTTTCTTTGAGGTTCTTACTTCTTGATAAATCACTTCACTCTGTGAAGGACAATGTGCAAGCGCATGAAGTTATGTGCACTTGCTAATGAAAAGCAGTAATTGCAAATAATAGCACATCGCGTTGTGCTTGTGTAATGCATATGATCATCTGAGGTGAATGAAACTGGAGACAGGCTTTGTGTACATCATCTGTTGTATAAGTGAAAAGTCCCCTATTGCCATAGAAAAGTGAAAGTTAATTTAATTTAATTCCATTTCGTGTTCCACATGACCCTCGTTATGTTTCATAGATTTTTGCTTAGATATGTTTTTTAAGAAATTGCAAAGAGATTACAGCTTGGTGTAGTAGAGTGTAAAAGTAGTAATGACCCCCATATTATACAACCAATGTGATTTGATTAGCCTTTGTGCCCCTCCTGAACACAGATGGCTTAGCAAAGAAGTCTTTGGAAACAGGTGACAAATTTTGAATTATTACCCCTATAATTGTGTTGCTCACTCTGGATGGGTGTCCAGTGAAATTTATCAGTATGTATCAATTTGGATTTTAAATTATGTGTCATTTAAGCGAGCAGACATTTAATTTGTGTATGAATCAACATGATGAATATATGTACAAAGCAACAGATTTGTAACAATTTAGCCAGATCATAATTTCTTGCAAGACTGCTTCAAATATTTTAGATGTCAGTGCCTAATTTGTTGGTTTCAGAGTAGCAGAATGTTTTTTCTCAAGTCTTTTTTTTAAGTATGGCAAAAGAAAGTTTTCTTTTGAAAAACAGCTGTTTGAAAGACAGTAAACATGTTACATTGGAGGGTCAATGCTTAAGGCCCTTAATTAGCATTGTGGTTTTCTACACAAATATCCATTTCCCTGTAGAACTCCAGGAGAAATGTTTTCGGTTTTGAAATATTCACGCTATGGGTATTGCAATGTGTTGAAATTTAAATACCCCAGAGGTAACACTGGAAATTGTGCTTTTTTTGTGCGTGTTTCATTTTTTTCTCTCCCCTTTGGCTTTTCTTAGAAAGGCATCGGACGGACCAAAAAGCGGTGTGTCGTTCTCTTGACATCTGAAGTCGTTAAATATTAATGAACAGCATTGATTACCAAGTCATGCAGTGTGAACGCCGGCGGTTTATGACAAGCTAATTTTTCTTCCAAAAAAAGCACAATGTGACCCCTCCCCCCCCCACCCCCACCCCGTGCCTTTAACCTTGGGCTCCTGCTCTGGCTGCTTTTTGCTGTAGGGGGACATGGGGTAAGTGTTCAAATCTGCTCTGCTTGACAACTTGACAGATGAACAAAGGGGACTTATCTTATTCTGTTAAGGGCTGGCAGTCACTCAAGGTTCGCTCAGCATAAATAAATAAAAAGGGAACGGAGCAAAATCATCCACTCTGACTAATGAACATGTAATATTGCAATTTATTCTCCTCTTCTTTTTTTCCTTGTAAAAGCAGGTGTTCTGCTGTGTCAGTTGGTGCCTGTGATGTTTTATGAGCCATTGTACAATCAGAGAGGGTAACAACTGTAATTATGAATCTCTCAAGACAAAAGTTGCAGGGGCAGCACGACCTTGATTCAGAAAGCAGATGAACATCCGGGAACAAGTCATTTCATGATTATTATTATCATAATTGTCTTAATAAAAATATCATAAACAAAAATGAAATGGCGTGACCGCTGAAATCGTACCATTTTCATCTGTACCAATGAAGTCCAGCTTTAAATAGGAACCAGGTTGAAATTTCCTTTGGGTCATGCACAGGTGCTGTGCTTCTTCCACTCCAACGTTATATTGCAGCATCTGCTTTTGGACTTCAGTTGTAAGTGAAACTTGATCATTGATAGTATTAGCTTTGCTCATTCACTATATGCCATATTCAGCAAGTAAGGTAAATGCACTCAAGCGAAGTGGACATCTGATCTGGGAGGATGTCGCTGAGCCTAATTCCCGTAGCTCATCTGATTCTTAGCAGGGCTCTGGGGAGTGCTCCACAAAGCCGGGTTTCTCAGTTAGCTGGGTTAACTTAAGGTAATAGTCATGATGTCCAATAGGAATGCTCCGTACATAAACTCTTATTGAACTACCATAGTTAATCCAGCTAAGAAATCCTGCTTCATGGAACACCCCTCTGGCCATCTACGGTGAGCTGTAAGATTTGGTTTCTTTTCCTTTAGGAGTATCAGGCCTGTAACACACTTCCCTGCCCAGACCTGAAGAAGACCACACCTTGGACCCCATGGACACCGGTCAACATCTCCGACAATGGTGGGCATTACGAGCAACGCTTCAGGTACACCTGCAAGGCCCGCATTGCTGACCCCAGTCTGCTGGAGGTGGGTCGGCAGAGGATCGAGATGCGCTACTGCTCCAATGACGGTTCCACGGACTGCTCCACTGACGGTGAGTTCCCTCTACAGCCTCCTCAACACATTTGTTGACATTGGTTATAGCGCCCCCATACTAACTCAGTGAAATATCCCAACCTCTATACCCACAAAACTGAGAAATGAATTTCGTTATGAAAATAACAAAACGGTTTCTACGCATCTACACTTTATCGGAAAAAACAGATGAAGTTGTGAGGCCGTTGTCTTATAGGGATTTCCTGATTGTAGTTATTCCTTACGGCTGTTTGAGGTTTATCTTACCATTAGTTAGCAGTGACACTTAGTTAAACAGGCATTGATAGGCTACTGTAAGACACTGCTTTCACAAGTCGACTTGGTAGGTAAATCCACTGTTCACTGTTTTTCACCAAAACCTACTGCCAGTGTCTGTCTCCCAAGTGTGTCAAACAGGCAAATTTAAGAAAATGGAAAAGAAACACAGCTCCATTTAACCACGTTCTCCTTACGGTGAATGTAAACAGTTGTTTAAACAAGAATCTAATTGACTCATTTGCAGCAGCTGAGATCCTGCAATGTCCCAGATAGCAGTGATGTAGGAACAGCCTGGGCTCATTTGCTAAGATTCTTGGGAGCAAACAAAAACATCTTACGGTATGTGGGGACCTGCCACCCATGTGTGTGAATGTACAGTCACTGAAGAGAACCTTCTGCTCCCACACAAACACCAATAATGGTTCCCTTTGCTGAAAATCGCATGTAGACTTTACTTTGTTTGGCTTAATCTTAGTGCCTCCAGGTTTTGGATACGAAAGTGGTGGCAAAATCTTGTGCCTTGTTAAAGGAAAAATGGATGCAGATTAGACCGGGTGTTTGTTTTATCACTGACTAATAGTTTATGATTACAGGAAGGAAGAACATTAATAATGGTATTTTATTACATGTTGTAAAGAAGCATTATTTCATAGATAAGTTGTAAAAACAATTGAATGTTGACATTCTGAGAAGGCAACGAGGCTGACATTGTCAATGCTGTAAATATGTGAATGCAAATGACCATAGTGGATTTTCTAATATCTCTGTGGAGGTTCGGCCCCCTTCACTGTAACAGGCTTAATTTCTTTATCTTTTTTTTGCTTGAACCCTCTTGTGCCCCATCTCTCTAATGGCTGGAATCTGACTCACAGCCTCGAACAGTTACATATTGCTGTAATTGGGCTTACGAAGTTTAGACAGACAGGTTGTATTAGACGAGAGAAGGTGACTCAGCAGTTCTGCCACTGAAAACACTGATTAAAATAGCTACAGTTCATGGCTTTCTTTTTCTGTAATTGAGATAGACATTCTTAACTTCTACAGGCATGTGAATGATAATGGCTGGTTATATGTGAGGTGCATGTTTTGTATGTCGTCATACCTATAGATGAGTGCTCATTTTCATGTAGCTTTCATGTACTTTTCCTTCAATGTGAGTCTGGTATTCTTCTTAGACTACATTTCCAGGTTTTTAAGTTTATAAACAAGTACATTGGGTCTGAGACCCTTTGGGGGTTCATAAAGCAGTTGCTTGGGGGGCCAATGCTTAGGGGGAGACATCGCAAATTGATAGAAAAATACAATATTATAGAAATAGTAACAGCCCTAGTTCTTGGTTGCTCGTATGATGACACATTAGTAGTGAGGGGGCCTACATTTGGTCTATTTTTATTAGCAATTTCTTTGAGCAAAAATGTGGACTGTATGGCAGGGAGCTGGGAGGGAACCAGAACATGGACCATCTATGGGTCCCTGTGGACCGGTTAGCACCGTGAGATGCAGAAAACTTGAGAGGGAAAAAATCTGCATTTTCACAAGCCGTCTCCTCACCACTGGGCCCGACAGACCTCGTGGCTCCGCAGTCTATCACCTTCACGGTTCTCATTAACCGCTCATTATCGTTATCATCATGATACTCAATTCAGTTTCTACCAAGAAGAGCAGTCTTGCTGTCCCTTCCAATTCTTTCATGTAAGATAAATCAGTTCATCCTGGTACAAAGGAAACCTTTTTTTTTAGTTCTGCAGGAGGCTTGGGCTGCATTCATATCAGTTATTCTATGACTGCAATCCAGAGTTGAAAGTAAGTGAATTGTGAGCACATTTTTTAGCCTGAATCCTCCGGAGATGCATATAGGGCAGGGGCCACTGAGAATTGGGGGGCTGAGGTCTCCGCCCATTAAACGGGGTCCAAAGGATTGTATTGGCTGGTTTTGATTATTGAGGGACTTACAAACCCCTGTTCCCCCATTATTTATGCCCATGATATACGGTATGTTCCAATTTCTATTATAAATCTTGCTGTTTTATTTCATTATCAAATTCTTTGATTCATATTTTCATGTTGTCAGGTTAGCAAGCAGCATTTTAAATGGTGAACATTTCTAACGGATGGATGGTCCCTGTTTTATGGTATTAGGTCTGCTCTTATGTCTTGGTGTTTTAACACTCGTCTCGACTTAATAATGAAACATGTTGTGCCGCAGATGACGTTTACAGGCCTGTGCTTTGTGACGGTACGCGCGACAGACAGCTTTAGATGAGTACAGTTTCAGCAAATTCGTGGTAATCAAGAGGGAGCTGTAGTTGTCAAGAATGAATAAGCGGAAGAAACACAAACTGAATCAAAGTTTTTTTTCCAAGGCTGTTTTCATGAAATATATCAGGATATCAGGACAAGCATTTAGGTCATGGAGATATCAGCGTTATTATGGAAAAAAAAACACCTTTTAGCTCCTCATTCTTGCTCGTAATCTGACACGGGCTGTTCTAATAATGCTTCGACAAGCGAGAGGTGACAGTCGACCCGTCACATTTACAGCCTTTCCTGTACGTTTTTGCCGTCTTTTCTTCCTCCTCCTCGCTATTTTGTTACACTTGCTTTTGTTACCTCCGGTCATGTTCCAAAATACGCTCCCCATTTTTTTCCACCCATCCATGTGCCACGTGGCTCCTTTCCTCCGTCCGCCTACAGCGAATCTAAGCTGATCCTCGGTTTACTTTTCCCGTACGATCGAGTGTTGCGTGACATTCTTTAGTATATAACGACATCATCGTTTTATTCTCGCTGTTTCACATTTCATTTTTGGTTGATGATCTTTTAATCGACATCCAGAAAATCAAAGGCAAATAATTTCCCTTGGCGCTTTCCTTCTCTGCGCAGGCAGTTTTATTTTATTTTATACCATGCAAGAAAATCATTGCGAACATTATTGCGTCTATAACAACGCTTCATTGCACCGGTGCCTCGCTGTTGATGTCACGCTAAATAGGAAGTGTGGAGCAGGGCCAGCTGAGTGTTTTTAGACAGAAGATGAAATAAGGCATGATTCTAACTGCATAATGTTTTATATTCTTTGGCAGAGCGGCTGCACTATTTCATATCTGCACACTTAATATCACAAATGCATTACCATTTCATTATCATAAGTATGTAGCTGTGGCTCAAATTAGTGAAAATACCTAATATCTAGTAACTATTTATTATTTACAGCATATAACAATATTTTAAGTGATACACAGGTAATTTAAGTCACCAGGTCTTATCACAGGTTAACTGCCTTTATTTGTGCATATACAGTAGATGTGTGTAAAGTATGATGCAACATATTTCAAATTGGATGCTTATGAATGACCACAGAGTGTATCACCTTCCATTGACTCCAACATAAACAGCTGTGGCTAAATTCAGTAATGGACAAAATGCAGCTCATTTACACAGATGATTGGCATCCCATCCAGAGTATACCAGAGAATATTGTCTCCTTTTTTAAGGTTCCTCATTAGCCTCTCCTGGATCAAAGGCTATGAAAGTGTAGCTGTGTAAGGTGTGGTAAAGAAATTTTGATAACGCTTAAAGCAATCATCATAATGCATTATATATGGCTTCATAATGGATTATAATGCATTCAAAAAGTATTATAAACCTGACTATTGTTATTTATAAAAAGCCATAATGCATTATTGGCATATTAAGCATGATGAATGCTTTATGAAGCTCTCATCTATAATGCACTATAGATACCTTTATAATGCATTATAATGGTCGGTATAAGAATTAAGGATGCTTTGTGCTGCATTATGAAGGTATTAACAGTGCATTATAAATGAGAACTTCACAGAGCATTCATGATTCATAATAAAAATGGCTATAGTCTGCTGTGCCTTTTTATAAATAGTTATAATACTGCTTTATAATGCATCTATGATGCATTCATTACACATGACTGCTTTGAGTAAAGTGTTACCAAAATGTTGCTGTGCTAAGTGTTGGGCTTGTGGTGTGAATAGCAATAGGCCGATCCCTTTAGATTGTGCACCCCCCCCCCCTCCCCCAGCACTCCATCAGAGTGTCTGTAGTGTCCTGGGTGCTGTCCTTTATTTTTCGTGTTATGGGGTATGGAGCCGAAGTCAGAACCCTGTATTGGCTCGGCTGCATGCCAAACTTCCGCTCACCTTGTGCTTTCCCCCTCGCGACACGGAGTGCGTTGGTTGAAGGGAAAAGGCTGGAATGCCCACGTCAGCGCTTGTTACCAGCCGCAGGCTCATTATCCCATTGTGAGGCCCCTGCTGTACGTCTGTGTGTGGATGGATTCCGCACGCAACCATCAGCACGCTATTACCTACACTCAGAGATCCGCTAGTGTTCACGGAGAAAGAAGCCCCCTCGCAGTAATACAAAATATGATTCGGAGTTGGGATGAGGAAAAATGTAATGATTATAGAGCTCTTTTTAAGTTCAACCTGGCCTGTGCTTCTTAAAACGCTTATCTTTATTTCAATGATAGTGGCTTGTATTTTTTTATGGCAATCATTATTAATTTGCATCCTTTATATTTTTATATTGAAATTTTTCTCTCCTGGAACAATGGAGCGGATGCTGGTGTAGATAATGTAGTTTTGACTGTGCACGTAATTGGCATAAATCCTGTTAATTTGTGCAATTAGTGCATCTAGGTGTTTATTGGCAAAGGTGCTACTCAGTACAGTCAGCTAGAGAAGTATTATTTGATTTACTCATTTAATTTCAAACAACTCCAGATGTAAGCTAACATATTTCTGAAATGTTGTATTTGATTAGCCAATTTGTCATTTCTCAGAGTAGCTGACGTTGCATTGCGATGAGCCCGGGTCCTGTTTTGGATAAGTGGTTCTGGGAGAACGGCTGGAAACGTATAGCTACATATGTGCAAAGATTCATCACACACCCCACTGCATCCCTGCCCCCTTCATTCATTATTCATTGACGGTTTCCCATTAACACAAAACGAATCTCGCAACGTGTTCTCAAATCACACGTTTGTTCGATGTTATCTATAGACCCAAGAATATGGTTAAAAGACAACTTGATCATAAAATAATTTCATGACAAAATAAAATGTATGTGGTAGATAAATAAAACGGATATGTTGGGAAGACCGTGTAAATTTGAAGTTTTCACTGTTGTATTATTCCGAGGTTATTATGAATGGGGTTGTGTGTTGTGTGACTCACTCTCGCTAAAGACACAATGCTGGGCGACTTTATGATGAATTGAGATTGTGTCTCTCTGCTAGTAAAAGTCCAGATTACTGTTGTTCCTTCTTTTGTCTCATCAATAACCGCTCAAGTATTTCACGCTGTATGATCTCATACAGCCATCCATCATTACTAATTTCCATCCGCTTCCTGCACAGCCACATACATTTAGAATGACTTGCTGAGCTTTTATCCAGAGTGACTTATAGGTTTTCACATTTTTCCGCCTGGTTATCATGCTGAAGGTGGTTCAAGGTTAAGTGCCTTGATGAAATATACTGCAGCACGGCCCTTCCTTGGGCTTGGAACCAGCAACCTTTGGGCTATGAATGCATGTTATTTTTCCACCTGGTTTATTATGCTGAAGGTGGTTGAAGGTTAAGTGCCTTGATGAAATATATTGCAGCATGGCCCTTCCTTGGGCTTGGAACCAGCAACCTTCAGGTTATATCTGTATGTTATTTTTCCACATGGTTTATTATGTTGAAGGTGGTTCAAGGTTAAGTGCCTTGGTGAAATATAGTGCAGTGCCTTGCTGAAATGTACTGCAGCAGGGCCTTTGCTTGGCATGGAACCAGCAACCTTTGGGTTATAACTGCGTGTTATTTTCCCAACTGGTTTATTATGCTGAAGGTGGTTCAAGGTTAAGTGCCTTGGTGAAATATAGTGCCGTGCCTTGCTGAAGTGTACTGCAGCAGGGCCTTTCCTTGGCTTGGAACCAGCAACCTTCAGGTTATATCTGCATGTTATTTTTCCAGCTGGTTTATTATGCTGAAGGTGGTTGAAGGTTAAGTGCCTTGGTGAAATATAGTGCAGTGCCTTGCAGAATTGTACTGCAGCAGGGCCCAACCTTGGGCTTGGAACCAGCAACCTTCATATTAAGACTCTACATAGCAACTTAGTAGTTTATGCGGAAAGGCCTGCAACTGTGAGGTTTCTGTTTAAATACCTTCCCTTCGTGTGGTCTGTCTAGCTGTGTAGGCAGCACAGCGTGGGGGAGGTAATTCCGCCGGGAATGAACAGACAGACCACCTAGAACATGATGCTAGTTGGTGGCCCTCTCAGCCTGAGCATTATGAGCCCTGCAAAGGGCCACATTTCAGCAGGCAGATTGATGAAGGCCCTTTCACAGTATGGCCTTCAAGAAGTTGTCACCGCAAATGGTCAGTTTTTCTGAAGGCTCCGTTTTTGTATCGCTTCCCTCGCTCTTTTCACATCCTCTACAGCCTTCACTAAGTCTGCTCATTTATGCATATAATATAGTCTGAACCTTTGCTAGTTTAACTCTTCGATAATGCTGACAGATGAGTCACATTCATCACCGATGTGAAGGGAGATATTGTTCACTCTCGGCTGGCGGTCAGTGTGGTCGAGCCCCTGGAGCCAGGCTGAGCTCTGTCAGCACCATCAGGGTCAGCCTTATCTACGGAGAGGTCACCACTCGATAATAAGGAGCGCAGACCGACGTGGCGTCCTAAAGAATGAATACGAATGTGGGCTGTTGGGCTGGTCCTGTCTCGACTGAGCCCCATAAAGGTGGTGCACTTGCAGATCACGTTTTCTGTGTTGTAGTTTGTGATTTGATATGTTTGCTGTGCTATATCAGACAAGGTCTTAAAGGGAAACTTATGAATAGTGAACCCATGCTGCATAAAGTGAGCCAACTAATAGCTGCCTTTTATCTAACTCTTTTATCCAAAGCAACTTACAGTAGAGGGAAGGGTTTCAATTTATACAAGCTTTCTGGGCTTTGAACCCACAACCTGTGCAATGCTTTACTTGTTTGGCTGCTGTTTAGGTATTTTACTGATTTTTTCATCCCAGCATCCTTAAGTATCAGAGCCCTTCTTCATTTTCCGTCTTCCCCTTGCCGTCCAGGAGACGTCCTCCGTCCGGGCCGGCTGATGCCCCACACCGTGAATGGCGGCTGGTCAGCCTGGTCGTCCTGGTCCCAGTGCAGCCGGGACTGCGGCCGGGGGATCCGCAGCCGGAGGCGCTCCTGCACCAACCCCGAGCCCAAGTACGGAGGCCTGCCGTGCCCGGGACCCGCCCTGGAGTACCAGGAGTGCAACGTCACACCCTGCCCTGGTGAGTGAGACCATGGCCTGCGTGTGTCGGTGGGTCAGGAGCGCTAATGCACGGTCTTGCCCAGGGACTTACCTCTAAAAAGGAGCCTTAGCTGAGCTAATTTAATAAATTAACCTCCCTCCCCGGTCAACAACTTTTGTCACCTCCTCCCTTGGTTGACAACGACATCATTGTCAGAAAAAAGTAGAAGGACACTGACAGCTCAAATAGTCCAGGCACCTCTGACCTTGCTAATGTACCTCTGATCACACTACAGACAGATGTTGGGGGGGGGGGGGTTGTTCATTTGTTTCTTTGCTGAGGTGTTACTAATGGCAGGGGGGTCTGTCACAGGGACGACAGCTATGCTTTCTCATGGCAACAGTGACCATCAATCACGTTGTCTCCCGGCGCGCTTGTTTTTCTTAGCAAACCTGTAATCCGCCTCCCGATATATTCCGTTAGTTGACGGAATGACTGATAACGGTGACGTCCCTCGATGACTGTTGGTCTTCAGTTTGTGTGTTTGTAGGGAGACTTATTTTGAAAATAAGAATAGGTTTACAGGGTCTGCGCAGTTGGTCAGTAGGGATGCTGGCCAACCTTGTTCTCCAATCCTCACTCGTACATCATTTTGGAGGGAAAAAAACACCTGCTAAATAATTAATGTAATGTAAGGTATCAGTGTATTGGGTGGTACTTTTGCTACACATATCTAAGGTTGTGGGTTCGAATCCGTATACCATGTTATTGCGTTTGTGTTCTCTGCCTTTCTGAGGTTCCAGGCATACAGGGACCCTGGAAAAGCAATCGGAAATTCATTGATTTTAATAGTATGATCAATTAGTTTTGGGGTTTTGAAATCATCCTAGGATACGTTCTTCAGATGCCACAGTAGGTCATAAGATGTTATATGGGCAGTCTGCTTCTTTTCTGAGACATAAACAGCAGGGAAATCCAGTTACACCTTCACTTGCAGTAATTCCTCTACGAAACCTCATAAAATTAATCTTGAAATTCGATGAAGGCAGGTGCGGATATTCAGAAATTAGATGGCTCCTATTGCACAATGACGTGTTCTGTATCCTCTCCTGATGCAGACATTCAGAACTACTAAGAATAACAGTTACGTCTTATAGGTTGCGCTTTAAATCAGAACCAGAGAACAACACAGATATTACTAGGCATTCACTGTAGAAAGAACCGTTTATGTTCATTGCATTTCAAAAAAATCCCTAAGACTAAACTCTCCTCATTCTGAGGCACATAGTTCGATATTCAGTAGTAGTGGAATTGATTGTAAAGCGCCACAAACATAAGTTCTAAAATGACCTTAATCAAAGCTTCTCAGGATATTGTTAATTTTGTCTGGGCTATCTTCCCAGGAGAGCCGTTGTTTATACTTTACATAGGTAGGTAGAGCTTTTATAACAGCACATGTATCAGCTATGAATCATGGCATCGCGAGGAATACCAACATCTGAAAAGCTTAGGTCTATGACCATGGATAAGTAGTTAAAACTCCTTAGAGTTTTTAGAGCCAGATGATATCTTCATAACCTACAAACTGAACAATCGTAGGCTATACAAGGACATTAATGAAGGTTTTTGTCGGCTATCATAACAACTGGTTGCTTGGTAACTCGCTGCATGGTAGGAGATTGGTATTTGAAGAGTTTATGTGACGTGGATATGCAGCGTATTATGGCTTCATAGACATATAAACATGTATGAACATTCATAAGTGCCACACTCCCTTACTCCCAGCAGTTAACATCTGCATGGTCGGCCAACAGACCCGTAATGGTCTGTGAACCCCTTATTAGCTTGAGGTTCGGGGTGAGGGATATGTACCTGAATGAATTATATTAAGTTCTACTGAGGCACACAGCAGGGGGCCGTCTGCTCAGCCCCCATGGCGGAGCAGCAGGAGACCCCCCTAATCGTAGCGGTGTGCTCGACAAGGACTAATGGACATTCAAGAAGAGCTGCGATTTATAATCTCGTAATTTCACTTTAGCGGAGCAGAGTGTAGCATGAGCGACGTATGCACGGTGAAGTGCACCAACCTCAAGGACGTCTCATGAGCAAAACAATATGCACTGGATCGAAATTTAAAATTTAAATAAAAAGCTAGGTATGCAAAATGGCCTGGAAATACCTTTTTAATACAGAGGGAAAATTCTAGATTTTGTTAAGCTCGTTGTCAAGTCTTGATCCTCGTCGTTCAAAGGTCTCCAGTCCTGGAGCTGCCTCAGGCCCATTCTTGACTTTTCTGCTGCTTGGCAGCTCTTGGCGCTGAGCTACTTTATTAAGTCCCCCCCCCGCCGTCACACCACTTCTGAACTGCCCTCTCCCCACCCTCTCAGTGGATGGGAGCTGGTCCTGCTGGTCACCTTGGTCCAAGTGCTCCGTCACTTGCGGGGGAGGTCACTACATTCGCACGCGGAGTTGCAGCAGTCCCGCCCCGGCCTACGGCGGAGATATCTGCCTGGGACTGCACACAGAGGAGGCGCTATGCAACACGCAGCCCTGCCCAGGTAACCAGCACCCACCTCTGCCCAGACACCCCCATAGTTTGGGGCCTTTTACATGGCTGTCCTTCATTATCAGATGCACAACCTTCCTTCAGGTTCTGCACATTTATTTCTGAACAAAAGCATGCAGTCTGCGCACAATAACCTTTTTTGCATCAATGAAATGGAATTCTCACAGGCTTAATTGAAAACCTATCATGCAGCAGAGTGTTATGTACCGGAAATAATTCTGTGAATCTTGGTTAAAATCGTGGCTGAGAGACAGAGATACCCTTTAGTGTGTGGTCTGTGAGGTCCTGGGGCAGACGGACATTACAGTTTGGCAGAAGAAGCCATCACTAGCTGTGGGTAGCTAACATCTGGGGAATTGGGGTTTCTGTCTTCGTGGCACCCAGGTATTAATCGGCCAGTAACGTATTATGAGCCATCTGTTTGGCATGTCACAAGATAAGTCAGCTGAATGCATCAGCAAGGCTGATCTGTCCTCCCTGCAGGACATTTTACTTCAGATGATGCAGAGCCAGAGCAGCCACATTCAGCAAGAACACAGCCCACCCTAACAAGGACCTTCTCGCCAGGCTGAGGTTTCGAAGGAGCTTCTGTAGTCTCTCAGTGAGAAGAGCAGTGAGAACTGAGAGACTCAGAAGGAGCTTCTACCCTCAAGCCGTCAGATTACTTAATACTTAATCATCAGTTATAACATAATGCTTGCGTCTTACTTGTGACCCACCCACTTCAGTCTTACTTTATTTAAACTATGTTGCACATTTCTGTTTTTTTCAGCATCTTTCATTTCCTTATTTATGACACGTTTATCATCCATCCATCCATTTTCTATATCCACTTATCCCTTTCAGGGTCATGGGCGTCCAGAACTTATTCCAGAAGCTACAGGCGCAAACATATTTATTATACCTTTACGTTTTATGTCTGTACGGCTTTTCTGCTTTATTATGGCAGAGTTCACCACTTTTCATTTCACTTCAGGTTACAGCCTGCCGATGTGCCTGCATGTGACATATAAAACCCTTGAATCCTTGAATCCTTAAAAAGCGTGATGGCCCTTGAGGTATCCTTCAGCTGCCCCTGTGGGCTTCGGGCCTGTGTTTCAGAGAGCTGGTCGGAGTGGTCAGCCTGGACGCGTTGCGACTCCTCCAGGGTCCAGAGTCGCCTCCGCCACTGCCAGGTGCTCTTCCCTACCGGAAACCAGTGTTCCGGAAACTCATCGGAGGCCAGGTCCTGTACGTCTGACTCCAACTTCATTCCAGGTGGGTGAGCTGGTGGGCCTCAGCTCCGACCCCGTGTGTGTCCCGTTGGCTGCCTGCTGGAGGCAATCACGCATCCATTCTCCATCCAGCCTGCCCCAGTGGTCAGATCCTCCAATTACTCTACTCTAATGGCCACCCGTGTTATCGCTCATCAGAAATACCCTCGTCTCTCATATTCCCCTTTCCCCACAGGTCAGCATTTTCATAAGCAGATGAATGTTTAATGCATCGACAAGTCTGATTCCATAAACGGGTCACGTAGGTTTATGGTTGAAGAAAGGAAATCTGATTTTATAAGGTGCCCCCGAAAGACGTAAAAGAAAAATTAACCTCATTAGGTTATTATGGGAAGACTGATCTGAATATATATTACGTTACTGTTGTGTTACAGTTTTGCATCCAGTAACATCAGTCTCTAATGTTTCATAAAGCCTTATTAAATATCCTGTAATTTCTCCTTTATTAGTGTGACTTGAAATATAGTGTGAGGTTCTGCAGGAGGGATTTGATTGTTATCTGTTTAAATTTAATTATAAATTGCTGTAAATTCCTGTCATCTATGTGTTTTTCCTCCCTTTAGAAATATCAATTGCTCGTTCCAGTCGTGATGACAGGCGATGTGGAGGTAATATTTAATTCGGCTTATAGGCTTACCTGTGGTGTGTAGTAATATTGCATTCATTTCTGTTTAAATCATTAATTAAATTGATGTATTTTTCCATTTGACGAGACAGTTGTTTTTCTGCAGATTTCAACTTGTTCCACATGATTGCAGTGGGTCTGAGCAGTTCCGTCCTGGGCTGCCTGATCACCCTGTTAGTCTACACGTACTGTCAGAGGTACCAGCAGCAATCCCATGATGCAACAGTCATCCACCCTGTATCCACCTCGCTCAACACCAGCGTCACCAACCACATCAACAAGCTGGACAAATATGATACTGTGGAGGCAATTAAGGTTAGTGTTAGGCCTTGTCTTCTGCATGACATGAGAAGACGTTGCTTGAACGAGTCCTCCAGTTTGAACAAAAAAATACACTGAGTGGCCATACACTGCTTTCTCATAAGTGATTGAGTGTTTATGTTCTGCATCTCCCATAAAAACGAGGTCGCTTGTAACAGTGGGAATATAATTATTACATACACATTTTTCTGCAATATGAAGGACCGTAAACTGCCTTTTGTGACAGAATTTGTGTGTAGAATGAGGGTGCACTGTTTAAAATTATGTGGAGGATAACTTTGGATTGTTGGTTCTTCATATAGTACAAGAAACCACTTAAGTTGGAGTTAAGAATTGAAGTCAGTGTAGATTTTGAGGCTTCTTTTACGGCTTTGTGGTTCACGGCTGGCATCATGAAATATTTATTTGTAACAAAAGTCGATGTAATTATCCGCGATTTATTATGACTTTAGAGCCTGAGACATTTTTCTGGACACTTTTTTTCTGGGCAGTAGCTCAAATGAAAATGGGCTCTTTAGAGGCATGTGGGAAGGAGGCCTCTGATTGACATTAAGCAGAGATGCACTGCAGATGAGCATGGACCCCGCAGCCTCCTCCATCCAGCAGAATCGATTCGGGGTGGCAGGATAAGCATGCAGAGGAGGTCCAGCAGCCCCCTGGCCCACTTTATGAACCAATCGTCCAATCCCCCACCCGCTGGCTGGCTAGAGAGCCAGACCTGATCAGCGATGCCTGCTGGAAGGCAAGGTGTCAGCTGAGCCACCCCAGGAGATCTGGAGGTGACTGACAATGTGTCTGAGGTGGAACCAGGGCACCATCCAAGGCGGGCTGGATGTGATTCAAGTAGGACTGGGGCCATCAGGACACAAACAGGCAATGAACTGACAGTGGCCAGTTTAATAGGGACAACCAAGGCAAGCAGCCTGCTCCTCCAAACAGCCAATCGTGTGGCTGCAACAACAGGCAATATTTACCAGGGGTGCAAGTGCGCCCCCTATTCATCAGATGGAAATGATATTTGAACATCTTAAGTCCAATAAAATTAAATTACTTTGTAAGGTAACGAAAATGTGGGCTGTGTCAGTCATGTTAATGTGTAACAATAATTTATTGTCAATGTATTTACAATTCAGATTTATTTATCTGGATTAATGACTCTTTTGGGGCTCTCTTACTTTGCACAGTCTGTGAGAAAAACCTATGGCTGCAACTCAGTGCGTACAGTTCATTTACTGTTCAATTAAGCAGAAGAATGTCTGAGCCGCCTGATCTAAGCCATTTTAAACATGGGGAGACAGTTTGGTGCCAGACACAGAAGCAGGCCACCCTTCTGGGATTTTCACACCCCGTAGTGTCCTAGAGATTACAGGGAAAGGTGAAAAACAAGCACAACATCCAGTCAGCAGCGGTTCTGTTAATGACAGAGTTCTGAGAAGAACAACAAGGCTTGTTAAAGCTAACAGGAAGACTAAAATACAAAAATAACAGCGTAACACAATAGCTGCATGCAGAATGGCTTCTTTGAACACACAGCCGATCTAACTGAAGCAAAAAGTGAGCTATGCTGGGCATCAGCTAGGTGTAAAGTAACCACACAGTGTAGGTATAGCTCTGTTTGTGCGTTCTTCCTCATGATTAACAACTCCTCACCCCAAACCACATAAAACAGAGTTGAAAATTGGAAGACACAAAAAAGTAGTTTAAAAAAAATCTGTTGTTGTGTAAAGGGCTAATTTGTCGTTTCTCCCTGACGTAGCTTAATATGCCCAGGCACACCCTGGCTTCAGCTAATTCGCTGACGTTATCTACCCTGTTCCCTTTGAGTGCCTCCTGTTACAAGGGAATAAAGGCATGCTGTACCACCCCCCCATGCTCTGTCTCAGCCCTGCTGTGCATGACTACACCC
>JAODUD010000033.1:6924714-6941311 GCA_026784285.1 Stomatorhinus walkeri | reverse complement strand
TGTATGATTTAATAAATGTAAATTTGACTCTTAAGAAAGTGCAAATCAGGCTTTGTAACTGTGAGTCTGATCCACTTCAGCTTTGAACCAAACCCCCCCCCCCTTAATCGTGCAACTTTCACAAATATCAAAACAATGTAATCCATGCAGAATAATAATATACATAATATGCATACATAAGTCTGACATATGTAACACTCTCAGCATTTTTAATTGGGGAGCTACAGAGAGAGGCTTGCGGGCCTGTATTGTGTGTATCAGAGAGAGTAATTAGGTAGTGTAATTAAACCAGAGCTTCATATATCAAGCCACTGAATTAGAGGGGTGACTTTGGGCCGACCAGCATCAACAACTCCACTAAGATTGTCCATTTATCACGGGGCCAGAGTGATCCAGTTGTCTTCTGGGTGAGTGATCCCTCTTCCTCACTCTGATTGGCCGTCCCGCTGAGGAGGAGGGGATGACGGGGAAGCACGTGTTGGCTATGGATGGTGCGCAGAGCGCACACGGTATTCCGTAGCCTCGGTTTTCGATATTTCACAGTTTGGTTTTGTACAGTTAAGGCGCTTTTCTGCTGCATCGCGTTCCAAATTTTTGCTACTAAGTAACTGGTACTGCCCGTTTTTCATTGATTTGCATTCCAGAACCAGCTGGGGTACTCATGTGATACTTGAAAACATGAAAATATATTTATTGTCAATTGGTTACACAAAATACAATCACCATCTTGAAAAACAGTAGTAACAAACTCTGAAAACAATAAATGAAGGTAAAAAAGAAAAATAATGATGGATGTGTGGACGGATGAAGAGGCCCAAGATTTAATTGTGGTCTGGTTGGGAAAAAAAGATTCAATAAGACTTGAAGAAAAGCGAGAAATAAATAATAGCAAACCATTTGGAGGAAACGGGACACACGTACCGAGCATTGATGTTTTCGCCAGTGGAAAACAAAGAGTAACAAGTACTTTGATACTGATTTAAAGTACCCGAAGTTTGATCCTTGGTGCAGTGGAAAGGTGCTCTTGGATCCATTGAAATAGGCTTTAAGCCAAAAAGTATGGAGAGCAATTCCATGCAAAGGTCTCTTTGTTGCCACATACATAATGCTGATAAAATGCTGTGTATTTCTAACACATAAATCAATATATGAATTTTTTTGATTTGTCCATATTCAGCCCAAGAGGTTGACTCATTGATACTAAGCTTGTCCAGGCATTATGTTTGCTGAAATGAGTCTAAATGTCACATCCATAATGCTGGCATTGCCTGTATCTTTTCGCTATATGTTATACTTATGTCTGGGAAAATGCGATGGATTTTAGTTTTATTTTATTCAAATTACTATTTGGTGGGACAGTAGCACGGTGGGAAGCGCTGTTGAAACAGTGTTTGGGATTTTATTCCAGTCTCGGTTCTCCGTGACTTGTGGGCGTCATCCCGGTGCACTGGGTTCCTCTCGCAGTCCAGATACATGCAGCTCTGCGAACTGCCATCTCTAAATTGCCAACTAAAGTGCCCTGTGATGGACTGGCATTGCATCCTATGTACCCTAGCCTTGTGCCCTAAGCTCCCTCGGATTGGCTCACGGCCCCTGCAACCCTAACAAGGATCAGTAGCTGGAAGCTGGGCGGATTATTAGAAATTGATTGTTGAAAAAGGCCATATTCTGAAAGACTGGAGATCTTAAGTCTGAGCCTCAAGATACGTTGTTATTAAGTGTCAGTCTAAATAAGTCAGCGGGAAATACTTAAACAAGAATCTAAAAGGGGTACTAAATTATTTTAATTACGTTAAAAAAGCAATAATTAGATGGGATGCAAGTTTAAAATGTTTATAAATCCTGGTTTCCCCTTTTAGGACTGAACTCTTCTTCACCATTATGTTTTCTAAGTGGTCAGCTAGTGGATGAAACGTAGCTCACTGTTCTGGGGCTTGACACAAACATACACAATTACATGCACATAATCCATCATACACAGTATGTACTCTGACTGTCATTATGCATAGTTTTAGTTCAGCTTTAGATTAAGAATGTAGATCTGAATTAAATCATCTTTGTTTTCTTGGCCTTAATTATTTTTTCATTAAATGTATCTACAGCATACTACCACCTGAGACCTGGACCCTAAGGATAAAAGTTAGTTTTAATGAGGCCCCATCTCACCCAAAAGAAAACAATCAAAATAGTCTATTTCCCATTATGTACAGTGACCAATATTCTACAACTCAAAAAGTACATTTAAGAAGAGGGAATTTTTCTAACGACAATGGGTCGGAACTGACAGCCAGTTTAAGTGAAAACATTCTAATTTGCCTAATTGATCATTTTGGCAGCTCGCTGAAGTATGGGGCCTCATCCGAATGTTCTGTTTGAAAAATAACACAACAGCGGAACATGAGCAATGAACCAATGTGTATTTACATGGCACCATTAATAGCGGGATCAAGACACAGTCCAGTGACTTGTGCTCAAGCGTTGACTTTCAGGAAAAATCCTTTGAACGAGGCCATACGGGAAGCTCGCATATCTACCTCCTGAGGGAGAGAACCTTCCGGCTGCATTTAGATTCGACTGCTGTTCATCCTTCTTGTTTTGCCAAAATGTACAACAAAGGAACCATATTATTAAAAGGAATTCATTCTGTTATAATTACAGGTGACCTCTCTCCACTGTAGTAAATACCTTGAACAGATAGATATAGCAGATTCTGCCTGTTATGATGACAGTATTTCTCTTGTCATGAGCATGCATGCCTTTAGATGCCGGTGTGCATAGGGACATAACACGCATTTGAACATGCCCCGCAGCTATGCGCAACTTGAGCGGCTGTTGTTTGTGAGTCTCGCTCACGTTTTGTGTGACCACAGGCACTGCTGATCCGTTTTATGTTCACATGTAAGGTACTCGCACGCGTCACGCTCTCTGTCTGTAAAAACACGGTTAAGAGAAGCCCTCAGATCTGAAGCACAGCATCCAGGGACCCACAAGTGTTCGATACTGTTGCATCTGGTCGGGGAATTTACAGTTTCACCAATTGTGCTACTGCTATGCCCTACTAACGGGGAAAAAATATATTTGCTGCTTCGTGCACATTATGAGTCCATCACTGCTGGAAACTCACACCCTGCAGGTGCTTGACAGGTCTGTGGGAGATGCCTTAATTAGCCCCCCCCCATCTGTGGAACGCACCCGGGTAACGGACCTCTGGCAGGCAGGTATGTCATGTGATCCCAAATCACAGGCTGAAGCATAGGGAGGTGAACATGGAACAGCTGTGCAGTTTTACAGATGATGGTTTATTTAATGTTGTTATTTCAGTTACATTCTTTTATAAAATATGTGATTTTTCATTTGTATTGTACTTGTATTGAAATGTATCACTTCTGTAGTGATCAGAATTTTAATGTAGGTAGTCAAAATTTTTTAAAGATTATTCATTCTGAGTGCAAATAATTGCTGATATGATATCTTGTTTGTCTGGCAAAATCTGGAGATTGTTCATTTATTTTCTGGAGCGTTTCTGGCATATAGTGCTGCAGTGTGTGTTCTGATCCCCTCATGATGCAGTGTGTGTGTTCTGATCCCCTCGTGATGCAGTGTGTGTGTTCTGATCCCCTCATGATGCAGTGTGTGTGTTCTGATGCCATCGTGATGCAGTGTGTGTGTTCTGATCCCCTCGTGATGCAGTGTGTGTGTTCTGATTCCCTCGTGATGCAGTGTGTGTGTTCTGATTCCCTCGTGATGCAGTGTGTGTGTGTTCTGATGCCATCGTGATGCAGTGTGTGTGTTCTGATCCCCTCGTGATGCACTGTGTGTGTTCTGATGCCATCGTGATGCAGTGTGTGTGTGTTCTGATCCCCTCGTAATGCAGTGTGTGTGTTCTGATTCCCTCGTGATGCAGTGTGTGTGTTCTGATTCCCTCGTGATGCAGTGTGTGTGTTCTGATCCCCTCGTGATGCAGTGTGTGTGTTCTGATGCCATCGTGATGCAGTGTGTGTGTTTTGATCCCCTCGTAATTCAGGAGCATTTGATTAAAAGTGGGGCTGCCATTAGGGACATTACTGGTGGTAGGCAGAGGACTGCAGTTAGGGTTAGGGTTAGAGTCAGGCATGTATGGGGGGGAGACTTAGATCTAGGGTTAGGGTTATTACCAATAATAAATGTTACTTCATTGATTCTCATAGGGAAATTCTCTTTTTGCCTCCTCCATCTTGCTCTCTGTAGGTGAGAGCAAGCTGACCACAAAGGGCAGCCGCCTGTTATGGCGCCCAGGGGGGCAGGGACTATCCGCAGATGTGCCAGGCTCGAACCAGTGACCTTCTGATCACAGGCACAGGGGCTTGTTCAACTGAGCCACATGCAGCCCTCTAGTTCTCATGTACGACCCTTTGAGATTTGCAGTGCCCATTCTGCAACCCCACCCCCACCCCCCCACACCATGAACATTTACCAGGCAGGTAATAATATACTTGTATACTTGGCCCTCGAAAGAGTCTGTGCACGCCACTGGTTAGGGGAGCCTTTGAGGTTGGAGCTAGGATTCTGGTCAGTGGAGTAATCTGAGATTTTCAGAATCAACATCTGCCTCCAACTGTAACTTGAGTGACTCACAGAGGACATATGCAACTACTCTGTCCAACCAACTTCTGCATTTTATTGAAGTATTTTCCACTGGAACCAGAATGTCATGTGATTCCCTTTACGTACCGACCACCAGTGAAATAGACTATGACACTACACCACAATAAACTAGAATAAGCTCTTCTTAGATTGAAAAAAAATATTTTATAGAGTAGTACTTAATGTAGCTAACAAACGTAATACTTTGAATAACAAATAATTTTTTTAAATTGACTCAGCAGTGTTACCTTTAGAGTTGAAGTTTTGATTATTATCATTGTCTTCCTAGATGGATCCAGGGGTTAATGTTGTTAATTTATTAAATGACTCTCTCTCGACTATGGGTGAGCTAAACGACCCATCCACCACAACAAACAATCTTATTTGTCATGTCTTTAGCATGAGATGAGTAATTTTTTTCCCACAATTAGCAGCTGTGTCACCAGCATTAGCTCTTCCACTTTCTTGAGAATGGATGGTACTGTCATTCTGAGTGAAATTTTGTTGTGTTGCATGGAAAGGGAAAACTCTTCTGTCACTGCTAGCAATTAACTCTTTTCTGGTCCCCAGACTTATCAAAATATTGCTGCACTTCAGAAGGCATTTTATAGCAATTATGCATTAGTATTCACTCCCACACTACTCCCAATGCGGGTGTGAATATTAAGTTAATTGGGTACTGGAATTTTTGGATAACAACTTGCTGCACAGATTGCTTATGATTATAATTCATCATATGCGTTATTAATAATTACCAAATAATGGATAAATGGTCGAGGCCCTAGGATTACAGTATGTATGTGGGACACCTGTCATTAGCACTGCATTCTCCCTCATAGGAACGGAAACTCACCAGGGTATTTGGAATGTGATGAGAAACCAAAGTATCCATGGATATGGTGATGACTATGAAGGCGTTCAGTCACACAGAGACCGGCTGAGGCAAAATGGGCGCAGGGCAGAAAATGAATTGTCTTGTATGTCACTCGCTTCCAGCCAGCCCAATGAGGGGGACTAAGGTGTTGCACGGGTGCCCCCCACCTCCATCTGTATTCATTTGCGTGGCACTTCATTCCACGCAAGATGAATTTCCTCAGACACAAAGTATAGCTTCCAGACGCCATCAGCAGCATCTCAGGTATCAGATGACAACACAAGGAAGATTAGGACAAATTGTTTGGTGGGGGGGAATCACACAGAATGCCTTTGTAAGCATAAATTTGGTAACCAACTGCTGCCAAGCAAAAGTTTATAATGGCTTCTATTTCCTCTAAACATTTACTTTAGGTTCGTAGTATGGAGTCATTTTTAATCACTGTTGTCACTTTGGAATGAGTTATCTGAAATCTCCATCTCCTGGCTACTGAAACAAACTCATATTTTCAAACTATCCATTTCACTCTCATTGCACGGGCTGTTTGCAGCTGTTTTCTTTTGCATTACACCCTGTGATGGCTGCCCGCTCCCTTACACACCCAATGGAAACACACACAGTCGCAAAGACAAACCAAGACCATAAACAACCCCTGCCTGAAATCATAAGCACACACACTTACGCTCTTCTTCTCCTCTTATACTGTCCATCTCCAGCAAAGCAAAAGATCAGTCTGACGGTGTACACCAGTGTTTCAAAATCCAGTCCTCAGGGACTCCCAGACAGTCCAGATTTTTGTTCTCTCCCAGCTCCCAGTTGAGCAAGAACACAGAATCCCTCAGGAATTACGAGTGGGGAGCTGAGAGGGAGATATATAAAATGTGGACTGTCTAGGGGTCCCTGAGGACTGGGTTATGAAATACTGGTGTCGACATCACTAACACCCCCCCCCCCCGATAAACTGAAGATGAAGCAGATTCAGGGATATGAACCTTTTTAACTGAATCCCAAACTCATTTCTTATTTTTGTCATATTCTAATTGTGTACCAGAAAAGATTTAGAACAAATGTGAAGCGATCCTGATGTTTTTCCCATTTCAGCATGATAATGTTTGAAACAAAAAAACCTTTTGGCTCAACTTATATGTAAAATATAGCAGATAAAGGCAACAAGACTTATTATAAACTATTTAAACAAATCCCATACTGGGCAAGATGTACTTTTGCTGACTTTGGTACATTTGGGGTACTGATGTTCATACATGCTTAGGAAATGGTGAAATTAACAAATTGTAAAGATAATGACTGCAAATTGAGGTTATGTTTCACAGAAAGAGTTTTAATGTGCTCTCTCTCTCTCTCTCTCTCTCTATATATATATATATATATATATATATATATGTGTGTGTATAGATAGATAGATAGATAGATAGATAGATAGATAGACATATGTCAATCCCCTATAGATATGTGTGTCTCTGTATCTCAGTCTCTGTCTTTCTGTCTCTGTCATTGTGGGGTCATTGGAATCCCCCCCACAGTCCAAAAACATGTTAAAGTGTTGGCTGCAGGTGTGAGTGCAATGGGTTGGCAGTCTGTCCTTGCACCCATAGATTCTGGGATAGGCTCCAGACTCCAGAACCCGTGACCCTGCATCACACAAAATGGAAAATGGATGGATGGGCAATAAGTAAAAATGGTAACTAAACTAAATATGAGCTACACAAATTATCAAAGTGTGATCTAATAAATAAGAGTGAAAACAGCAAGGCAGGTAATTCACCGGAATCGCATGCATTCCTTCTTAAATAGGACACAAAAACGTTACATCAGCTATGCAGAAGTTTATCGGGGCAGAGGTAAATTACAAGCGATTCATCCTCTGGATCTTTGTGACATCGGAAGTCAAGGGAAAGTGTTAATTCCTCAAAACAGGAACAAACAGAAAGAGAAAAGGTACTGGCAGTAAAAATAAAAGCCATGTTTCTAGCTTAAGGTCATTAGTGAGAAGGTGGAGGACAAAACTGAGAGCTTCCCGGCATCTTCAGACTGACGTCGTTTGTCAAAAGGGGGGGGGGGGGGGGCTGAAGCTTGATGAATGATCCAATGCATTATCACTTGATGGTTTACATTGAGTAAATTCTCCAGGAATGGATGCTCGCTTGCATGTTTTGAGACCAAAGCTCTCCACCTTACATGACATCCAATATGTTTTACACTGTGATTCATTCAGTTAAATTAAAAATACAAATGCTGGTTCTCTCTCACTCTGTGTGGACCTGCAGCACAGCATTTTTGATCTCAGTAGTATTTACAAATATTCAATATCTGCATGTAGAATTTGTAGACTGAGTAAATATTGAATGTTTTCACTCTATATTTAAAATGGTTGGGTTCCTCAATATTTCTTAACAGCAGTATATCTACTTCTTGTATGTTTCTTTTCAAACTCACATCATACAAAATATACTGAGAAAGTAGTACAATGGCTATTACGGTATTCTCAGTATACGGACACAATAAGCTTATCTGATACAGGAGTAGCGGCCAAGATGTCACAGTCATTGTGTGCTAAAAACCTCACATAAAAACCTCTAATAATCTGCAGACATTAGTTTGTAAAATCCACACACCTGAGAATAAGCCTCTCTTTTCAATAGGTGGGATGAAATTACTTACTTACGGACAATGAGGTAAAATTAAGATTAAGAAGTTTATAGTCATATGCACGATAAAACAGTCAGTTACACCAGACAATGAAAATCTTAATCTGCATGTTCCGTCTGGACACAGTTGAAACAGATCAAACGTACGACACAATACAAAATAATACAAAAATATAATACAATTCAAAACAAAACAAAATAGAACTATTAGCCAGACATGGGCCTTGGAGGGTCATGGATATCCTGGAAGACTCCGAGGATCCAGGAGTCAATCGGGGGCCTTGAATATGTAAAATTGGGCGAGAGGTCCCAAGGTGACATTTCATCAGGGAGCCTCATCATTTATAGGTACACCCCAATTGGTAGACATGACCTTTTGGATTGGAGAGTGAGAGTAGTGATTCCCAATATATTCAACATAACTCAGCCTCTCTTTTCCACTAAACAAGTACCGATTAGATGTCTGGTACAAAGTACAGGACTATTGACGATGGTATATAAAGACATAAGCAAAGACGCAGTGTGTGGCCCTACATAAGGGGTTCCCAATCTCATCCGCAAAGGGCCGCTGTGTATGCAGGTTTTCACTGCAGCTCCCTAATTAGATTACTCATTAGAGGACTGATTGGCTGAAGAGTCCTCACACCTGGGTTAGAACACCTGACCTAAAGGTTACCCCAAAAACCTGCACACACACCGGCCCTTTGCGGGTAAGATTGGCCACCCCTGCCCTACATGATCAAGCGTTCAGCACTTCAGACCCCAGGCTGAAATAAGTCATTTCACCATTGGGACCTTGAGCAAATCACTTAAAGCCAAATTCAACCCCGATCACTCAAATGCCTTTGTCTCCTAACAAAAGAGTTTGCTAAATAAGTAAAATGTAAATATGAGGTGCTGTACATCAGCGATTCTCAACCAGTGAGTCATGACCCAACTTTGGAAATGTCAGAATTTTAAAACTACCCTATGCTGATCCACAATCAGATTTCCCTGCCCCAATCCTAGAATTATCCTACTTAAATGGGTCTTGGGTCTGCAACTTAGCGCAAAATTAGTGAACACTCAACCAATCCAAGAAGGTGAACCACAGATGCTTTATTTAAAAGTCACTGGCATATCTGACCAGATTTGTGTGATTGGCTTAAACTACACAGTGCATTGCATGCTTGATCACAGCGTTAATTTAAACCTATACTTGATATAGGTTTGTGACTGAGCTGACATGGTAAAAATTGGGTTGTGATGCAAAAAGGTTGTGATCCACTGCAGTAGATGTTGGCGCTGGGGGGGTTGTCCTAGCTGATTGATTTCTCTGTTGCTTTCAGCTCTGCCTGGAAGAACTGAGCTACTGGTCCATCTTCCATAAGAGGCTTCTTCAGTACAGTGGCACTTACACATGGTCAGTCACACACCACAATAGGAATCCCCAGTTTCACAGTGGCCAGTGTGGTAATGACAGCGCAAACTGGGAAAAACTAACAAAAGACCGGCTGGTGCGATACCTGGGCCTGTCATCATCACTAATATCCAAACTAGTCTCTGATGCCAGCACACTCTCTGTCTTATGCTCAGCACATATCGCCTAAGGCTGACTTGCATTTGGTCCCACTTCAAAAGACACTTTTTAATTGGGTCTCTCTTTGCACCATTTACCTTAAATTACAGATATGCACACTATTTACTCTCAAAGACTGACCATTAAACCATTTTGCACAATTTATCTATTTATTGTAGCATAATACTGTATCATAAGCCTGATTCAGTTTATGAAATTATGGGCTAATATGAAGCAGCACAGTGTTTCAGTGGGCGACACTGCTACCACAAACCTCCATGTTTAGGGGATTGACTAATGCCTTCGATCTGCATGTGGAGTTGCATGTTCTCACTGTGCCCCACATTTCCCCCTGCTGTCCAAATACGGGCTAACTGGTGCCTCTACATTACCCACAATGCCTTATTGTGTCCCTGTGATGGGTAGCCACCCCGGCCTTGTGCCTTCGCCTGGGATAAGCTATAGCTGTGACCCCAACCAGGATATTTACATGCAATTATTTACTCTTTGATAATGTCTCAAGTTCTTTCGAATGTGGACCTCTTTTACTATGGTTTGACACTTTCCTGTCAAAAATGGCATGCTTCTTTATGTTCAAAGATCAGAAAATGTCATTTTTGTATTACCTGAGCCCTCTTCCTGCAGATGAGGTCAAATAAACCTCAAGAGAATGATAAGTGTGAAATTGGCAATAAAAAAATATCAGGGGTGCTTAGAACATTTATAAAATTTTACATGGGTATCTATTATATAATAACAGAGTAATAGTTTAGGCTCCAAAGGGAGTCAGGTGACCATAACAATTCATCCTGGTTTGTTCCACCTGCCCCAAGTTCCTTCTGTTGTCGTCTTGCATTTCTAGCTCTATCTGTCCCTGAATTAAAAAAGGCTGCATAAAAGAAAACTCAACCCCATGATTCTGCTCACCAAGTCATCAGGATTCCACCATGTATTTGTCCGCAACTGTCGGGATGGCCTGCTGCTTTTAAAATGTGCCTTTTGTCACTTGTACAATTCTATATACTCAGTAACTCTGTTACCTAAAAAATCCTGTATACTTGAGTGTTATTACTCACACAGGTTCTATACTCAGTGGCTGTTATTCACACAGTTCCTACACTTAGAGGCTGTTACTCGCACAGAACCATGCAATGGCCAAGTTTTATAAAAAATTGGATGCCAGGCTGAAGAACAAGACTGCTGACCAAAATGGAGTAGGGTCAGATGTTAAGGAAAGACTTCTACTGAAACTCTTAACCCTTCACCAACAAATTACTGTAATAAATATGTGAAATCATAAACATTCTCATATGAGTTGTCAGAATGAGATCAAATCAGTCCCTACAATGAAAGAAAGAAATTAAAATCATAAAGGGCAACTTTTAGCACTTTTTTTTACTGCTAATGTTGCATATTATGGGCTCACAACAGTATTATATTTATTACAGTAAAATACGTTTTGTTGCCCATTGGATTAGATGAATGACTTTCAATATAGCAAAAAAAAACCTGAAATACAGATTTTTTTTTTTCCCCTGGAAAGGGCACAAGTCTATATATGTGGGGGGTGGGCTTTGGGGGTGGACAGGCTCTTGCTGCAACTTGGCAATGTTTTACCGTAGGAAATGAATAGCCAAAAAAAGTATTCTCTTGTGTGAGAGTGTTTTGAAATTCTTCACTATGCTTCATGAATAAGTATGAAAATGTAAAGAGGAACACAACAGGCCACATTTAAAAATGATCCTGTATAGGAAAGCCAAGTTTGTATGCACTTATGGGCCGTACGTTTTATTCAGGAGTGCTTTGAAACATTTTTACTATCTTTTTGGTCTCAGGGATGCAGAGAAATCAGATATTTGTTTTCTAGTGTCCGATGTATTCGGTTCCAAATCACGAAATATCATTTTAGTGTAAGATTACTTAAGCTAGCAAGCTTGAAGTCTAAATATTGAAATGGTTTTGATTCTGTACATGGGGACAATGTTCCAAAAGTCTTTGTAAACATCCATACATAAGGTCCTACAAACAGAACTCTCAGATCCCTACTCTATTTACACATTATATAAAACCTAAAAGAACTATGTAAGAATTCTTGAATAAATCCAATCCTTATTTGGTCCTATGGGAAAATTCTGTTATTTTGTGTGGACTCGGTGCAATATATTGTAGCTCAGCGATGATACCTCATGCTGCATTATTGAAATGTTATACTTTATCATTTTGGCTCACAAGCAAAATTATTCTGCTGAAATTAATTTCCCATATGACAAAACATTGCAGTAAATGAGTAAAACAAAGTGCTACATATATTGGGTTAATCAAGTGACTGAGTTAATACTGCATGACATAATCATCATTTTTCTGCACTAACACTTTGTCAAAATAGCATGGAAAAATTAGCTTTCATGTTCTCCCGTGAGCTTTAATGTTTCTGTGGGCGTTTATTTCTAGGTATGACTGTTTTCCTTTGTAGATTCCCACTAAACTTGCCCATATCATACATATCGCATCCTGTGTTTATATAAAAAAAAACTGTTTCACAAAATTCCTGCAGTGATGGACGCAATGCAGGTTCCAATGGAAACACTATTTCCACTTGGTATTTTCCATCATATTAAATCAGAACCCATCCGCTGTGACCTTCCATAACGTCTATCACTGCCTTCACCTTTGAGCTCGACTGGGTGTAAGAGGATCTTCTAAATAAATTAAAATATCTGTTGAATTGCACGCTGCATGCTGAGTATGAAATGTAGGCAAGCTTCAAAGTTGCTGTATAAAAAATCAAGGGGCACTCTGAAGACTGAAGACTCCTAAGGCTTTTCTAAATATATTAGCTGGGTGCGGGGGGGCAAAGAGAATTAGCAGGAATTACCTCTGGTGGCATACACAGAGCTGAAGCAGAGTCTTCACCAGTAGTTTTGCTAAAAAGATGTGATTTATTTTTTCCTCCTGTGTGTGCCATTCGGTTTTTACTTTTCAACGGCCTGCCAAATGTTTTTCGACACTTTCAACTGGGAGAAACATTTGACTTCCGGCCTTATTATAACTCAGAATCCAAGGACATAGCGGCCTGGCCAGCAACAGATCAGCATTGCTCCTCATGGGAATGCGGAGTAACTTTTTATTCAACTCAAAAAGAAAAACACTACACTGACAGCTCAGTATAATTATTTAATGATAAGAAACACTAAACCAACCTGAAAAAATATGCATGTCATACTGTATAAATGCTAGTATTGTCGTAGGCTAAGGAGCCATGAACAATCCAGCCATGTCTCCACCCATCCTACTTCTAACCACTTATCTCGGTTGGGGTCATAGAGGAGCCCAGGGGCTTAACCCAGATAGCACAGGATGGGAGGCTTGTCCATTGCAAGGCGTATGCACATATCCACACTCTAGGGGCAATTTATATACTTTTTACATTTTTATTAATTTAACAGAAGTGACATACATTTTTGATAAGGCAGGGTCAGCCAGTGTTGGGGGTAACTGGGGATTCAAGGCCTTGCTCAAGGGGTCAAATGGCAAAATTATGCTACCCACCCTGGAAACTGAACCAGGAACCTTCCACCCATAGTGACCGAGTCTGCTGAGCCACACGCCAAATCTCTGTTAGGTTAAGTGCTTGTGTTTGGGCTGTGGATGGAAAACCGAGTATCCAAAGAACCCCACAAAAAAAGTTTGCGCACGCAAACTCCACCCATACAGACCCACCCCATACAGGCCCTCCCCATACAGACCCATCCCATACAGACCCACCCCATGCAAACCCACCCCATACAGACCCTCCCCGTACAGACTCTTCCCATACAGACTCACCCCATACAGACCCTCCCCATACAGACATCCCATACACACCCTCCCCATACAGACCTACCCCATGCAGACTCACCCCATACAGACCCACCCCATGCAAACCCATCCCATACAGATCCTCCTCATACAGACCACCCCATACAGAACCTCCCCATACAGACTCATCCCATACAGACCCACCCCATACAGACTCATCCCATACAGACCCACCCCATACAGACTCACCCCATGCAGACCTTCCCCATTCAAACCCACTCCATACAGAGCAGAGGTGGGATTTCAAACCCCAGCGCTGGAGCTGTGAGGCAGCATGCACCACATGCCATGGACAAAAAAAAATGCAAAAATTATAAATACGGCAGGCAGAAAAATTAATGTTTTAATCAAGTACTTAAGACTAATTTCTGCATCACAGCTCATAATTATATTATTCCAAAATTTTATTTAAGCAAAAATTTAAATAATAAGAAGAAAACCCAACCACTGGCTACACCAAAGCTTATGGGTTTTAGCACTGATGTAAGTCAATATCACTTTAATATTTCATAACACTTTTAACCACATTAATCACCTGTTTAGTACATTACAGCAAATATGAAGAATGAGGAAAACACTAACGACAGATTATTACCATACCCATCCTGCAGAGGATACATTTATTTAAAGTTAAATGCCAGCAAAAACACCTCAATTCACCGAAAACACCTTGGAATATTTATAAACCTAAAAGTATCGGGATATTAACATGACACTTGAGTGCCGGATTGATTCAAACCAAAACGATCATCACAGTGAAACAGTAGCGGTAAATCACACATCCTTACTGAGGAAACCAGCGTGATCTGTGAGCATGACATTCTTCAGTATCCTGTGAGTATGTCACCTTGCCCGGAGCAGAACTCGCCATCCCCAAGCTCCCATCATGAACTCTGCCCAGCTGACCCCATTTACACCCCAGTGAAACCAGCAGCCTTTTCGGGACCAGCTGCATCTCATTAGTTATGGTGCTTCGTAGCCTTGGGCTGATTATCTATCCTCATTGGGCTTTAACTGATAAGGTTAATGTTCTATCTTTCACTTTTCTGCTGGCTGGATTACATGAGCAGTAATCACTGTTAGTCCTTCTGTGATCAACCTTTGATAATACTTATTAGAATATTTTTAATGTTCTTATGATACTCTTCTTGTTTTATATCTATCTATCTATCTATATATATATATATATATATATATATATATATATACTGTATATATAAAAATTGAGATACTATCAAGTTTTATTGTCATGTGTTGTCCAAGGCGCTCAGTGAAACTCTTACACAGTTGCAGTACAGGGAACAGTACAGAGGGACAATAGGACAACATTGCAATAAGAGATAAGACAATATGGGAAATGACAATAACTGCAATAAATAGGTGGTGCAATGGAAAATAAAGTCAACCATATGACATTCCTGAGTCATGAACATGGCTGTTAAAAAATAACAGATAAAGACCCAGCGTAATGCCCTTCCTACCGGCCCATTAGCGTACTTAGCAGACATCCAGGAACTTGCTCACAGATAAGAAAACTTTCCTCTGCATATTATCAAACTTGACCACACAGGAAATATTGCTGGTAATGTTTGGCACCGCTTGAATATTGTGAGATCTTCTTGGAAAAGGAAGAGATCCAGCGTTAATTGATTCTTTATACGCTGGGGAGGGATTTGATTCAAATGAACGTTCTCTTTTTCTTCACCATGCGCGTCAAAGTCGATTTAGGCAGTGTTTCATCAGATTAGTCAAACTTCTTTATTCAAGCCCCAGTGGCGGTCATCAGCACAAGTGGTTTAATATTAGATAAGTTCTCAGTTTGCAGAAGCTACAGACAAGGCTTCCTGCTCTCGCTACTGCCATTCATGTACTTCTGGAAAAACTTTCCATTAGATCTTTGAACATCCCTGGTAAAGTTTATGGCCATTCCAGTTGGGTATCGATGCTGGGTGATCAGATCCCTTTCTGTGATTTTGTGTATCCTGTAACTTTATGCCGCTCCCATTCATTCTGACCTTCAAAATCACTTTACTCACGGTTCACCAGGACTGCTCAAGCAGGCCAGAAATGTAGTAAATGGACTTGGAAAGATGGCGTCCTGTGATGGCACCAAGTGGAAAGTCACTAACCTCTTATATACCACCACGCATTCTGCTGCTGATATTTGTTACAGGAGTGTGTGTGATTGTGTGTTATGTTGGATTTTCCTCTTTATACGTATTTGCAGACACTTTTGCCCAAAACAAGGTACAAATAAGCAGGTGTTTCAGAGGGGCATGAATACCCTGGCAAATTCAGGGGGTCCAGCACCTTACAGGAGCCCTTGAATATATAAAATTCTCTGTAAGATTTGACAGGGGGGCCCAAGGTGGCATTTTGTCGGAGTGGGGGGGGTGGGGGAGAGAATTTCTCGCTATGCTGCTACAAGTGAGGCCAGTGGCACATTGCAAACCTTCATGCTGCCCAGGAGTCAACTAGGCTAAGTGGAGATAGGCTAAGTTTCCACTGAGTGCCCAGCTAAGCGCTATTGCAGCTACACAACAAAACAATTATACAACACTTTTTAACAAAGTAAGAACCTTATAGTTAGTTCCAGAAGGGCAACTTTCATAGAACATGAAAAGGCATCCGGATTATTAGAGGAATTCTTGGAACAAATGGGTCTTGAAGTGCTTCTTGAAGTTGGAGAGGGAGTCTGATGACCAGACATGGTTTAATAGCTTATTCCACCATCGGGCAACCACACAAAAACTGTCTGGAGTCGGGCTAGGCAACACTGATCGTGGCGTACCAGTATCCAGTAGGTCTACCATCACTGGATCAGGGTTGCCTACCCCTGGCCTGGAGCGGCACTTCTTACGTGGTGGAGGGAGCTCCAAGCGATGTTGATTTGCTAACAGAAGGAGCAGAGATGAGACAAAGGTCTTCAGGAGCCTTTTGATATAGATGGGGCTGGCGAAAAGACGAAAAGTTAAGTCTTGGAGAAATTAAGCTGGAGGTGATGGTCACTCATCCAGG
>JAODUD010000033.1:6910632-6921914 GCA_026784285.1 Stomatorhinus walkeri | reverse complement strand
TTTCCAGGACTATCTCACATTAGGAGAACCTGCACATAGGGCTGAAAAGTTCCTCCACTTGTGACTGGCAGGTAGCTCTGCCTGTCTTTTTTTGATTTTGGCTTCCAGGATACACAGCATTATAGTCGTTATACCAGGGTTCCCAGGTACCTCACATTAACATGCATTTTATGCACATTCCATGCATTTTATGCACATTCCATGCGCTCCACCACAGAATTCTAATAAAATGTCATTATTCTGTACCCTGTCATCACAACGCAATTCTGGTGCTTCATATGTGTCCCTGCCACCTACTACCCTCTGTACAATATAGCTCCAAATGTCACCAAAACACATTCGATTTTTGGGGTATGTACGTACTATTTTGACATGTAAAATCCAAAAATGAAAAGTATTTTTTAAAGGTCTTCAGTGGGGGAGGGAGGCTTTTCAATACATATAATTTAGGCAGTTATAATAATTTAAAAAATGAGAATGATAATCCATATGTTAACCTAGAGCTGAATCTCAGGGTGCTTTTTCAGCGCATCAGGTACTCTACTTTCAGTACTAAAAATTCAGTACTTTCCCTATTCTGATGACTTCCAGTCCAGTACCAGTACCAAAAGTACCAAACCAGCTGGGGTACTTTTTCAGTTCTTTGCGGTGGGACGTGAAAACGCTTTGTTGAGGACTGGTTATGGAAATAGCCTTTTTCTGAACCACAATACGACTGCCATCTTGAAAAAGGTTAGAAACTCAGGAGACAACATTAAAAATAACAATGGATGAGTGGACAAGAAATCCAAGCTTTAATTAACTTAACCCCCCCCCCGCCCACGCGCTATAAGGTCTGTACAGTATGAAAGTATAAAAAGAGCCTGATATCAACCAAGCTGACTATTGCAATCTTTGCAACGTAGGAACTGCATTTATGCATAATACGCAATGCTAGTATTAATATCGGACGTCCGCCAGGCATATTATATATTAAAGCCAGTTTTAGAATGCAGTACAAAATACCCTCACACTGTGATGTCAATTCAGTTTTTACAACAGGGAGAAACTAGCACAAAGAAGTTCTGCACTTACTGTACCTGGTGCAGTAGAAAAGCCCCCTTGATTATTTGAGTAGAAAAGCTTCCGTTGTATGATGTAAGTGTTGTGTCTTAGGAAGAGTGGTCCAGTGTTTCTTTTGAACGGCATATCCTTCCCTGAATGGACTCAATCCAGGGGCCCAAACATATTCAGGCTGCAGATTCTAGTTAACATGAGCAGCTTTATACTACTCAGAGCTAGTTACAGGTGTGTGTGTGTGTGTGTGTGTGTGTGCTGAGTCTGTAGCTGAGTTCCTGTACTGACACTGACACACTGTAACAGGGTCGCCGACATTGGTCAGCTGGCTGGAGTGATATTTTCAATTCAAGACAAGTTTGCACATACATGCACACCCATTTCTATGTATGCAACAGTTCTATTACCTTGTAGCTAATTTTCGGTTCATAATGGAAGAAGGCGCCACATTAGGGTAATGCCACGCCACACCATGTTCACACTAAAGAGTTATCAACTGATTGTGTTTCCAAATGTCATGCCCAAAATAGAATCCAATTATTATTAAAATGTTATCCACCATTTAGGATTTGTGGTGTGTATTAAAAGACATTCTACTTTAGTACTACAGGAACCACAATCAAAAGAAATTAATCATTCGTAATCAGCTGTTCCAGTTTTCCATTTATCATATCAGTGGAGAAAAGGACATGAAATCTCACCACCTCATTTTGTATGTAGCTTTGAATATTAAACAAAATCTTCTTCACCACCTGCACTAAAAACTGCGGCTGATTTTAACAACCTTTTAAAGTGATTTTACCCTGCAAATAGCAAAACCGTATTCAGGCAAGTGTGGGAAGGTTAAAAAAATGCCACAGAGGTTACAGTAAGATTTTCTTTGTCAGAGAGAAGAATCTCCACCCTCTACCTGGCATTTGAAGCGTTAAAACGTGAAATTATGGACATGCTGACACATTTCAGCATCTAACATTTTTATGTTTTCACAATGACGTTTTAATTCTACAGTATATTAATGCAAGTATAATCATTATTTCCAGATATTTGTAATTTATTGTGCTAATGTATAAATCATCTTTATTTCATTGCTGGGTAGCATAAGACCTTATCTAATCATATAACTATTATAATAAGGGATTTTCCAGCATTAATTCACAGGAGCTAATCTAAAGTGCTAAGAAACACATTAGCAAGAAGCACTAAGAGTATTGTAAATCAAAGTACTTCATCTGTGCTTATACAATATAGGTAAGTCTTGGATTCGGTTAAGGCATGAGACAAGAAACACAATACTGGCTAGTTACTTAGTTAAGGTCTTGATTGAATTGATTGGCGGTATATACAAAAAAATGATGTATGTAGGGTTTGTGGATATTCAACAAATAAAACAATGACATCACAAACATCTTCAAATGTTTCAATACCAGTTATCTCAAAAATCCTTTATTTAAGTATATTTTAACATATTCATTAGAGGTGTAACGAGATCTCGTGTCACGAGATCGATCTCGCAATATTACAACATGACGAGGTTTCTCGTCAGAGCGATAAGCGATCTCGTGAATGAGCTGCAGATCAGCTGCCGTAAGCATGTCGGCGTCTGACAAAATTACCACAGTAGTATATGGTGCTAGATAATTGTTCTGTTCTTTACTGCATATGATGGAGATTATTTAAAATATTTCACCATTTCACCATACATCTGCATTATTTAATATTTTTTGTCTTTCAAATTAATCAAATAACAGGTTGCTTTCCAGTAATATATTTCCTCTTTGAAGTTTTCCTTAAAATATTGTTCAAATATCGTTTCGTTCTCGTGAATCCAATATCATGTCTTGTCTGGTCTCGTGGGCTGAGTATATCGCTACACCCCTAATATTCATTCATATGTATTGCTAACTTTCCATCCATCCATTTTCTGTAAATGCTGGTCCAGTTTAGGGTTCCGGGGGGGGTCAAGAGCCAATTCCAGGGGCCACGGGCACAAGGCTGGGAACAACCCAGACGCCAATCCAAAGCAGCTGACTTTCAGACTTTATATACGTCAAATAAGTACTTATTTAAAGAAAACACACAACAGCAACCAACATACTATTTCCTTCTATGCAGAAGTGGAGATTTCAGGTCCATAGAGTACAAATCCAGACTTTGTTTCAACCGACCAGTTGAGTGACTCTGACTGTGACTCTTTATGCCCAACTGGTTGGTTGAAACAAAATCTTGGTCTGGATTTGCACTTTCTGGACCTGAACACTCTACCTCTATTCCTAAGGAAGCTCACACTGCAAGCTCTGTTTGAACAGTGAACATTAATAATCTGCTGTTTTCTGCTAAATACAGGCAGATGCTAAGCAGGAACATCCCACCAGAGCAGCATGCAGCGAGATGGCTGGGGGAGTATTTATGGCTTGAATAATGTGATGTGCAAATTCCTGGCATAAACTGTGAATGGATTAATGGTGTACACATTAGCTTCAGTTTCTTTAATCTTTCACGCGGTAAGAGGCCGTGAAGTGTGCGGGCCGACTGATGCAAAAAATAATGCTTAAAATGGAGAGGCACGGTTTTTGACGTCTCCCCTGATCCAACATCCACAAATTACAACCTTTCAGCGATCTTGATGTCCAGAGAGTGGGGTTTCAATCAGTCTGACAAGAAATGTCACGATCCCTCTGGCGACTTAAACAGAAGAAATGCGGGAGTCGATGGTACAGGAACTTGGTAGAGAGCTTGATATTGGTGGGAGGGACACAACTTAATAATTAAAATATAATGGTCATTTTCATATTTGGGGGGGTGAATGAATCTAAATTAAGTAAGTAAATTAAGTAAAGGGAACACGCCCCTCCTGCCCCATTCCTATGTGCCTGGTAGGAATATATGCAGGGTCAGTGTCACACAGGAAGGCTACGGCGTGAGGGAACCTTGACCTGCAAGTTCTAAGATGCTTGGCGAAGGCTATTCATCTTAGACAGGAGGCACCAGTCACGTCGACTAGGATTCACGATTTAGTGGCTTCTCTGTTGTTGGCTAAATACAGCATTGAAGCTTCTCACAGACAGGAACTTTTACTCTAGGAAAAACTGAATACCTCATGTTTCATTACCTAAGACACTGTTAAAGAGTCAAAAGTCAGACCAAAAGCTATTGTATTTGTTATCACATACAAGTCGCATTGGGGGAATGCATTATTTTCATGGATGTCCATTATCTCAAAAACTAGAACCAGTTCAGCAAAAGTAATTTTTGAATTCAGCACCCTCAAAATACCCTAAATCCATTCAAAAAACCTTGGCAGCTGAATTTTATTTTTTTTTTTTGTAGACCTGTGTAATCATTCAATAAAATAACTGACACAAAATATACAGAGTGCAGCTCTGGAGAAGAAACACTTTCTTTGTAATATTTCAAGATGTCCTGAGATGTTTGGATCAGAGATAAGCTGTGTTTCCTCCAGGACCACAGGCTTATTGCGAGATTTTCGGAAATGATTTCTCATGAGGACGACCTGAAAATTGGAACTTAGAGCATCATATATGTTGTAGTGATCTAATTTTTAATCTGGAAGATTCAACAGTCAGCAGTGCCCAATAGTGCCTTACTGTATGTTTGTTTTCATTCAATGCCTTTATATCTTGCCTTAAAGCAGATTTGTGAAATAAAACTTAAATTAATCCTGGGATGATGGATATGTACAGACACGGTAATCATGGAATTTCTTCCTCCATCTGAACTAAAGGATCTGCAGGGCCTCTTTGCTTCCGGGTGGCTAGAGAACTGAACAAACTATGTTTGTTTTTTCCTCAACCTGTTTGAAAAGCAGTTGCAACCCGGAGTACATTTAGTGTTCATACATTCCAGGAGGAAAACAGACCTCTGTTAACTCAAAAAAAGGAATGCGATATTTTAAATTTGTGATGATTCTTGTGAAATGTACAGTATGCCGGCATGCGGCTGACACATGGTTTGCAGACTGACTTCTACACTTTAATGGAGTTGGTTTGCCTCCGAATATTCTCCGGGGGGAAATTTTCTGAGCACATGGAGTTTACTACAGTATTAAGAAGGCTCTTTTATGTTTCTATAAATGATGTTTGGATTTGTATTTATAGTTCTGTTCAATGCAGACTTGTAACCATCCCAGCAAATCCTTTGGAAAAATGTCACTAGTGGATGTAGAAGCCCAAATCTTTGTTTTTTTTTTTCGTTTTTTTTTTTGCTTATTTTTTTGAATATTGAACATTTCACATGTTGATATTTCTGTGACATGCCAAAACAGCACCACCTTTTCCTTACCCAGTGTAACCCACAAATAAGATATTTATGCTTTTATCTTTTCTTACTCATAAACCCCACAGTAAATCAGACTATGCTAGACCCTTTCTGAACACAGATAATATGGCAGTAATTATCATCTTATAAAATATATTCCGAATGGCGTTCCATCCAAGGTGCACCTCATCTATTTCTTGTGCAGCCTTCCAGCTTATGAGGCTGGGAGATGGATAGATGTATATATTTTGTAACTGATTTGGAGAACAGGAGAAAAAAAATAAAGATTTCCCCAGGGATTCAGGAAGACTACTTTAGATTGAGTAAACTGCTCATTAGGAACTGAGTATTTAAGTGGAGAAATGAAGAAATGTGAAAGTCTACAGAATAAGGCACCTGTTTCATTTAGATTTAGTGTTCATTTAGTTTCTGTGTTTTTGTGGATTGCATTACATTACTTTTGTGTTGATAAGATATAGACCTCATCCCCCCCTTCCAGAGCTTGTCTGAGATTGCATCTAATACATTTGCCTTAGTTGTGTTTTTTGTTTGTGTTTTGTTTATGTTTTGTTTGCTTGTTTCTAAAATTGGCACAAACATTAGTAATAACATTGTTTACATTTATATGACAACATGTAAAAGACCTTACAACAGTTAACTAATACAGCTACCACAATTCAGGAGCAATTTGCATGAAGAGGGTTCAGTTGACCTTAAGGTCCCTCCTACAACTTCAGGGGATGCATCCATGTCATCAGCAACTTGGCCCCCGGCTGCTCAGAAATAAGAATATTCATGTGCTAATTTTATGCATTCACCCAAAGCAACTTGCCTATTTATAGGGCGATATTTTACCAGCTCCACCTGTTATTTCAGGTACTAGCTTTCCGCATACTTAACGACTGCACTACCGTCTGTTCTTCATCTTGAATCTGCAGCAGTGGCAGATTTCCCCTGCCTAAATGTGCGTTCTCACATCCTCGCGACACTTTGGCAACATGCGTTCAGCCTGCAGTGAGTCATACGGGACACTGTACCGCCACAAACCTAATTAAAGTGATGAATCACAAAAGTGCAAAAACAAAACACAGAAAAAAATAGCAAATGCAAAATGTACTCTATCCTATTAGTGTTGCATTCATTAAATATTATATTAAATTATGGATAACTATAGGCATGCCCTGTGTTGGTTATCATCAGGCACATGCAGACAGGGGTAGCTAGTAACCCAAGCCATCGCCCCTTTGCCTTGCTTGGCTAAGTTGCCCCTTTCAACCAAAAAATAAATAAATAAAAAATCGATAACGACATGGTCTGGAACATGTTAGCAGTAAGACACTTGTTGAAATTGGCGCTTTACCATACGCTAATGCTGACTGGCGATTGGTAAGGACGCGTGTGACAGCACGTGCTTCATTTTCCCAAATGCAAAGTGACTCTCTAGCTAGAGATCTTCCATTCACTGTTTTCTGCAAGTGGGTAGACGTCACCAAAAGACTAAATTATATATTGTGATATAGCCTTTTTGTATTATTTTTCTGTTGGTAACATAAGTGTTTGTGAATTGAACGTAAAGAATTTTTCTTTTGGTAGATATAAATATTTATACTGTAAAACTAATACTCACTTGAATTCTGTCATTGAATTTGTAGGAATAATAATAATAAAGAACAGGGATTCAGCAGCTAATGTTAATGTACTGAACATCAAACCATCGAACCACTGAAGCAATGTTCACAAGTGCCAGAATGTAGTGCATGTGTTCGTTATTACGAACCATTGTATTTAACTCACATTTTTATATAATAGGATTCATGGCGGCCCGTTCGTAAGTAGGAGTTTTCCGTATGTTAGATGTTCGTAAGCTGCGGATTGCCTGTTTGCTGTCTATTTATTACATCTTCAATATGAGTTAAGAATTTTATTGCCACTGTCTGGTACTCATCATTGCCATGTCTGTGGGTGGTCTTTTTTGGGTTTGGGGGGGGGCTGTGCTCTTTTCATGTCCTTGAACCATTGCCCAACCCTGACCTTGTTAAGTGTTAAAAATGTGTGGGCTGATGGATGGATGGAACGTGTGGGCTGATAGCCAACAATTTTGAAGATTGTCCAAGTATATGTGAATACACATGTAAACATATACATACACAAAACGTTTCAATCCTTCCTCTCAAACAGATTACTGCTCAGACAGAAGTAGGCAGACTAATAATGCGGGATAATGGGGGCAAAGGCTTTCATTATGCGGTTTGCCTGCATCGAAGTAACGTGGAATTTTAAAGGTCTGAGGGGCTTTTTTTGGCATAGCAATAGCAAACAGGGCCGTGCGATGCAGCGATAAACCGGGTGGAAGTGGCAGGTTATTCCTTGGGGCAATCAGGACTGGATAAGGACAGTGCTGGTATGAGTGAAACGGAAAACATGAAAATAAAACGTGTGGCGAGTGTGTGAGTGTGTGCAAAACAAAGACACCTTAATCACAACGTTGATGCTTAATCCCAGGCTAACACAGTGACTTTGATTTGGGTTAGTGAAGGTTAAATCTATACTGGGAACAAGGGCAGGCAAACTAAACTAGGCAGGTAGGCTGGTGGTCCAGCCACATCCTCCAGACAGAGGCTTTATTCTGCAGGCAGATCAGTCAATATTACTGGAAGGATTTTAATAGATTTTCTAAAGTGGTTTTATATATTTTTAATAAACCCCAATTTCCTCACATTTTTTCCACCAAACAGATGACCTTCGGTATCAATGTATTGTGCACGACAATTTCATCATTGAATAACGTCACATAAATACTACTAAACTGAATGACGTCATGTAAATACTACTAAACTGAATGACGTCATGTAAATACTACTAAACTGAATGACGTTGCTTCACCTCGGATCAATTGCAATAGATTAATTATTTCTTTTAATATTTAAGGGTAGCATGTTATATGTCTAGCTTGTCTATCAAATAACCACATTTAAAATTCATTACATTTGTAAACCTTCTGATGTGGCATGATTAAGACGTCATGATAACTCCAAGAATAATTCAGAGTGCAAGAAACGTTGGTGAAAATATTGATTACTAAACAATAATAATAATCAACCGTTTATTAGCCCCATGGGGAAATTCTTTTTACCTCCCTCTACTTGCTCTTCATAGAGCATGCTGTCCACAAAGAGCAGCCACCCATAGGGGCACCCAGGGAGCTGGGGGTTAAGGGCCTTGCTCAAGGACCCACAGACATGCTGAGGCGGGGTTTTAACCAGCAACCTTGCGATTACAGGAACGCCGGCTTAGCCCACTGAGCCACACGCTGCCATACGAACTAGCAACAGCCCGGGCAGCTCAGTGACTAGCTAGGTAACAGTGTCCATCTATGATCCGGCTAAACCTCTGTTGTGTTTGGGGCGACATTGCTGGAAAAGGCAGCGTAATACCGGCTTAAGGCATATTGGTAGATAGATCAACTTGTTACTGGGATTTGGGAGGAAGGAACTGGAACTGTGAATGCAGCAGTAGAGACGGGCTTCGCAGAACAAGCCGAGGAGTGGATTTGAAGCAACAAATTCAGCGGAGGGGAAACACTCAATAAAGAAACTGGGAATCCGGTGAGGTGGGGGGGGGCTGTCTGTGTACTATTGGACAGAAAACTGCCAAAAATCTCCTCCTTCCATCCTCCCTTCCCCAAGTAACACATGTCTGCTCACTGTCCCAATCAAGGCAAATCTTATTCCGTTTCTTCCTTTCTTTTATTTTACTGAGATTACGTTGTTACGTTTTATGTTATTTTTGGAGCTGAAACTGTAAATGTTTTTCCATTTTGTAGGCTGCATTTTAAAATCGGTTTTAACACATTCATTTAATCATTCTTATTCATGCCTTTGATACTGTCACATATATCTGATCAATCAGAGACAAAAAGACACAAAGACATAAATCATACGGGATAACACTGCTTCATATTCGCCCACTTCCCCTTCCTATGCAGGCGAATCATAGGTTAATGATGTAATATGCGATGATGAGTAACCAGGAGCAGGTAAATATTCAACTTTTGTCATATAAAGGTATGGCTGATGACATTATCCACAGATGACACAGAGGTGAATGGTAATCAATGCGGGTGCCAGTGGAGTCAACTCTTCCTCTAAAAGGATCTATTTTCTCAGTCTGATGAACTTCTTGGGGAGACAGTGTTCGAAAAGCCATGCCTTTAAGGTATCGAGCAACTCCTTGATGCTAATCTGCCAGCTGTTTTTCTTTTTTCAAATGAACTGGGGGGCATCCCGGTAGTTGATCGTTTTCCTGAACATAAAAGGACTTCTCACAGTTTCACATTTACCATTTGAAAGACTGCTGTCATCCTGTGTTGAAATTATAGCATCATCCACCTGCTGGCACATTCACCAGATGATTCAACGTGCTGAACAGAAGACGTTGCTGGATCGACTCCATCTCGCCTGTAGCAAAAAGGAACACGTCTAACCCCCCAGGAACATCAACATGTGGATTATACTTCAGCAGCTTTTGTTCGGTTTCACTAAGGAACTTGTATAAAAATTCTTATGTGAGTGTGCTTCTACGGTTAATCCTTAGCCCTATGAAATTTCGTTGATTGGAATTAACCCCATTTAGGGCAATGTGGTGGAGTTCTGGCTCCTCAAGGTTCAGAGAGCACTAACTTAGATTAATTAAATTCATGTGAGGAGATGGAATTACACCAGTGGTGAGGATATCTACATGAAACCCCAGCATACTGTTGAAGACATAAAATTTTCTGGAAAACAGACAAATCAGCGTTTGGTAAATATTACTCCATAATTAGGGGTGTATTGGTTCTGAATGGCTATTTTGTTTTAGATATCGTTTTGTGGAACCTGTCCAGAGAAGCGTAGGGAACAATGACGGATACAGCAATCAACTGCAAGGCATACCGAGAGCCTTCTACAGTCAACAGCTTGCCAAAAGGTGAGACCAGAATAACTGAAATGCGACGCCATGCGTGCTGTGGTTAACATGGGCCCGTCACACCCCTGCAGACCTGGGTTTCAGTCCCTGCTCTGGCTCCGTGTTTGTATGCTCTCCTCATCTTGGGTTTCCCTCCACAGTCCAAAAACATGAATGGGGTGAATGGGGTTTGGCAAAGGTGCGTGTCCTGCCAGATGTCCATTGTGTCTGGGATTGGCTCCAGACCCCATTAATGTTGCTGAGGATGAACAGCATATAAAACAAATTAATGAATTGATATTGTGACAGAAAAAAAACTGTACTCCCAAATCCATTTAATATTGTGTGCGACTTTCATTTCACAAATGTTACATAAATAAAAACCAAATAAAACGGTCTGTGCTGATGATATAATACAGCTCCGTCTTCAACACGTAGGTGTGCATTAGACGTTAATCCTATTAGACAGGCTTCTATATATCAGTTACACCTCAACAGATGGCAACACACAGATAACTTTGACTATTGATTGTGCACAAGCAGCCCTACCAGTTGCAATTGGACAGAGGAATGGAGTCATTTTTGAATACATATCACATTAAAAATCATTTCAGCCATAAGTGTTGGTAAGAAGGGGCTTCAGTATATAGAGTTAAAAATTCTATTAGATTTGTTGCTCGTTTAAATGTAAATCAGCACCTGTAATTGCATACCATTAACTCTCCATGTGCAGATGGATACACTATATTTACATAACAGCAAAATACAAGCGAGACATACAGTATCTTACAGGCATACAGCTGTCAGGAGCCAACTGGGCATAAGTGAAGCTAGGAGGAGCTTCTAATAAAACACTAATAACAATGGCAAGTTCGCATTGTAGCAAGCGATATGCAATACATGGTAACGCTTTACTTACAGCCATGTTTTTTAATGTTTTATAAACAGATTAATAACAAATAATAATACATTCATAAAGCAATTAATTCATAAACATGGCTATGTAT
>JAODUD010000033.1:6894752-6905225 GCA_026784285.1 Stomatorhinus walkeri | reverse complement strand
CCCTATAGAAATGAATGAGCGGTCCCCATAAGGATATGTTTACCCTACATGTGTGTGCGTGTGTGTGTGTGTGTGTAAAAAACACATGAATAACATTATAAGAGGGGGGGATTTACCGGCATGAGAGCTCTTGTTCAGAGTTAGAAGCTCAGATCACACAAAGTGTTAGTTGTCAGTCTTGTCAACAGATATGACCAGCACTGTAGATAATATGGGAAGCATCTTTTGGATTGTTTAAACAAATGGAAAAAAACTGTGAAACATTAAAAGTGTGAAACTGTGAAACTCTATGAAAGGCAAGAACAACCGCAGGGGGAATAGGGGATAAGTGTGGAGAAAGATGAAAGGCAATAATACAAAAAGAAGGCGGTTAGGAGCGAAGGGCTTTAAGGCGGCAGTGAGGGTGTCAAAGAGGAGTCCGGCAGGACGGCTTCCAACATGTTAAGAGAACAAAGACCGTATGTGCAAATGAGAGGGCTAAAGGTCATGCTAATTACACGGCATTACTGGGAGAGCTTGGGTGCTCTGAGGTGAACAGCAAATACCACTGCGCCGGGGTGGACAGCAAATACCACTGCGCCGGGGTGGACAGCAAATACCACTGCGCCGGAGTGAAGTTGAAGCTCAACACAGCTGAAGCTACGAGTCGGCTGGGTGACAGAGTGGAGATGGGCGTCCCTCGGGTTTTCAGCTGAAGGAAGCAACAGGCTGCTGACTGTGGGGGTCAAATTTGATTCAGGCTGGTTCAGGATGTGAGACTGTAAGGTTGCCTTCTGAGGATTAACACCAAGCGTCATTGTTTATTTTTATATAATATAAGTGCCACAGTGAAGAACTTTTTCTTGAATGAGGGAAAAAAAAACACTTTGACACCAAGGTTACGGAGAAAGCACTGGCTAATGGCCACTTAATTTTGTCACAGCTATAGGCAAACAAACTGAAGACTGGAAATAATTGCAATTATTCTGTCCTCGTAATTGGCTTTGTACTCTGATAAGGGAACCACATCATGCTTTGCTGGAAGTCACTATTTATAATAACGTATCATGCCATGTGAAAGCCTCAAAGCCTAATTACCACTCTCCTGTTAATTACTTAATAAGCCAAACACAATGCTGTCATACTTCATATGATGACTGAACCCAAAGCTATCCTTTTTTGGGTAACTAATTGAAGGACTCTCAATTTGATGAATGTGAGCAATTACATCACCAGTTAACACTGGTTACATTTTCTTTTATTCTCTCTGTATTACTACTGTCAAACATTCCTAGATAGGTGACTGATAGGTGTTCAGATAGATATATAAACAGATAGCTAGATAGGCAAGATGCAGTATTATAATCAAACCCTCTTCACTATAACACTGACTAGTGTAACTGTGCAAGAGCTTTAATAAGAATTATATTACGACAAACCATTACACTGTGGTTGCACATTGTGTCAATAAGCTATTTTGTTCTTCTCATTTCATCAGGTAGAGATGATTAATAAATGAGAAATTTGCAGCAGGGTAATAAAAAAAATCACTACACCACCTGTGAAGGGTTCTCAAGAAATGGCGCTCGAGTCAAACCTGCAAATTGGGCACCAACCTTATTTTCCTCTTTAGCGGTGAGAGGCCTCTTGTCATAAGCAAGACGGCCCGTACAAAATTACATACAAAGTTGAATAGCACCTCACATGCTGAGAACAGATCCTTCAGTGCTCTGTAGGTCACCACGAAATCCATGTGTAATACAAACAAGAGTAATGAATCAAATGATTGCTGATGCCCGGTGAGCATGCCAGAGTCAAGGCCTTCACAGCAAGAGTGACAGCAACGGCCAACAACAAAAGAGATCTCCACAAACCACTATGGGATAATGAGGCATAAAAGAACAGATTTGTGTATGTGAGTATCTCGCTGTTCGCACCTGGCCAGCAATAACAGCCTAATGAACTGCAGGATGTGGGCAGGAAAATTAGCATTTTAGCTGCAACTCCTGACATAAGTGTTATGGGGGGGTGGGAAGGATTGAGTAAATGCTGTCAGACCTCCACAAAAAAGCAGGTAAGTTAAAACTTAAGTCTACAGTAGGTCATGGATTTGCATGGGCTGAAGACACAAATTTCTGAGGTACTACAACAGCAGACATATCAGGAGCTAAAGTGCAAATATTTAGGCATGACCATTGTTTATTTTGTAATTAAAAGGTAACAACCACATCTCCTCTTGGGCAATCAAGGTTCAAGGTTGCTTTATTGTCATTTCAACAATATGCATGATACAGTACACAGTGAAATGAGATAACGTTCCCCAGGACCATGGTGCTACATAAAAGGACTGCGTCAGTACAAAAACATGGGTTGCACATATGCCACATAAGACAAGACAACTGTGTAAAGTGCACGCGTGCAGATATGTGCAAAAACAGCAAGTATCACCAGTCACCTTCGGATTTTTGGGTGAAAGCAGCTCAAACCCGGGGAGCACTGACAGACCCCCCAGCCGCAGAGGTGCAGCAATGTAATGCAAACCACTTCGACTGTCCTAAAACCCATTCGAAACCAATTAACAGAAGCCTCTGCATTTCAGCTGGAGCACCACCTAGAGATGGCACTTTTACACGCCGTTTCACTTTTCCTCCCTCCCCCCCCATCAGGCCAGCTAATAGCCCCTCAGCCGAGCATGAACACCAGCCCGCCCCCACCCGCCACCCACGGAGAAAAGACCCTCCTACACCTGTCAGATTAACATAATTGCTCTCAGCAAGTGGATGGTGCATTGAAATCACACTGTTCTTGCAGCTCCCCTGGCGTTACGGCCTCATGCAATGCACAGCGCTTCAAGTGCCCTTCCCCTTCTTGCATAAGAACTGCAAAGGACCCCAAAAACATTTCTGCACTCCTCGTTGCCCAAATACAGAGTTGTGTCATGTTCTATTCTCCAGCAGTGTGTGAGCTTACCCGCTGTTCCACGACTGATGACCGATGAAGCTCCCTGTGTTTTCCTTGCTCAGCTGAAAACTACCATTTACATTTTGAGATAAGTAATCGGTAAACAAATTAAAAGCACTAACTATATTCACCAGCAGGTGGCGTAGTAGTTAAGGAAATGCATTTGTCACCAAAGCATTTTTCTGTTGTATGATGTAGCAAGATGCTTTGATTTTTCCATTAAACATCAAACAAGTTGTGCTGGATGATGCATCAGCTAAACAAAATGTAGTTTTGCTCGTAGGACATGTTCAAATTAATAATAGCTGTTTGCCATTACTAATGGTGTTTGCTCACATTTTTGGACATCCTACATGTAGTTCACTCAATTTAAAATGAGCCTTATCTGAAGGAAGACGGATAAGGCTCAACTGTTATTAACATTAAATCAGATGTATAGGGGTGAGTGTTGTCCCATATATCCAAGCAAAAAAGCTTAAGTCAGATGGAGTAGATTTTAGGTATCACAAGCAATGAACAGGCCTTAATTTATTTGAAAGAATGTCCGCACAGAATTCTGAAATGGCAACATTTCCCAGCAGCTTGTGTAAGGTATATACATTCTCTGAGTTATCCATCTATATGTTGATCGGACCCCATTATTATAGTAAAAAATAACACTATATCAAAGCTGAAAACAATGTAATAATAAACATACAGTATGCTGTAAATTATATTTCAAATTGTATCTCAACTGTTAAAGCCATGTTCAGAGAGAGATGCAGGACCCTATGCTGGAAAGGACTGCTTGTGTGTAAATTAGTGAAATAACAAGACTTCTGTAGACCCTATGAACAGCTAGGCATTCTGGCAAAGAGATGAGATCCAGATTTTTATGATGCGTTTGCTCTGTATCTTAGCAAACGTTTACTTATGACGCCAGTCTTAGCGTGGCATTTGTACCTGAGTAATATTAGCTCTCCTTCAGAAATGGAGATTGGCAGTTCCACCCCAGCTGGAGTTAAGCGGAATGTAATTTACTTTGGGAATTGCAAACAATACATTTCTAAGCTGCTTGTTGGGTGAATACTGAAACTAAAAACGAAAACACTAAAATGTCTTCATGACGAACACCCCCACGACACACACCAACACATAATTATAAAGAGTCTACATAAGACATACAGACAAACTAATTAATTTGGTTAGCATTATAATATTGAATCATGGTCTGGGCTGTTCTTATGATTTTTGAAGCAGTCTTAGATTGTCTTTTGTCAGTCAGTCTAATATTGTGGGTGTTTTTGTATCACAGATTGCATTTATATCCATTTATATTGTGTTTCATCGTATTGGTCCATCTATACAAGTATCTTTGCATTTCAGTCTGTATCACATAAATCATGCATTTCTGCACATTTCAGTATCTGCTCATCTAGTGTTGCTCACATAACAGCTTTCCCAGGAACTACAGGATATAAGGCAGAATTTAATGGTTCAGTTTCATGCCGTTGGACCATGAGAGGGATCCAGCACCGATTCAAGTCATGTGGCCGGCAGAGTGATGTCACTGCTGGGTTCTTGAGCCAGGCCATTAACACACGTCTGCATGTCTCATGGAGAGCAAACAGGAATACAAGGACACTAATTTCCCCATGGGAATGAAAAAAGTGTCAGAAAAGGCTAAGGACAAATCTTCTCTGTATCTTATTTCACACTGCAGGTGCCCTACCAGTCCACAGTCTCATTCTATTCCAGCATTTACGTTCCTGAACTGGGTAATCAGGGAATTTATAATTAGCTAACACAGAAAACCGGGTGTGTATGAGTTAGGTCAGGTTAAAAAGTGGACTGTACAAGGAGACCTGAAGACAGGTTTAAGAACCCCTGAAATAATAAAAAATGCAACTGCAGACAGATGCACAAATCATCCAGGAATTAGGGCTTTCGATTTCACATGGAGGGCTTCCACTTATAGGTGAAGAGCTGCTGCTGTACCAATTTGCATGTGGCTAACCGAATTGCGCTTTTAAATAGAGCACACCGTAATTAATCTACAATTAAAATGTTGGCAGTGATAACCTCATCAAACAAGACTCTCCCCCATTGTGACTGCAGTGTAATTAACAGAGATTTTGTGAGGCAAATCTCAGCAGGCTATTTTTAATTTGTTATACAGAGAGGAAGGAAGGAGACAAAAGGAAAACCTTGCTTAGCTGTATTTTGACAGAGATTTCTGAGTGTACGTGATTAGCTAAAACCATCATCTAAAACAACCAACCTTTTTAGATGCTGTTTACACAGCTTGATACTTCTCTTCCCTGGGCACCTAATCGCCTACGCACCTTGGGTTAGTGGCATTATAACAGGACCGCCACTGGCAAGTCCCTGAGCACTAGGTTACCTGCTACTGTCTCACTGGCTTCCAAGGGAATTATCCCTTCACTATCTGACCAAAGTACTACACAGTACATCATCCGGTGGAGCAACATGCACAAATTAAACACTCAAGTCACAGACACTTTCTCAACTAATGGAGGGGCGACATGGATGAGTCCGGGAACGTGCGATTCCAAAAACTTTGCCTGGTAATGCACAGAACCTGAGCATGTGGATTAGCATAAAGCTAACAAGCAACAATTATAAACCCAGTTAAACTTAAAATGGAATTTAATGCATTTCTCTAAAATCCTGCGCTGTGACATTTGAGAGCCTTAGTTGATGTAGTTCACACTAATGGAACTGGATTTCTGAAAACACAGAGTGTGAATATGTATATGAGACTTCGCTTTAATTTTATGGCAATGTCGTGAGGCCCTTTTACTTTTTCATAATGTCATTCCAAAGTGATAGAAGTCATGGGTGCATTTTTTATATCCAGAATCTTATTATATGGGTCAAATTGTGACTAAGGCGTTTACATTGATTTATTGCTCGTTCAATATTAAAAAGTTATAATATTGTTTATTCCAACTGGGAACATGATTCTATTTCATGAGACTGACATAAAGTTTCTCATAACCATGCCTCAAACCCTTTTGGAATACAGATTGCAGGACGTACTGTAAGTCAGACAGCGATCCTAGCACTGAAGCAAGTAATGGGGCGTAATGAAACAGCCTGCGTAATGTACCACACCAATTCATTATTCTGTTTCTCTAAGCATTGCAGCCTGCTGTAGATTTAATATATATAAATCTAATATAAATAATATTAAATTATGTACCAAAAGATTTATGAAGAATTAAAAGAGGAGAACATTTGCGTCCTACACCTTTCCCTGTCTTGCTTCTGTCATTTGTATTGGTTCGTAACAGTGACCAACCTGTCACAGAGTTGCAGAATCTTGAGATTTGATTGCTTATGTCAATCTTAACAGGCTGGACAGTGTGTTAGTAACTAAATAAGCCTCATTGTCACTCATGAGTTCGATTCTTTCACATTCAATACCCCAAGACTCCAGGCCTGTGCTACGTTGGTCATGATCTATGGCAGGGGTCTCAAACTACAGTCCTGGGCGGCCGGAGCCCTGCACAGTTTTTGGTTCACCCTCATTTAACACACCTGATTCAACTCCTTGTGCTAATTACCACACAGCTCTTAAGCTGAATTATTTGTGGTGGAACGGGGAAAAGAACTGCAGTTTGAGACCCCTGATCTATGGTAATTTCAGGATGCCGTTTTTAGCCATTAAAGCCCAGTAGTAATGCTGCCTAGATGTTTAAATGACATCTAAGCAAGCAATACCATACATAGCAAAAGGGAATAACCAAAAGATAAATGATGCAAGGCGGACCCACTCTAGTTCCTTTATTTCTGCTATGATTTATGCTTCAATAGATAACTGCTCAAAAGTCTTAGGCGGTCAATGACGCAATGCTTAACTGATCTTCATGTTGGCTATGACGTCTGTCAAAGTCTGCTAGCGTACACCTTTCAAAACTTCACCCCGTGCAGTTTTTGACTTAACCACTAGTACAGCTCGTATGGCCAATCAATACCTCATTGACATTTAAAACCAATTAAATTAATTAATCAGGAGAGCTGGTTGTGAATATAACAAATGCCCGGAACGGCTGAGGATTCCACTGAGGCCTGTGAACTGAAGCGGTGTTCTTCTAGCCATCCAACTGGGTATCAGTACATTTTTGAAGAGCAGAGGAAATTCTTGTTAGTTTTTATTGTGCAACTCTAAATTAGCATAGGTTCAAATGTTAAATTGTGTTTTTTGTTCTGAGCACATATACACTTGCCACCCAGATAAATGGCTTTAAACATTTGGCTGCCTAAGATTTTTGCACGACTTGGATTTTAAAAAAGGTTAGTTGATCTAATGTAGCTCGAATGCAGTCTTGTAACCCAGTCCTTGGGACCCCCAGGCGGTGCAGATTTTTGCTTCCTTCCAGCCCGCAGCATACCTGCACCGTGTTTTCAGTGGTCTTCATTGGGTGGGAGTGAAAATGTAGACTGTCTGGGGGTCCCTGAGGACTGGGTTGAGAAACACTGATGTATTGTAATTAACCTAACAAACTCAAGCTTTTGGGTGGTTCAGCTGAAAGACAAAAAAAAATTTATATCCGTGTGCGTCTCCCCAAGTGGAATTTGCATGTTCTCCGTGTGTCGTTGTGGGCTTTCCTCTGGGTACTCCAGTTTCCCCCCACAGTCCAAAAATGTGCTGAGGTTGACCGGCACTGCCAAATTCCCCGTAGGTGTGCATGTGTGACTGAATGGTGCGTGTTTGTACCCTGCGATAGGTTGGAGCCCCATCCTGGCTTGTTCCCTGCCTTGTGCACGTAGTCACCGGGATAGGCTCCAGACCCCCTGTGACCCTGCATCGGACAAGCAGTTATAGAAAACAGATGGATGGATGGATGGATGAGTCCCGCAGGGGGTGGAAAACCTGTGACAAAACACAAACCCAGTTACTGCTGAGTCATCGGCATTCTTAACTGATCACCTGGCAGTCAAGTTTGGCAGACTAATGCTACAATTGTCATGGTAGAGGCTCGGGACAGCAATCCAATGTCAAGGCTTGATACAAGGCTGATCTGCAGTTAGTACTTAGTCTTAAATCACAAACACAAGTTCTGTATTATTAAACAGAACATAAAGCCATTTGCCATATAAATCATCCGCATTTCTTTCTTACTGAAACATGTCCTTTACTCTTTTGAGCCATCATTACTCACCGGGAAGAAATGACATCTACAACTGTGTTTACAAATAACCTGTTTCTAGCAAGGGGAAGTGAAACTATCGCAGGAATAACACTTCCTAGTGAGGAATGAGTCCACGCACTTGACTGTACCATTCTGGAAAGTCTGTCTTGGGGCTCGATGTGAAGCCATTGGCAAAGGAAAGTCAAACCCTACAGTAGCTCAGATGAAACCAGGCCCAAGTATTAGTTCATTCATCTTGTTTTGACTGAATGGTCATCACTGACTGATGGCCTAGCTGATATTGGTACAAATGGATAGGCCGAGCTCTATTGAACTCCAGCAATTACTGTGTTATCGTCAGTCGCCCGGAGAAGATAAGACTTATTGCAGTAATCGGTGCAACACCACCAGTGGATATCACACCTAAGGCTATATTCCTCTACTTTCACCTTGGCCCTGTTCATTAGACATTTAACCTTAGCACAATGACTCAGTCAGTAATTGAATGGAAAAATAAAGCACTGAATTGGGATTTTTGGGGATTTTTCTCAAAATTTGTCACCGTTTTCTAACGTGAAAATGGACTCATGTTGAGGAATGAACTTTCGTAGCTCCCTTTGCTAATTATGAAACACGGCAGCTAGTATGACACAGTACTACAAATTCAGCGGTAAATCTCAGCAAACTGAGACTGTCTATGTGCCGCGTGTGTCCCCTGACACAAGAATCTCGCAAGTGGGTTGGAATTAGCCAGAAATGGCCACTCATCTCCTTGTAAGGAGCAGGCTCACGTGGACAATGAGAGACATTTTAATTATTGTAAACAATTTTTGATTTTAAATGTTCCGAGAAGAATTTACCAAGACATCTCAGAGTCTCAAGAGAAATGGAACATATTAAAAGCATAAATAAAGTACTAACAAGTAGTAATGAGGACTCTACTTGATTTCAGGTAACACGGTATTATGACAACCATTATACATAATACAGAGAAGCAAATGATAGCTCAGTTTGCATTTCCCCATTGTTCTCCTTTAGCTTGCAAGCTTTTAGAACATCGAGCCATTACTCTGAATTGCATCACCAAATGGCATTATACAGATTATTGTTTTAAGGCATTAGCATGAATAATCATTGCATTGGCTTAATGTCTTACTCATTATTATCTATCATCATTAATTTATCAGTTTCATGAAAACAAGCTAAATATAGAGAAAGCAAATAATTAGTAGAAAGCATGTACGATGTACAGTATTATACCAAGGTAATATACAGTATTAAAGATACAATGTGACAGCTTATGCATGGAGCAGTCACTAAAAGATGTAACCAGTCATATACGCTATGAAGTTTCTCATACAAATCTATTACTACTACTACTATTACTACTACTCTCTACCCTCTATTAGCCTCTTGTTAGGATTGTTACGAAAATGGTCCTCATGACAAATGACAGCTTTATTTTTTTCATGGTATTTCTCCGACGACCATAGGTACATTTAATGTCCTGGAACTCTGTCAAGGTCCCACATGATGAAAGTACCTTCAAACCAGTGCGGTGCCTGAAAACATTTATTAAGGTAAAAGCATGTTGCCAAAACAGTCAATTCCCAGTATATTTCACAAACTGGGATTTGAGTCTGATAGGATCCTGACCATTTTTCTAAATATTTGGTGAAATTACATTAAACTTTGTTTCTTGAAGTACATTTCCCAGGACTAGTAATCTTCCTCTCCTTAATGCCATTAATTACACTGCTGGTCAAAAAAATAGGCCAAAGCTTAATGTTTTGCAGTCTGGGTTTGGCCCATTTTTTTGCCCAGGAGTTTACACTTAAATACACTTAAAGGTTTGTCTATTTTGTTTTTTTCTGCAAATATTTAACAAGTTGTCAGATGCTTTTGTCCAAGGCAGCATAAAAGCAGAGCTGATAATTCATAAGTAGCACAGAGTTTTCAAAGAACCAAATCAGGGGGCCGCAAGGAAGAGATTGCAATGATTGACCAGTAAGAAGTGCAAGATTACTGTAGGAGGAAAAAAAACTATACAACCAGTGCTTAAATCCCATTGTCAGAAATGGCATGTACACAATACAAACTGAAAGAGAATCTACTAAGATGCCAGTCGGTACTCCTTTAGTGCACTGTTTCCCAACCCAGTCCCGGGGAACCCCAGATAGTCCACATTTTTGCTTCCTCTCAACTCCCAGTGCAGCCTGAACCAAGTATTGCACTGCACCACGATCTCTCCGACCCCCCAGCACTGCTCGACTGGTCCCACCACCCCTCAAGGCATAAGGAAGACACACCTCTCGGCACTTCTCTGTTCTGGCACCAAGTTGGTGGAATGAACTCCCACTAGATGTCCGAACAGCTGAGTCACTGTATGTCTTCA
>JAODUD010000033.1:6859469-6875111 GCA_026784285.1 Stomatorhinus walkeri | reverse complement strand
CCCCCCCCCCCCCGCCAGGGTTCCATGTATGTGGAGTTTGCATGGTTCTCCCTGTGTCATTGTGGGGTTTCCTCCAGGGACTCCGGTTTCCCCCCCACAGCTGAAAAACATGCCAAGGCTAATGGAGTTAAATTGCCCATAGATGTTCATGTCCAGGTGAATAGTGTGTGGATGGCTGTGTGCCCTGCGATGGGTTGGTACTCCATCCTGGGTTGTTAAGAACATAAGAAATTTACAAACGAGAGGAGGCCATTCAGCCCATCAAGCTCGTTTGGGGAGAACTTAACTAACAGCTCAGAGTTGTTAAAATCCAATCTAGCTCTGATTTAAAGGAAACCAGGATTTTATTTTGCGCTACACTAGCAGGAAGCCTATTCCATACTCTAACAACACACTGTGTAAAAAAAGCGCTTCCTCAAATTAGTTTTAAAACGTTCTCCCACTAATTTCCACAAGTTCAAGTATTTAAACTAATATTGAAATAACCATTTGGCTGAACAGCATTCAAACCTGTTAGAGTCTTATATATCAGAATCATGTTCCCCCTTAGTTTCCTTTGCTCAAGGTTGAACAGATTCAGCTCAGCTAACCTCTCCTCATAAAACATTCCTCTAAGACCAGGAATCATTCTTGTGGCCCTCCATTGCACCTTTTCCAAGGCAGCAATGTCCTTCTTAAGTTATGGTGACCAAACCTGCACACAGAATTCTAGGTGGGGTCTTACCAAGGAATTATATAATCTTAGCATCACCTCCCTTGGCTTAAACTCCACACACACCTATAGATGTAACCCAACATCCTATTGGCCTTTGTTATTGCTTCCCCACACTGGCGAGAGTGGGACATGGAAGCATCACATACACACAGATCTTTCTCATAATCAGCTACCTTTATTTCAGTGGAACCCATAAAGTATCTGTACTTTATATTTCTACTCCCTGCGTGGATTACCTTACATTTATCCATGTTAAATTTCATCTGACTGGTATCAGTCCAGTTGCTAATTAAATCCAGATCCCATTGTAGTCTCTCTGCTGCTAGATCAGTGTCTGCTACACCACCCACCTTAGTGTCGTCTGTAAATTTAACCAGTTTACTGTATGTATTGGTGTCAATATCATTAATGTAAATTAGGAACAACAGTGGTCCTAAAATTGAACCGTGCAGTACCCCACTATGTACGCAGGCCCACTGTGACATTGTGCCTCTAATAACTACTCGCTGTTACCTATCAGTTAACCAGTTTTCGATCCAAGCTGCTACAGTTCCTAAAATCCCTGCAGCTTTGAGCTTAGCAAGAGCCATTTGTGGGGGACAACATCAAAGGTCTTCTGGAAATCTAAGTAGATCACATCATAGGCCTTTTTGTGATCGATTTCTCTTGTAGCTTCCTCAAAGAACTCAAGTAAATTCGTTAAACAGGACCTACCTCTCTGTTGGCTATCCCTCAGAATGTTATTTGCATCCAGGTAATCTACCATTTTCACTTGGATTATAGCATCCATTATTTTTCCAGTAATGCTAGTTAAACTGATTGGTCTATAGATTGCTGGATTAATTCTATCTCCGTTTTTGAATATGAGCGTTATATTAGCATGCTTCCAATCTGAAGCAACCACGTCTGCAGATAACGATTTCTGGAATATTAAAGTTTAAGGTTGATTAATAATATCCATCTCTTAAAACTATAGGTAAGAAGCCATCAGGGCCCTGCAATTTATTTTGAGCTTAACTAGGCTTAGTACCACATAAGCCTCAGTTATATTGGACAAAGATGACACTGTATTCGTACTAAATTGTGGAAAGTCATGTTCTCTACTGTGAACACCCACATGAAATAATCATTAAACTCATTTACTACATCAATTTCATTTTTAATTATAAGGTCCTTACTGCAAATTAGTGATTTCAGCTTTTAGAGCTCTTTTGGAGTTAAAATACTGGAAGAAACTTTGTTATCCTTAGCCTCCAATGCAACTTTTCTTTCTCCATCCCTCTTCAACAGTTTAACGTTTTTTTAACTCAACCTGTAGACTTGGATACTCCTGCTTAGTTTTGAAATCATTAGTTAATTTCCATTTGTGGAACAGAGCCCTTTTCCTCTGACTTTATTTTTAATTTCCTTAGTAAACCACCTTGGTTGTAGTTTCCTAGTTTTGCTGGAAGAAGGTATGAAGTCCGACTGCACTTGCAACAATGTGCTTTTTAAAAACTCCCATGCCTCTTCAACCGTTTTGCTATTTAACTTCATCCAGTTTAAAGTTTCTAGTTTCAGTCTCATACCATTAAAGTTAGGCTTCCTAATATTGTATACTTTTAATTTAGACTTCTGACACTAAAATTAACCTTGAATTTAACCATGCTATGATCACTACCATCCAATGGTTCTAAAACCTCTAATTTTCCAATCCTATCCTGGTTATTAGAGAAAACAAGATCAAGAAGGGCTTCTCCCCTGCTAGGGGAATTAACAAACTGAGTAAAAAAACAATCCTGTACTAATTCCACCATCTCAAGTTCATTTACAGAATCCCTGCCTTGCACCCATAGCCTCCATGCTAGGCTCCGGACCCCCCCCCCCGCGATCCTGAATGGTATATATGGTTTCAGAAAATGGGTGGATGGAAATGGTTCACAAAAAAAAAAATACACTATCTAATCAAGTAACAAATTCAAGTGATTGTTTCCTCATGTATAGATGGTTGCCTCTAATGACGAAATAATTTGCAATTAACATCTGCGCTACCCAACCTTGCTGCCTCAGTGCGTCAGTAGATGTTCGGCTTTAACTATAAGTTAAGTGTCTTGGCAGCCCTCCCACAGTTCTAAACAAAAGAAAAGAGCTTTTCCCTTAAAACCACTAGCTACTCAGCCAATGTATGGCATGACCTGGATCGTCTGCGCACTGTAGGGTGCAATTACCTGCGTGAAATGTAAGCTCCCTAAAGTATGCTTTTTATCATCTGGGAGCACGGCATCCAATCAGGAAATGAATTCCAATAAAATGGGTTTAGTAGGCTTTTTTTGCAGTCAAAAGGGGATCGATAGCAATATGAAAACCTGGTCTCCGTTCTACATCAGGCGGGGAGGCGAAAGAGCTACATCATGAATACAAATTAAGCTTGTTCTTTCTGCAAAGAACAGAAAGCTAACCTAAGAAATACTTCTACAGCTAAGAGCAATATTTTTTAAATAACAGTCTGGCTTATATAATGAAGCAACTGGCCTGCCAAGTGCAATTGTTAAAGTTTGCATCTTAACGCAGTTCATTCTCGAAGCTTTAACCCAAAATCATGTTGCCTCCGACGGAGGACAAGAGCTTCATAAAGCTTCTACATGCCCTGCAATGATTGAAAACTGTTCCTTTTTTTTTTTTAACACGTTCAAAAGAAGCCCATTGTTACGGGGAGTACGGGCATCTCAGGAAAGTAGCTTTGGAAATCGTGATGCGAAAGGAACCCCCCGTGGTGAATGGACTAAACAAAATGCAGTTTCTCATTTTAAAACTGCTGGGACAGGGGATGCCCTGAATTAAATTTCCCGACGTCACTGAAAGGCTTCACAAAACCACACTGAGTCTAAAAACGTACGACGTCCAACGTCCGACTGGAACAAAATGGTCTCTTGCCTTTTCGGGAGCGTTACACTGGTGGCGGGATGGATGACGGCCCCAAATTGTAAGGTGACCATTTTGATTCCCAATTTGGGCTCCGGAAGAATTTCCAGCAGTTATACTTTCAGCTGAGGCACGCAAGCTGAAGGACCCTGCTACACATGCAGCTGTATGGATGTGTAAAAACCGCACAATTCTGGATGAAAGAATCAGTCAAATAATGAAAACCACTGAAACAGCCACAGCGGTCGCATGATTCTCTGACTGCAGACAGAATATGCACCATGAAAACAAGTCTTCCATTTCATCTTCAATGCACACACACATTTAAATTTTTATTAAAATCCAGCCTCCGAAGGTCAACTGTGTTTGAGAAAAGTTCCTCTGCATTTAAAACTAAGTTCTGGAAGCATCTTGAGAAACACAAAAGTAGAACTAAGCATAACAGGGGTTCCCATGCATCTTCTGAGGTTAGACCACCAAATTTACTAATGCCTTAAACTCAGTCCGTGACCACGTGAAGCACAGCATGTTCATGTAGGCTTTGTCATTAATGAAGGCGTCTCAGATCCCTCCGGTTAGAGAGCTGATAGCCGAGAAACCGGGGGCCACAAAATATATAGTACAAAAATTTCACATCTATCAGAAGAAAATGAACACACAATGTGCTATTCGTAAATAAAAGGGTACAGGCCTCTTTCTGCAAAAAAACAGCGTCTCAGTCCTCCTGAGGTTACCAGATGTGGAAAGTCGACCGCGCCGCGATTTTACAGATTAGCAACACAGTCCAGCCAGCCCCTCCACCCCAGAGAAAAATGGCACCACCCAACTTAGTTCTGGATCAGTCCTTCCTACTGCTGACACCATGTGTCATGGTCAGGGGCTCCAGTATTTTACGTCTGTTTGTATTAAGGCTGAGTAGTGGCGTCTCGGCCTATGGGGACAGGCCCCCACGCGGGGGCAGACGAGGAGCGAGCTGCAACAGCGGCCACGCACATCTGGGACATATATATTTAAAGAAATAAACTGTCAGGAAATACGAGGCTGCGCGGAGTCCGCTCGGGACAAGGACGAGAGCGGGGGGTGATGGAGCGGGCGGTGCACTAGACCGCCATGGCAACCTTGTGGCACACGTGCGGGGGTCCCATGGCACATTCATCAGCTCCAGAGAGCACCGCCGACGTGGCGGGTCATCTAGCAGGTCGGCGGGTCACTGTGCGGGTCGTCCAGCGCGTATTGCTGCTCCGCTCCTCCTCTCCCAGCGTTTGGTTCATGTGGACAAGGTCAGAGGACTCCATCCCTCAGTAAAAGCTCCTGGGCCTTGGTTGTACATTCTGAATACTTCTGGTTACGTGACTAACAACTCGTCCTCCGCAGATCACAAGTTCAACCGGTATAATTCCTCGAAATCCTAAGTGGTGCTTAGTAATGTAACAGTGACCAATTAATTAGGACCTTAAATCGAGTCACATGTAAACACTGGAAATCATTTATAGACTATCGCAAGGGGCTATTGTGCGTGGTTCAGTGGGTTAGGAAGCTGAGCCTGTAACTGGATGGTCACTGGTTGAAATTCCAGATCTGCCATTAATCCCCAGACGCTCCAGGGACTGTCTAACCCTGCTTTCAATTGTACGTTCCTTTGGATAAAAGTGTGCGCTAAATAATTTTATTTATGGTCGTATTACATGCGGTTGATGAAAATACACATTCATAGAGGATGAGTTCTACTCTCTGAATTGTGATATCCCTGTCTGTATCCAAGAATTTGTCCAGCATATAAATTAAGTATAAGCAAGGTGTACTTGACACGAGCCCCTATGGTACAAGACTATATCTGTATCAAGTATGCAGTGTAGTGAGGAGGCAACTTAGAACTCTATTTTCACCCACAGGTGTCAGACTTATGAAGCATGGCGATAACTCCAAGAGTTTGTCGGAGGTTCTCTTTACTGGAAGTTAATTGATTCTCCTGGGGTTATCACTTGCCTAAAATGGACTTATTTTCACTTCACATTTCCTTACACGGGAAAGCGATGCTCCCGAGGCCACCCCCTGCCTCAAGTTGGAATATTCCAGCAAACATTTTTACTATCTGAGCATAAAGAATGCGAATATAGGATGGAGAAACATGTCAGTGTGCTTTTCTGACCGCTGGAAGTCCATAGGAGCGGCTGCTAAGGAACTCTGGGACTAAAACCTGCAACCTCGCTGGTAAGCAAGCAAAAGTAAGCTCATCATGATCTATTTCTGTGTGTATACATGGCAGACCCCATACCTGTGCTGGAGGAAGCCGATGAAGGGGGCCACGCCCGTCCCGGGTCCCACCATGATGATGGAGACGGTCGGGTCGGCGGGCAGGCGGAAGGCAGAGCTGGGCAGGAGGCTCACGCACACCTGGGGGGGGTACACGGGGCCCGAAGGGGCCACAACGCCACCAGTCATTCCGTCACTCAGAGAGCAACACGTCAGCTTCATGGCAGTTAAGTGACGAATCCCTCAGTCTGTCCCCAAAAAGCTCACCTTCGGGGAGTCAGAGAGGTCGGGGCTTCCTGAACGGGGTTCGGCCGGGCCGCGGGGGCAGAGGATGGGCGAGACTTTGTCCGACAGCCACCCTGTGCACACTCCTCTCCTGCTGATGGGCCGTCCAGGGCACGGTGGAAACTCTACCACGTTGAAGACCATATGCAGCTTCCCTGGGTGACGGAGGCTGGAGCTGTGGAGGGCGACGGAGCCGGGATGAGTGTCCTCGGGCGAGGAGCGCGGCCCGGGGCCAGCGGCCCTTCTCTCTGGAGACCCCTGCTGGCCAAACTGTTCATTGTTTACCTCTTGCCCATAGCCAGTATACCTGCAGTAGCTCATAGGCACCTGCCAGGGATGTCTCACAAAAGTAAAGCCGCTTAGTAGCGGGAGTCGTCTTTGGGAACCGCATGCAGGCGACTGACACGTTTTAAATGAGGCCAACACTTTAAACCACCTCCTGTTTTGCAGATTCAAATTTACCGGGACAATGAGGGGAAACTCCACAAGTTTTTACGCAGAGTTTGCCAGAAAGCAATCTGTTCATTCAAAACATGGAAATAACCTGCTTTTTGTAAGACGTCCGCAAGAAAATCTGAGAAATATGCTTTCAAGAAAACGAAAGCACGCAAAAGGCCACTGCTTTAGAAAGCGATCTTAAAGTACTGCACGGTTACAGACTTACCACGCTGCTGAGTATGATCTTGGCTGCAGTTTTGGCAAGTGTTCTAAAAAGGAAATTATTTCAGTTTACTCAGAGTGTGATGCAAGGAGGAGAGGCCTTTTTGAAAACCATAGCTGAAAACAGTTTAATACCATTGTAGGCATTAATTAAGAAAATTAATCAAGCAGAGAAGGGTATAGAGCTTTGCTTGGTATTGCAGAGAAAAAAAAGCATTCGGACAATAATGAAGGATCGACTGTGGTCCACAGACCTACACGTCCAAAGCCTATCCATGCATGCCAACTCGCTCACCTCCCAGCCAAAAAAAGAACACTGAGGTACCATCTATTTCGAGGTGCACATTCTGAGCTTGGCATCATAGCTGCCCCTGTAGGTTCGGAAATGAAACTGGCACAGTCTGACATATGGGAATAGTTCAGGTTCGCCCTTGATACTGTACGCGCAAGGTCGTTCACACCTTAGACCTTGGCATGCAATTAGCTTCCCATCACCAAAACAAACAAACAACAATATTTATTTTTTCATGTTCTTGGATTCTATGGCCTAGGGTTAGGGTTTCTATGACAAAGCTTGCAGTTTCTCCACACGGATACCACAGGAACACAGCAGATAAGCCAAGCACAGCAAGTAGCCCAGTCAAAAGCCCTGAAGTGGTCTGCTTAAGGTTAAACACTAATCGTGGTCAGAGATGCATCACAGCACATGTTCAAACTGCACTTATTCATGAAAATGATGACACCACATGCACGTTAGAGGCAAGGAAATGGGGCAATGATGTTTATTTTAACGAAAATAAATAAACATATTAAACACTGTCTGGGTGGTATTTGTTTGGATGTAAATGTATAATTTTGAATGTAGTACAGCTAGAACCTTAAAACTCTTCTGAACGTCAGCTTTAACGTTAACTAACTAGCAGATGGCAAAAAAAAAAACTCGTTTGTGCCCGTAACTCTACACTATAGCCAAGAAACCACATTAAATTGAAAGATATGATTATTTTTCTTTTCCGACACAGACAAACTAGCGCAGAGGCAATGCATTACATCCACTGAGAATTCACCAGCGACAGCGAAATGAGTCACGGCCTTATAAAAAGGCGTCAGAAAGGCAAACCTACAGGAAGCTGATCCCCAGAAATCTCCAACTCCCCGCAATGCCTGGTTTTATGCGAAGTGGCTCAAGCACATTAAAAACGAGCTTGCTTAGATTAGCAAAGTTACACAGCAGCAATGTATGACATGAGCAACAAGACTCAAAACAGAAAATACATATTTAAATCAAGTTTTATGTTGACAATCTCTAAAAATTATTTTAAAAGGAACAGTGCAAATGGTACAAACAAGAATTAAACTCATGGAAGCTCAGCTGAAAAATGACAATGATTAGTGGGCTAATGTTACATAGACCGCGAATAGCAATGATTCTACTGCCCTCTAATGGCCATTTTGTGAAACATTTAATACCCATACTGTGAAACAATGCTTCAAAATGCAGCTGGATGTGCTCACTGACCTATAAGGAGGCTCAAGGGAGGCGAGCAGGAGGGGAAGGCGTACAGGAGGTCCAGCAGGCAGAGGCCGGGGTCTCTCACAAGCCTGTTGTATTCGGCCGAGCCCTGCTTGCTGCACAGCTCCTGCAGCCTGCGTCTCTCTGCGGGGACGGCCGTGCAATCCACCAGGGAGCGGAGGAAAGCCTGAGGAGAGGAGCCACATGCTGCAGCTAGGCTCAGGTGTACTGGCTACGCATTAGCAGTAGGGATTTCTGCTCAAAGCCAAAGAGCAGCCTTGGGAACTAGCCAGACCTCGCACAGGTTAGGTAAAAGCAGCACCTTTTTCGGGACACTCCTGATCTCCAGGCACCAGGTGAGGAGATACTGCAGGGAGCAGCTCTCCGGGACGTGCTTGGGAAGCTGCGCGCCTGTCGGGACGACAAGGAGGCAACGATGGCCCGTGAGCCTGCACGGCTACCGCCACGCTAACTAAGCTCGCAAGCTAACGGCCGGCCCAGTCGCCCTCGTCCCTCACCCTTTTTCTTGGTGTTGGCCTGCAGCCGCAGCTGGACGGCATGATTCCCGCAACCCGCCAGGCCCAGGCGACCCAGCAGGCCTGCCACCTCCGCCTCGCCGTTTGGGCAGTGCACGTCGAACGAGTCTCCGGGCTGGTAGTGGATGTCGAGATCCTGAATGAGAATGAAGAAAACGATAAACACTGCCTCTAGGAGGACAGGCTGGGAACATCTTTTAACGAACTGGGGGAAACAGACAGAGAAAACGAGATGGGCCTTTATCTAGCTAGGAATTTGCCACAGGTGTATGAAGAGGGTGATGTTGCCAAATTGTCCGTAGGTATGAATGTGTGTAGGAATACAGGCACACTATCTGGACAAACGTAATCAGGACACACCTCTGAATCAATGAATTCAGGTGTTTCATTCAGACCCATTACTAGAGGTGTATAAAATCAAGCACCTAGCCATGCAGGCAGGCTTACAGACAGACATCTGTGAAAGAATGGATCGTTCTGAAGAGTTCAGTGAATTCAAGTGTGGTGCTGTCATAGCGCTTTACAAGTCAATTCATGAAATGTCTTTCCTGCTACATATTCCACGCCAACTGTCAGTTGTATTATTGCAAACTGGAAGCATTTAGGAACTCGGCTACGAAGCGGCAGACCGTGCGAGTGGCACTGCCGAGCGTCGAGGAACACAGTGCATAAACGTCGCCAACACTGTTGTCTCAATAACTGCAGAGTTCCAAACTTCCTCTGGCATTAATCCCAACATAAACTGCACACCGGGGCTTCATGGAATGGGCTTCCATGGCCAAGCGGCTGCATACAAGCCTCACATCACCAAGTGCAATGTCAAGAATACCGCCACTGAACTCTGGACCGGTGGAAACGTATTCTGTGGAGTGACGAACCACACTTCTCTGTCAGGCATTCTTGACATACGAGACTGGGTTTGGCAAATGCCAGAACGCTACCTGCCTGACTGCATTGAGACAACTGTAAAGTTTGGTCGAGGAGGGATAATGGTGTGTGGTTTTATTCAGGGGTTGGGCTCGGCCCTTTAGTTCCAGTGAAGGGAACTCAATGCTTCAACACATCAAGATATTTTGGACAATTCCATGCTTCCAAGTATGTGGGAACAATTTGGCAAAGGCTGTTTTCTGCTCCAGCGTGACTGTGCCCCAGTGCACAAAGCAAGATCCATAAAGACATGGGTGGGTGAGTTTGGTGTGGAAGAACTTGACTGGCCCCCACAGAGCCCTGACCGCAACCTCATCGAACACCTTTGGGATAAACCAGAACAGAGATTGCGAGACAGGCCTTCATACCTAACATCAGTGCCTGACCTCAAAAATGCTCTTCGGAATGAATGACATACACCAAAGTCTTGCATAAAGTGTTACCAGAAGACTGGCAGCTGTTACAGCTGCAAAGGGGGGGGGGGACCAACTCCATATTGATGTCTATGTATTTAGAACGTGAGGTCATAAAACTTCCTGTTGGTGTAATGGACAGGTGTCCCAATAATTTTGTCCATAACCTCCTGAGACCCAAGGAAAAAGTGTCCTTCAGTTTTAGGTTAATTGAGATTTTCTGTCTTTGGAGGAAATAAGACATCCTTTTTCAAATTTATTTTTAATTTCACAGCATGTCCTCTAAGTGTTTCACAGGAATAAATATATTTCCTTACATCAGTGAAAAGATAGATGCAAAAACAAAATGTCCACTACAATGGACATAAATGAATGGGTGGTGGGGTCTCAGGAGGATATAGTGTATAGAGGCTCCATTTCCTTTTGTTCCTTTTCTGAGCCACTGACTGATTCCCAGAGAAACCAGTAAATTCACTAAGCGGCAGGCCCCATGCAAGCAGGCCCCCTTTGAGGCCGCGTCTCCGCCGCCGCCGCCCTGCCAGGCAGATTCATTACGGCACCACGGAGCAAGACGACTCACAGAAACATCCAACTCCACCAACAGGGCCGTCTTCACAGCGCCCTCCCGTGTCAGCCGGACGGCTGAGGTCACGGGCACCTCGTAGACGCCTTCTTTCTGACACGGCCCGTTATTCTGGAGGGAGGCAAAGAGAAACTGATATGAGGACTGAATACAAACTACTTAAAAAGACAGCGCCGGATATTAATTACCTCAATACTACATCTAGACCTCATCTTGATCATTACTCCAGGCTTTAAAATGAAATTTCTGAGAAGTGCTATTTAGGATACACAAAGTTTACCTCTGGCTTGAGCCAGCACAGGCCTTACAATAATCATTGGTATTAGGCCAGAATGATTTCTACACACACTTTAGCAAGATTCCATTGTGGTCTAGGAACATTCAATCAGTTCACTTTTTAAGGGCTAATACAAGACCTTTTAATTTGCATGCAATTCCCAGATCTGGGAATTTATTGTTGATTAGATCAGTGTAACAAGTCACTCAATATACTAAGAAAAAAAAGCCTTGTTATAAATGGTACTGGGTTGGCAGAAGTGGAAAAGTGGTGTATTGGAAAAAGAATAATAGCTATATTTCATTTAGCTCCTCAAACACATTCACACATAAACAATGAACTGAACTTGCAAGCAATTGAACAAAAAGACATATAACCGGGGAGGGCATTCAGTGCTGAAAGCGGTGAAGTTTGCTTTGAGTCATAAATGAAAAGCTGTCGGTTAAGTTCTGAGAACGATGACGACGACTGGGCAGAACAAGGCAGGGAATCAGGATCTGCACATACATCACTGCGCCTGCCTCTCCGTGCTGCATCTAGCCAACTGCTGATGAGTAATACGAAGTCGCCCCATGCAAAACATTTTCATCTGCTCACTGGAACTCATGGAGGGAATTAGAGGCCCCCCCGAGAACCTGCGCATCTAATCTGACTCCAACTACCCAGTAATGCGATTTAGTGAACAGTGTAATAAAGCAACAAGCACTGAGAGGGGTTCTACAGAATGGCTGGAAGCTTAAAAAAAAAGAAAAAAGAAACTACACACAGGCAAGAACTAGTGATAACCAAGCCAACCAAAGAACGGGAATCATTTTAACAAGTACTATCAGCTGCAAAGCTTTGAGGAAGCTTATCTCTAGTCAACAGCCACCCAAAGAGGAACAATAGGAAGGAGTACCTCCTCTGCAGAGCCATCCAACAGCTGGGCATCGATGAAAGAGGGAGGCAGAGTGGGCACGTTGAGGGCAGAGCCCGACAACGGGGGCAAGGAGCGGGTCAGTACGGCAAGCTCCGTGGCAGACTCCTCCTCTGCTGGTCCTCGCTGTGAAAGCTCCTGGGCTGGACCATTAACATCCCTGAGGCTGAGGAGATGGATGTTCAAGCTCGCCCCCGGGTTCTCTGCACTTGGTTCCTCCGGGGTTGCCAGATCGCCATTTGGAACAGCCTCCAGGCTGCCAGCCGTTTGTTGTCCTGAAGTGGACATCTCTGAGGAAGCTGTTCTTGTAGCGTCCCAAAGTCCTTTGATCCACGGATCCACCACTATTTCCAGTCTAAACACACAAAGAAAAAGTTGGTAACACTTTACTTGAAGGGGGCGCATATATATATTTAGACCGGAGTGATATCTTAAAAAAAAAAAAAAGGTTATATTTTGGGATAAATGATAATATTGAGCTGCCCAATATGGTCAAATCACATAAGCCTATATCCATATACATTCTTCTCACCACAAAGGGAAATGGGATTTCCTGGGTAAACCCAAACAATGAGGAGTGAACAATGAAACTCCACGCACAGGCCGAGAGGTGCGTGTCACCTTTGATGCATATGTAAGCACACTAAAAATATTCTAATGTACTCATATTACTTTTATTCATTAATCTTACCCCACGCTATCATCCGCAAATCCTGTAGCATAGAAGCGTTTGGCTCCAAGTTCTGTCAGACGTCTGTCAATGATTCTCCCACATTCGCAGAAATATGTATAGTTTGTGTCGCCCAATGCTTGAGTGGACAAAACAGGGGGTAACCTTCATTAAACATTTTTTAAGATCCATGTCAGCAACTACAGTCAACTGTTAGCCTTTCATCAAGTACATTTCTAAAAATGGTCTTTCAGAATGATTTAAATATATGTCATTCAATATTCAGAGCAGCACATCATTCGGACGTGTGGAAATGAAATTTGCTACCTAAGAGGGCATAGCGTAGATGTTTGAAGTGGTCGCTGGCTAAGGTCTTGTCTTTTATTGCCTTCACAAACTTAAGGGCAGTATCTGGAGGTTCTCCATCACCAGTAGTAGACACCACAAAAACAACGGGGGCAATTTCTTTTTCCAGGTTATACTGCAAGAAAAAAAAAACAACAAATAAACAAAGCTGCACAATAACGACTAGGGTCATCGTCCATACAAGATCACAGTTTGGTGCTTTCGCTTGCACACATGATGTTAATTGTCGAAACACAGTGCGACTCAATGTCCCCTTGGAGAATAATAAAGGTCTCATTCCACAAACGTTCAAAACGTAAATAAGAGTTTACTGAATATTAAAATGAGCTCAATCACCCTTTCTTTCTGGCTCAGACAGTAGAGGTCCGCAAAGAATCCGTGATCCTCAGCCTGATCGCGTATCTCCTCCGCGATGGACTGCGCTTGGCCACGCTGGGATCCGTAGAGCAGCAGAAAGCGGGTCTTTACTTCGCAGGGCATGACAGGCGTTCTGTGTGGGTGACATAAAAGCCTTTATATCAGCCAGCAGCGTTTTTAAAGTGCATACAGAATAGGTCACCAAGGACAGAATCCCAAAAAATCGACAATAACACGTGACAAAGTGAACAGAGATAACTGGTTAGTTAGCTTCAGATTACAAATCAGCTGTGCATATAGCCATAGTTACCACATGTCTGCCGTGTAATTAAATCGCCGACAAGAAGTGACATTAAAACTACTAACCCACACTTAAGTGTAATGACAGGCAAGCGACATCACGGACACGTGCCAAAAACTTAACCAGCATTCGTGCGTGACTACCGGCACCACAACAAGGCTCCTCACCTAGAATATATGACGGCCGAACAGGCGGACACCAGCCGACACCCATTTCGCCTTTTAACTTCGCGACACGCTTCCCAGGCCGCTTTCCTTCGAGTCCGCGTCATACCGGAAATGACGCAGGCCGGTGCGTGTCAGCGCGCGCAGTCAGCGCTGCAGTTCCCCGATAGGACACGCTGTCCTTTTAAGTGATTTTATCGCTCGAGTAGATTAACGAAGAAGCAGTGTTGGGCTTTACGATAAGGGTATATCTTTAACAAAAACGCAACATTGATGTATATTGCTATAGTCTAGGTTTGATAAAGAAACACTGATCATATTCATATGTAGACTGAGTTTATTGCGATAATTATTAACTTCATTAATAAGTGACGTACCCATGATACCTTACCATAAAGCTGAATTTGGTTCCACTGCAATTATTTCCCAGCCAAGCATGTTTCCAAGCCACCTTACTACAGTAGTGAGTAGGCTAACACTAGTTCGAATTTACTCGGCTGTTTTTTTATGCAGATGTTTTAGCTATATGTACGGCTGAAGGTAATTGCAGATGTGTTTAGAATGCCTTCATTCACTGACGTTCACCAAACATTTGGACGTTAACTAGATGGTGAAAACTGATGAATGACTGAATGGCCTCTGTGAAATTTGTTTTAAGTGTGAATATATCCCCACTACTATCACCTGGGCCCAGTTTTTCAAAAGTAATCCACTAGGATTTTGGATAACGGATTGGATCAAATCTTGAAAATGGGTTTTTCAAAACAAAAAACGGATTACATAATCGGATTAGATCATGTAATCCAATCTTGGTTTTGATCCAGATCAAACCTTTAGTTTGCGTTTTTCATAAGTTTTTTGTAGGATTTGGATCACTTTAATCCAAAAAAATCTGGATTAAACTGATCCCATCAGAAGGGTGGATTCAGCGTGGATTTCATGCCCAAAATGTAATGAAACATTTTTTAAGTTATCAAATAATACTATATTTGGATCATGCAGTATCTTACAAGATATCCTATTTATTCATAAGGTTTTAATTTTATTTGTTCATCCATCAGGCTACAGTGATTAGGTAGGCTTTAACGTATTCAGCCTTTCAGTATAGGCCTACAGCAAAGTAGAAAGAGTTTGGCCTCATAAAATAATCCCCCAAACAGCTGTCAAAATTGACCAAAAACAATAAATTTTATTGTCACTAATTGATATAAATATACACACACACATCACAATCGAAAATAGAATATTTATTAGTGATGCATGCAATGATTACAGAATAACCAAAAAATGCAAAGAATGGCAATCACTGATTTTAGAAATCCAAAACAGAAAAAGTGTCTAACTATTGCGTCCCTTGTTGCATGTCCTGTTTGCTCGTTCTGGCAGAATGCAGGAGGTTGGTCAGAGTCTCCAAGGGGCTCAGGTGCATCATTGTCAGCACAGAGAGGGACCTTGCGCTTAGTAGCGATGTTGTGCAGGACAATACAGGCAAGGGTTATGTTGCATGCTTTCTGTGGTTCCACTCTCAGGTAGTCAAGGCATGCAAAGCGCCTCTTAAGAACTCCATTTAAACACTCAGTTGCACATCTTGCTCTGCAATGAGCAGTGTTGAAGTGTGCCTGCGCCGGTGTATTTGCTGTTGGAAAAGGAGCAATCAGCCATGGTAGGACTGGGTAGGCACTGTCTCCTAGTATTATGCCATCCTGTCAGTTGGTTTGGAGGTCTCTGTATAGAGCGCTCTCCCTCAGGATGCGTGCATCATGGACAGACCCAGGCCACTTGACAACGCAGTTGGTGATGATGAG
>JAODUD010000033.1:6836302-6851803 GCA_026784285.1 Stomatorhinus walkeri | reverse complement strand
TGTAATGTGAAATGTAATGTGCAATGTATCTAAAAAGCAGCTGTCTTGGTACTACTCACAGGGCTACCTAGTGAACCTGAGTTAAATGGGTCAGTGGGGAGTTACCACACAGGCTGTTTACAGAAAGGGCCATTTCTGGGTCAGTGAATGGGTGTCTAACCAGGAGAGAGTCAAATGGTGTCCATTATGTATTATTGTGCGGCACCGGATGAGTAGGCATGCTTTCCAGGTCGTGCAAGTACCGTGGGTTCGTGTCGTGTTGTAGCACTGAGGCCGATAATCAAAACTGGGGCTTTGAATAGAGAAAAAGCACCACAATGCTTTAAAAATGAAAATTAGGTTAATTCGAGTTCAAACGATATTTTTAATTATTTGACTAGTGGGTCTCAACAAAGTCCTGCAGGATGCTGCCAGTTTTTTGACACTGTGATTCCTCATTTTTGTGACTTTTTTGAGGATCAATAAGCCAACATCACATGTGTGGTTAATGAGGTTAGGGGAAGATGCTAATGTTTAACCAGAACGCCCTTTTCTTTACAGCTTGGTTCAATGGCTAAAGCACAGCAGGAAAGAGTACTGTGAATTATGCAAGCACAGATTTGCATTCACGCCAAGTAAGTATCTAATTGCAGATTGCTGTGTGATATATGAATAGCGGGGTTTTCATGCCGGCTTGTGTTATGCATGTTGGTCACACTAGCAAAATTCGAATATACAGCTGGTATTTAGGTGTTTTTAGGAGTCAACCAGCTCAGCAATCAAATGAGCAGAAAACAGTTAAGAAAACTCACTTTAACAACGAGTTGTACAGATTGTCTTATGAAAATATTTATGGTAACAAAGTATGTGCACATAATTGCAGGAGTGCAATAGTTTCTGAATACAAATACAGTGTCTTAAAACAGTCTAGAAATTCCTAGAGCTCGGTGCCCCTTGTTTATTGAGTCTTTGGCAAAGCTGTGCAAACAGAAAGGTCTTTCAGGACGGTTACCTGGTTTACAGAGGTTGGGACATTACAGGTGGCATTCCCACAATTTCAAAATACAGTTACAGATTAAATATGATATGTGGCCAAGCATGCACACACACATACATCATTGCATTCATGTATAATTTGATGACGATAAAGATGATGATTTTTTATTTTATTGCTTTATTGGTTTATTGCACATAACAGCCTCTAACTTGTTTTCCCAGTTTATTCCCCAGACATGCCATCTCGGCTTCCAGTCCAGGATATCCTGGCGGGACTGGTGACTAGTATCGGCACGGCTATACGCTATTGGTTCCACTACACGCTTGTGGCCTTTGCCTGGCTGGGGGTGGTCCCTCTGACAGCATGTGAGTTCAGCCTCCTCTGGCGTTTTTGAAATGGTCTTGCCTGTGCCTCCTGCCTGGGTCTGTGTTGCTTAGAAATGAAGCTTCATGAACCATTTGCTGTACTTTCTGACCCCACTAGATGGTGCTCTCTCTTCAAGAAAGGGCTCAAAGCATGACCCAAAGTCTACCAAGAGCACCATCTAGTGGGGTCAAAAAATACAGCAAATGGTTCATGAAGCCTCATTTGGACATTACTAGTCCGTAGGAAGCATTTATACCTCTTAACTTAAACTGTACTGATTTGACTAAAGCTGAGTGGAATGTCACAGTATAACAAAAAATTTGGTTCTGTTCTCAGTCTCAAACTAGTACAAAATATATACATTAAATATAATAAGGTGCAGACCACAATTTAAATTTCAATGCAAGCTTATTTGCTCTTCATGTACCGTCACGTAAATGCCTATTGGGTGAATAAGTTAATTCTAAAGCAGTAGCAGCGACATTCAATGTGGTGCCCAGTCTGATGTCTGTCCTCTGATGCCTTCAAAACAGGTCGAATGTACAAGTGTCTGTTTACTGGCTCTGTGAGCTCTCTACTGACGCTGCCCATAGACATGCTGTCCATGTGAGTGCCAGTTCTGCCGCATCCGATCTAAGCCCCTTCTGGGGGGTTCCGGGGCATTCTGGGGCGGGTCATCTGTTACTGCCACACACATCATGATGCAGACACTGGCCATCAAGTGCTGAGTTTTGCGGCTGGATTCGTATTCGGATGTACTATTGGGTCCTGGGAATTGGTGCTTCCGCTGCAACTCAGACTGTATCAGGGACATGTTTCATAACAATTTGATAAATCCATCAGGATGGACCATAATGTTTGTCCTGCTTGGAGATGGCCCAGTTTCCACTGGAGCTCAGTTTCTCACCATGGTCACACAGGTGGATGGTCTGCATGTCAGATGGTGGAAAACTTAAGAGTTTCAGACAAATTTTTTCCACCCGTTCCCTATACTACGTTTTATTATATCTGTCAATGATGACAAAACACAGTGTCTTTTTCTGCCTGTGATAAGTATGGTTATTATAGAAGTAAAACTGGCTGATTCCCTCATTTTAGGGATTTTCAAAGGTGGTAGTTAGCTTCTGCTCCAAAGCTGGAGCAAAGCAGCCTAATTGAGGAGCTTAACGAGAGGTTTGGAAGGCAGGGAGGCTGAGTAATGCTCTGCGTCTGTGTCTGTCCACTGCGGCGCAGGGAGAATTTGCTGGCAGACTGCTTGCAGGGCTGTTTCGTGGTGACGTGCACGTTGTGCGCCTTCATTGGCCTGGTGTGGCTGCGGGAACAGATCGTCCATGGTGGCGCCCCCCAGTGGCTGGAGCAGAACCTGGAGCAACCCCCCAATGAAGGTGGCCAACCAAATGAGGTATCAGGGCCATTGAAACAAGATTCATACCCCGATTATTCTGGACAAAATATTGACAAACATGCAATATGTGGATATAAAGATTCAGTGATGCTTGGACTTTATAGTAGTGGTGGCCAAATGAAGCTTCATGAACCATTTGCTGTATTTTTGATCCCCACTAGATGGTGCTCTTGGTTTACTTTGGGGCATGCTTTTCTGAACAGACAGCACCATCTATTGGAGTCAGAAAATGCAGGAAATGCTTCTTGAAAGTTCATTTGGCCACCACTACTTTATAGTATTGACAGTAATTTCCTTGTTCAAGGTGCCAGGTGACGAAAATGGTCCGGCGGAGAATCAGCCCGTGGTTCCTAATGGCCACGCAGAGGAGGAGGAGGCGGTTGACAACCCCGAGGCCCAGCTGGACGCGGAGGAAGATGAGGACGGCGACGACGAGGATGACGACGAGGAGGATGACGCTGCAGAAGACGGGGAGGAGGCCAACAACGCGGCTCAAGGTACGTTCAGCTTCACCGTGACTCGTGCTATGGACGCTGGTCCAGAAGAGCACCACGGCTTGACCACGCCGGCTGGTTCTCCTCGTAGATGACATGAACTGGAATGCACTGGACTGGGACCGAGCCGCAGAGGAGCTGACTTGGGAGAGGGTAGGTTTTAGTCTCAGCAGCTGTTGGTGGCTCAGTCATTCATTACAGCCACTTGATGTAAGTTACTTTCATTTCGCAGATGCTTGGACTTGATGGCTCCTTGGTGTTCCTGGTAAGGGTGTTATTGTTTTGTTTTGTTTTGTTTTATTATACATGACAGAAGATGAGTGAACAGGGTTTCATATAATGCTACACTGAATGGAATGGATGGATGGAAACTTGGAAATGTGGATGTTAACCATGTTTCTGTTGAAATTTGTCAAAAAAAATTTTTAGATTAATATATGAAGTTATACATAGTGAGAATATGTGAATGATGAATGATGTGCTTCTTTTCCAGGAACACGTCTTCTGGGTCATTTCGCTGAACACCCTCTTCATCCTTGTGTTTGGTATTCAGTCTTTCATATTTTGTCTGACGTTACATGACTATTGTAGACAGTGATCCCAGTTACATTTTATTGTAAAGCGTTTCCCTTGTGGGTTAGCTGATCCATGAGTCCATAAAGGCTTCATTCAACAGAATGCGCTAAACTCACCGTACTGCAGTTATATACATCCTCATATATACAATGATACTGTATACATCCTCATATATACAGTGAAATTAATGTCGCAGTGGTGACACCAGAGCCACCTTTACTGCCTCAGTATGATGTTACTAATGACAGGAAGAATGCAGAGAAATGGAGTTTCAGTCACGTCTGTCAATTATCCTCAATCTGTCCTGTGGCATTTGCAGCCACAAAAATATAAAGAAAGCAAAGACGTATCTGTAGCCACAGGATATGTTTTATAATAGAGGTGAATCAGGGCTGAGCTGAAGCTTGACTCACGATGGGAAGAAAAAGCTAGTTTTATTAGATGATGCAACAATAAAAATATTAACAGATGAATTTGCTCTGTTGTTTGAATATCTCATGGCCTGGAATGCACTGTGTGAGCTTGGCTGATACAAATCTTTCTCTTCCTTCAGCTTTCTGTCCGTATCACATCGGTCATTTCTCGGTCGTGGGACTCGGTTTTGAAGATTATGTAAGTGCGGTCTATGCTCTCTTTTATACAATACTGCATGCATGAGTTTGAGATACCTTTTAAAAACCCAATGATTGGGATTGTTATTAAATTTCAGTTCATTTCTTCAAATCAACCATTGCAATAAAATCCAAAACTTAAAGGTTAAAACTTGCTGACATGTGGGGTTTATGACATTTATATATTTCTTTCTTCTAGATAGAAGCTTCTCACTTTGACGGCTTGATCACGACGATCGTGGGTTACGTCCTCCTGGCTGTCACCTTAATTGTGTGTCATGTATCCTTTTGTATCTAATATTTCCCTTTAATGTTTTGTCTCTTAGTGAGAAAATGGCCCCATTTAAATGTCAGGAGAAGGTGTTAATGCCCTCTGTTTGCCCGGAATGTGCAATTTCCACGTGCAAAGCGCGTTCGCTCTTTAACGGCCAGCATCTAGGGTGTGGCAGCCCTTGTGAGGTTTCAGAGGTCCCGACGCTTGTTAGGAGTTTGCTACATCGTTGTAAAGGTAACCAATTTTATTCATGCTGCTATTTTTTTAAGTGCATCAAAAGCAAAAAATATAACAAGAAAGAAATGTGCTTTTCAGGTGTCTTTGTTGGTTGTCGTGGAGATCGGCATCTTCCCCCTGATTTGTGGCTGGTGGCTGGATATTTGTTCCCTGGTATGTCTGCATGCAGATCTAGCTGGTGATGAGTTGACTCTTTGAGAATGAATCCATGCAGAAGGAAGATCCAACCAGTGACGCCTAGAGGAGCTGTAAAATGACCTCGGAAATGTGTCTCGCAGGAGATGTTCGACGCCTCTTTGAAAGACAGAGAGCTGAGCTTTGACTCGGCCCCGGGGACGACCATGTTCCTGCATTGGCTGGTGGGCATGGTCTACGTCTTCTACTTTGCATCTTTCATTCTTCTGCTGCGAGAGGTAGGAGTCTATATCCATGTTCGGACCCTTGGTCAGCAAATATGAGAGACCAAACACTCAGTGCGTATCTGCTGTCACTGGACACCCAACGGACGCCTCCTTACCTTTCAGGTTCTGAGACCAGGTGTGCTGTGGTTTCTGAGAAACCTCAACGACCCCGACTTTAACCCTGTGCAGGAGATGATCCACCTGCCCATATACAGACACCTCAGACGGTTCATCCTATCGGTGGTACGCAGCCACTTCCCCTTTTATACTCATAATCTGTCCTCACTCCTCTTCTGCTTGGGCACTGTTTACAGAAGAACCAAAAAGACGCACTTCTCCTCACAGGTGGTGTTCGGATCCATTGTCCTTCTCATGCTGTGGCTGCCCGTACGAATAATCAAGCTCGTTGTTCCGAACTTCCTTCCGTACAACGTAATGCTCTACAGGTGGGTTACTTGTGTTATACAGTGTGTCTTTGTGTTAATGTGATACACTGGCTGGCCACAAAAAGTCACCGTTTGAATTAAAATCAGTAAGTACTTAAGGGCCAATGACTGGATCATTATTACAGCTCAACAACGTTATACAGCAATAAAGTGAAGCCAGCTGAGTACTTGAATCCACTGAAAGGGCAGGTTATCCCATCAATGGATTTTTTTCTTTCCTAATGGCATGGGCACATTCCAGGACGGTAATGCCGAGATTCATCGGGCTTGACTTGTGAAAGAGGGGTTCAGGGAGCATGAGGATTCATTTACACACATGAATTGGCCACCACAGTCTCAACCTTAACTCCAATGAAAGTCTTTGAGATGTGCTGAAGAAGACTGAGTGGTTCAACTCACTGATCATCAGTACAAGATCTATACGAGAAATGAATGCAAATCTGGGTGAAAATTAAGTGATCAGATGTTGCATAAGCATATGGAAAACAATATGCACGAATGTGCACCATAATCAAAGCTAAAGGCAGTCCAACTAAATATAAAAATGTCCAGCAAAGTGGCTCAGTTGGATAGCCCAAAGCCTCCAGTCATATATGATTGTTACATTTGTGAGTCTATCAGCAAGTCTCTTGGTGACGTGCTGGCCAATCCGGGGCCTGATATATCTCTGACTGACAGGCCTGTGCTCCCGCCTTCCCCGCCCAGTGACGCCCCAGTAAGTGAGCTGTCACTGGAGCTGCTGCTGCTGCAGGTGGTGCTGCCGGCGTTACTGGAGCAGGGCCACACCCGCCAGTGGCTAAAGGGCCTGGTGCGGGCCTGGACCGTCACCGCCGGTTACCTGCTGTGAGTAGCGACCTCCACATTAGCCGCCCAAATTCGCTGCTGTTATAACGACAGCTAACCTTTCAGCTAATGTTTAGGACAGATGCTTGCCGTAGCTATAAAGCTTTGTTTACAAGCTGCCTTGTAAACAAACCTGCAGTCTAAATGTATTATTTATAATCAGTTTGTGCAGAGAAATCATTTGAATACGAGTGACACAGTGGCTCAGTAGTTACCTCACACGCCTTTTCCTGTTTCCTCCCATAAAACACATGCAGTTAGTTGGGTGTACACTTCTAAACTGCCTTTAACGTGGGGGCGCTGTGATGGACTGGTGTCCTGTTCAGGGTGAGTGACCCTGAGGCTTTTATAGGGAATCTGGGGGCCCTAGGCAAATGAACTCCAACCCCCCCCCCCCCCACACCTCACCCTTCCATGACATGGTATAAGAACATCAGAAATTTACAAATGGGAGGAGACCATTTGGCCCATCAAGCTCATTTGGGGAGAACTTAGCTAATAGCTCAGAACTGTTAAAATCTTACCTAGCTCTGATTTAAAGGAACCCAGGGTTTTAGCTTGCATTACACTAGTAGGAAGACTATTCCATACTCTAACTACACACTGTGTAAAGTGCTTTCTCAAATTCATTTAAAAATGTTTTCCCACTAATTTCCACTTATGGCCACGAATTCTAACTAATACTGAAATAGCCATTTGGCTGAACAGCATCCAGACCTGTTAGAATCTTATATACCTGGATCATGTCCCCCCTTAATCTCCTTTGCTCGAAGCTAAATAAATTCAACTCAGCTAACCTCTCTTCATAAGACATTCCTCTAAGAGCAGGAATACTTTATAATTTATTACCATTATTTTAGCATGTATTCTAAATTAAAAATATCAACAAAGAGAATTTAATAAACACAAGTCCTTAATTTTCACTTTTTTGTGGAAACAATACTCAAATAAATCAGACTATGTAATCGGCCCCGTCAGGGGCCCCCTTCCAGGTCGGGGCCCCAGGCCATTGCCTGTCCTGCCTGTCCTGTCTCTATTACCTCGGGATGTACCCTAGTCTTGTATGCTATGCTACCCAGGATAACAGTATCTCTTGACTAGGATAAGCAGATGGATGGAGGGATGGATGGATGGAGTATTTGAAGTGTATAATTTTAATAAAAAATTTATAACATTATACTGTACTTGTAAAATAATAAAGGATCATTGAAAGATGTATTTAGTGCCTTAGTTACATTGTATTTATGCACTTCTCCATATACCTGTAATATAGAATTTTTAACATTCCATCCACCAGAGACCTTCACTCTTACTTGCTTGGAGACCAAGAGGAGAGCGACGACGACCAGCAACAGGCCAACAACAACCAGCAGGTCCGCAACGAGGAGGCGGCGCCGGCCGTGGGCGAGGGGCTGCACGCGGCGCACCAGGCCATCCTCCAGCAGGGTGGCCCCGTGGGCTTCCAGCCGTACCGCCGGCCCGTCCGCTTCCCCTTCAGGGTGAGGCCGGTGAGGCGTTCCCCTCTCGGGCCGCTCGGTGCCGCCGTCGCCCTGCGACCTCTCAGACGTGGCTGTCTCGTTTTGCAGATCGTGCTGCTCATCTCGTTCATGTGCGTGACGCTGCTGGCGACGAGCCTCATCTGTCTCACGTTACCGGGTGAGTCTGAGTCTGTCTGCCTCCTCATTGGACAGCGGCACCTAAGGCCTACTGGGTTTAACTTTGTAGCATCCTACTGCTGAAATCAGTGGCGATTGTTGCGAAAGTCACCTACAGTCAAAGAATTAGATAAATATATGCAAATGTTAAGAGGTGGTGTCGTCTTCCTAAGTGCAGAGTTCTGTGTTTCAATTTGGACCCAGCTGTGCGTTTGTGTCTAGTTTATATATTCTTCTCCATGTCTGTTGGATTTCATCTCCTTCTGCAATTCAAAGACATGCTCTTCATACTGAGAGCTGTCTCTAAATTGCTCCATGACGGCCACTGCCCAGAGGGTACCTTGCCTTAGGACGTGTACCACCAGGGACCATCTCCCATAGCTTTAGAAGAATGTTTCCCAATCCGGTCCACATTTCTGCTCCCTCCCTGCTCCCACAAAAAAACGTGGACTGTCTGTGTGTCCCCACGGATTGGACTGGAAGACACTGCTTTGGAAGTTCCTCAAAATGGGCATTCAGTTTTTGACTCTGATCCATCCATACCCCTCTGGACTTCTCAGTGTTTGCCGGCCGCTGGTTGATGTCATTCTGGACGGGCAGCGCCAAGGTCCACGAGCTTTACACGGCGGCCTGCGGACTCTACGTGTGCTGGCTGTCCGTCCGGGCCGTCACCGTCCTGCTGGCCTGGATGCCCCAGGGTCGCATGGTCCTCATCCTCAAGGTCCAGGAGTGGTCAGTGATGGTAAGAAGGAGAGGTCTTAGTCTTCCATCTGCCCCCTGAGTACTTGCCCTCAGTTTTATTGTAACCATACTGCTCCTATGAAGATATTAGCTACAGCTTTCAGCCTTGCACCTACCTATTTAAACGGCATTACCGATTTTCTCAGCCATTCTGTCATGACTTATTGATTTTATTGCTCTGCTTTTGGGTCTGTTCTTGCTGCAGATCTTGAAGAGTCTGGTTGTGGCCTTCCTGGTGGCTGGGGTCATTCCACTTCTCCTCGGCCTGCTGTTCGAGCAGGTCATTGTGGCGCCCCTCCGCGTGCCCCTGGACCAGACGCCGCTCTTTTACCCATGGCAGGTGAGCCTCGGAGTCTCTCACTGAGTCTTGCTCGCCCAGGAACCCTCTCTGCCTGTGCGTCATCAGTGATCGGGGCTTTCAACAAAGCCATTAGTACAGGGATCTTCAACTAAATTCCTGGAGAATCTCAGCCCTACACATTTTTGTGTATCCTCTCACTTAACATGCCAGATTCTATAGTACTCCTCTGCTAATTACCACCCATTTATTAAGTTGAATTAGGGGTGGTGGGACAGGGAAAAAAAAACTAAACTGTAAAGGGCTGAGACTCCCCAGGACAGGAATTGGAGATCCCTGGATTAGAGCGTAATCTTTCTGGGTGAAGGTGCATGTCTCCTTCATGTTTTTATGCTACGTAGGACTGGGCCCTAGGAGTCCTCCATGCCAAGATCATTGCTGCCGTCACACTCATGGGTCCTCAGTGGTGGCTGAAAGCTGTCATCGAGCAGGTCAGCAGGTCGATCTGAGCCTTCAGTCAGATGGGCTTTGTCTCCACCGTGGTCCCCTGGTCTGCTTTGCGTAACTTTTCGCCATGCGCTAGGTGTATGCAAATGGGATCCGGAACATGGACCTGCATTTCATCATCCAGAAGTTGGCAGTTCCGGTCATTTCAGTCTTACTCCTCTCGCTCTGCGTCCCCTACGTCATAGCTGCGGGTATTGTTCCAGTCATGGGTACGTCTAATTATGTTTTAACAAAAAATACCTAGTGGTGGTACATTTTATTTAAAAAATAAGCATAGCGCAAGTCAAGGCATGAAAACACATTTGTTATATCGAAGTGAAAATGCTTGGATGATCTTGAAGGGTGAAGCTGGGCATGGTTTCTTGAGGGATTCTGTGACCTCACGTGGTGCTGGTGCATTGCCCTGCAGGGGTCACTGTGGAGATGCAGAACCTGGTACAGCGCCGCATCTACCCATTTCTCCTGATGGTGGTGATGCTCATCGGAATCTTGTTCTTCCAAATCCGACAGTTCAAGCGTCTTTATGAGCACATCAAGAACGACAAGTAAGTCTAGTCAGGATATTCATTTTATATGCATCATACCTGTCCAAAAGTTGCATATATCATACCTGTCCAAAATTTACATGTATCATACCTGTCCATCGCTTAATCATTGCCTTTGCTATGGGGTGAATAAAGGTGTAGTGAAGCAATATTGCAATGCGTCAGTATGCAGGTCTTGCTATTTGAAATGACCATGCTCTCTTAATCATTCAAAATACTGTGTTGATTCACTAATCAAAGCTGTTTTCACTGGTTCTTCTTTCCCACCGTAGGTATCTCGTCGGTCAGAGGCTTGTAAACTATGAGCGCAAGGCGGGCAAAGCGAACGTAGCCCCGCCCCCCAGCTCCACACAGGAGTAACGTTATAAAGCAGGGCATTCATCTAAGAAAGACCGCCTGGCGACCCCTTGCCTGGCCCTGCCTTCTCTTTTCTCTACGGCATTTTTCACCGAACCAAATTCTGTCCTCCGCTTGTAAAGGCAGCCTATGCACTTTGGCTTCACTCAGAAGCCACCGAGCTGAGACTGAGACAAGAAGGAGCCTTGTACAAGTTAACATATGTGGATATTAATTTATTAAATCAAGTCGTCACTTTATTTCATGGATTCTTGTTGAGTCTGGACAGGAATCTGCGGCCTTTGACAGATCAGACTGCCTTTGTACTGTTCGGATCAGCCTGTTTTTTTTGGGACACTTGTCTGCCTCTAGGGGCAGTGTAATATTTGAGTCTGCATCCAGACTGATTATGTCCTATAGAGCGTTACTTAGCTTCCAAGATGATACACCACCGTTGCTGTCTGTTTCATGCTTTTTTTGGTTGAGCAAAATGTTTAGTAACTGCTAAATTATTCAAGGTTGGTGACAATTCGTATTAAACCTATAACGGAAACTTATTTTTTCTTATATTGTTGCTGGTTGTCTTTTGGTGAATTATTAAGAATGGAAAGGCTTTAACAGTGACCTTACAGTGATGGCAAAACAGCATGTGCGGGTCACACTTTCAGTTAACCAAATGCTGCTATTTATTTATTTTTTCTGCTTTGTTCATTGTGTGTATCATTTTTTTTTTAATTTACAGAAAATACTTCAAAGGTGATAGACAGTGTTCTTATGCACCACAATATGGTTAAAATGTGATATTTATTACACATTGAAGTTGAATTAAATACAAACATTTTTTTTGCATTTCAGTTTCCCTTGTTTTAACAAATTTGAAACGATATTTAGTTCTTGATAAATCTAGACCACTATTGGGCTGTTGTTTGTTACAGTTCATTAGACAGAAGGATTTGTCTAAGTTAGACCTCTGATGCTAGATTGTACTGCTGCTTATGAGGCTGTGTGACCACCTTCAGTTCCTCAGAGGACTTTACTCGGAACGGGTCTGCTAGTGCAGGGTGGTCATATTTAAGACATTTTTTAAATCCTAAGGGTGTAAAAATACTCATGGAAATGGAATATTTATCCCTGCACCATTTTGGAAGGGGCTTTTGGAAAACACTAAAAGCATTTTTCATTATTTACATTAGGCCAATAAATACATGTATGCCACGTCTGATAATCTGTTGATTTTCGGTCTGTGAATTGTTACGTGACTTTCCATTACTGCTGGATCTTCGGTATTCTGGCTACTTTTAAAGCTGAACGTGTGCTCAGTTTTATGTATGGCTATAAAAAGCTTAAGATCATTGGAACTTGTAATGGCTTATCTGGAATAATTTTAAATGTAGTGAAATCTGCATGCCATTACACATAGAACAGCCTAAATGTGTATTACCCAAGAAATGAGGGAAAACTCATTTTATATTGGAAAATTAGTTTATAAAATACAGTATGTGTCCCTTTAACTTTTGGATATGCAAGCTTATGTTTTCAGTGATTTTAATTTTTCTTCCTTAGGGTGTGACCCATCGTCTATTTATGCTTTTTATGCCAACACATGCATACTTATGATCAATGATAAGATGCCTTTTACAACTTTTAACATGAAATTGTCAATTACTTAAAATAAAGTGCATTTTAATTTGTTTTACAGTTACTGGTGGGTTATCTATATGATACATATCAATCTCATCTGTGAGCCTGGCAGCACTGTAGAACTTCAGCAGATAGATCCTGAGATTTCTTACAAAACCCCATGTAGTTCTGCATGGATTTCCCATCTATGCTATGGATATACCTGCTTATTCTATGCAGGTTTGTGGGGGCCGGAGCTTATCCCAGAAGCTATAGGCACAAGGCCGGCAAACACACACACAAACACCATTTATATCTATGGGCAATTTGATAACGCCAATTCACCTTAGCATTTTTTTTTTGTATTGTGGGGGGAAACCATTGAACCTAGAGGAAATCCCACAACGACAGAGGGAGAACATGCAAACCCACGTAGAGCCGGGACAGAGATTCAAACCCTGGTCCCACTGGTACAAGGCAACTGTGCTAACCATCCATCCATTTCCTTAAACTGTATATCTTATTGAGGATCACAGGGGGGTCTGGAGCCTATGGGTACCAGGCAGGGAATAACCCAGGGTGGGGCACCAACCCATTGCAGGGCACACTCACACATACACCATTCACAGCAATGGGCAATCTGGCAATTCCAATTGGACTGTGGATACCCAGAGGAAACCCCACGATGACACAGGAAGAACATACAAACTCCACACACGCAACCCTGGCAGGGACTTCAACCCAGGTCCCAGATGTGTGAGGAGACAGTGCTAACAATTTAGCACAGTGCTAACCATATCTAGAAATATTTAATACATTTGATGTTTTCGCATAGTTTGGCTGCAGTTTTGTTGATACTAGATTTCATATTCAGCCTATTCACCCATCATGAAAGTGGCACCAGAATGCTAACAGCATAGGATGTGCAGTTATTACTTGTATACCTCTTGTGTCCATTTTTCTTCCCACTCTCCCATACCTCTTAAAGCATCAAATACCAGATGGAAAAGTGTGCTAATAAATGGAGGGGGGGGGAATAATGACCTCATCTTTTGGGATTATGGGAGAAGGGAGCTCTATTCCAAATGTCTCCCTCAGAAGCTCTGGTATCTCCTTGTCTGATATCTCCTGGGAGGTCTTAGAGATAGGGCCACCCACTTCAGAAGGGAAGCTAGTGACCATCAACTTGTGTCCCATGTAGGTGACCCGTCCATTGGGTAGCAGAAGGGAACAGAGAGACTTGCAGTAGAATATTGAACTCGGGGAGGTTTGATGATAGAGACTCATTGCTAGGAAATCCTCCATTTGCCTAGGCTGCAAGGTAAATTTGTACAGCCTGGTCCAGCCCTCTTCCTTGCTCTTCCCTTCGGTTTGGTCCTCCTCAGCTGTCTCCAGGAACAAGGTTTCCCCCTCACACCGGACACGGAACACGCCATGCTCCTGCTTCTGGGAATCTTCCGTCTCCAAAGAAATGGGGACCTCAAACCCTGCCCCGAAGCCAACATCACAGAGCCATCGCTGACCCTCCAGCATCACCATGACGATGAGGTGATCAAACGGAGGCCCGTAAACCTGAGTGATGCGGTTCTTGACTTGAGCCGACAAGACGGTGATCTCGAATCCCAGTTGTGATAGCAGCCATGAGAACAGCCCATTATTCTCATAGCAGAAGCCTCCCCTTCGCTGCTTGACTATTTTGTCATAAAGACACTGTAGCTCCAATTCCACCCGGCCGCCACTGTGAATAGTCAAATTTTCAAATGGTACAGACAGCAAATGCCTCCTGTGAATGCGATTAAGGGTCTCAAGTGTTGGTGTTGCAGGTCCATCAAAGCCAATCCTTAGCAAGTATTTTCCTGTGTCCATGCTACATTGAAACAACAAAATTTTAAATTTTACAGACATGCATTATAGCATACTTTTCTAAAAATTAAAACAGATAAAATGTAGTGTAATCAACTTCTTAGGAATGAACAATAAAAACAAGAAATGAGTGTAATGTCATATATATATTTTTTTTAATCAAAGTTTATAACATAAGCTTACAAAATATCTTTCGCTGTCGAAAAGTGACTTCACCTTGTCTACTGCTTAATTTATCCTTATAAATAAATACAAACCTGGCGAATTTGTGGATTTAATTCTATTTCAAAGCGTTCTGTAAGAAAAAAAAAGTAAAGCGAAAGTTGATCTTGGTGTATGAACTTGGATTTTATAGAAGAAACCAAGGACTTCTTCCGATCCTTACTGTACCTGCTATACGCCTGACAGGCAAAGTTCCCAGCAGTTAAGAAGACAGTTGTCGAACCTTTTTATCGTTTCCCCAAAAAAGCTGCAGCTTTATGTGCATGACATTAAACAATTAATGGTAATTATAATGCTCAGATCGATCCTTCACATTATACACGATCCAAGATCGAGCATTTCCGGTCGTACAGCCTCCGACTGAAAGTGGCTACCCAGCGTTTGTATTTGTATTGTAATCCGGGTATTGGTAAAATCCGGCACTGAAACCATTTCATTCGTTTTTATACTTTACATGTGGGGATGAGTTATTGCTTCAGGCAACATTTTACATATACTTTCCGTTATAAAATTAGGTGCTTGTGTGGAGTTTTAATGTTATCACCGTGTCATCGTGGGGTTTCCGCCGGTTTTTCCAGCACAGCCCAAAACACGTCAAAATTGCTGGTTGGCGTGTAATGTGTGTGAACGGTGTGTGTGCCCTGCGCCCTTGTCACGTAGCTTCCGGGATAGGAATGGACGGACTAAATCCAAAGAGATCCGATTCCGTTTTTTACTTTAAACCAGAACCGATAGAATGCTGAGATTTACTAGGAATCTTTATTACTAATGTAGGTTTTTGCCCTTACATTAATAACACTGGTACAGTGTAGAGCTGCCACTTATCGCCAACAAAGCGGTAACCTTGAATCAGTTTTTTCCGTTGTCTCCAACGGACATAAAAATAAAGCAGCGTGTTTATGGCGTACTTACTTCTGTGTTCTGATAATACCTTGCGAAACGTAGGTCATGGTTAGCGACCATCGATCTCAGCATTTAAGCACTTGACCTAATTAATTGTTTCGATAATAAAACTGCTATCTCTCTAGAAAACATGAGCGTCCATGCAAATGAACCAGTGGTTCATCATTAATTTTGCTGAAAAC
>JAODUD010000033.1:6777838-6797900 GCA_026784285.1 Stomatorhinus walkeri | reverse complement strand
AGTGAACACGCCCACACCCATCAAGCACCCAGTGAACACGCCCACACCCATCAAGCACCCAGTGAACACGCCCACACCCATCAAGCACCCAGTGAACACGCCCACACAAACACACCCATCAAGCACCCAGTGAACACGCCCACACACACACACCCATCCGGCACCCAGTGAACACACCCACACCCATCAGCAGCATTGCATGTGGACCACAGGAGGTGTACCGATGCAGAGGTGTGTCATGTGACCATCAGCCAGCCGCGTGGAGGGTAGCAGTGCGACCTTTTCAGAACACCAGATACCTGCTGTTGGCTTCTGTTCCCGCCCTTGATGAAAACACCACCTACAAGTCCATTCCCACCCTCCCCCAGGTGCGGCATGACCCCGGACCCTCATCATGGCCTCCGCCAGGCATCCAATCGGAGTATATTACGAGACGCAGCCTCTCCATCACAGTCAGAGGGTCTGGCTGTTATGATGGAGCCCAAACGAGCAGCACCGATGGTGCCCTGACCCACGAGCAGCTAATAGCAAGCATAGCCTGCCCCCCCCTATTGAAAAACCCTGCATTGGAGGCTCAGACGCAGTGATGGAACGACATTCCGATTAAGAGGAGCAAGGCCACGTCATCGGGGCCGGGGGGTATTCCGTGCTCAAATGTAATCCATCGGAAAAAGCTAAATTGCATGTGACAGGTGGTCTCCACACAATCCCGCCTGACTTGCCCCAACAAATGTGTAATTTTTCCAGCAGCCACCTGCCATCCTGTCCCCCCCCCACAAGCCACCACCACCTCCAGGGGCTCGGGGAGGGGGCTGAGGTGGGGCAGAGCAGCCAAGGTCTCGGGTGGGGCTGTCACCGGATGGTCCTCCACCATAATACCTGGACAAAACCCACGATGACACGACAGAGGTCCGCATGTTGCGCACGCACAAACATGAGAGGGCAACGCCCCTGAGAAGGGCAACGCCCCTGAGAAGGGCAACGCCCCTGAGAAGGGCAACGCCCCTGAGAAGGGCAACGCGCTCAGCGCACTCACATGCGAGAAATCTTCTTTAACTAAATATGCTGTCAAAGGGGCTATGCAGTGTTTATATAGAAAAACAGAGCAACAGTATGATCTCGCATTAAAAGTTACTTGACGGCAATATTGTAATCATTTCGGCTGACTGCTCTCCTGTGTTAAACTTCAGATTGCTTTTCGGCTTCTCAGTAGAAGTCAAATTGACTCCATCTGCCATCCTGTTCTTCGTCGGGTCCAGTTACTCATGGTTCCTTTACAGAAAGACTGGGAGAAGAGAGATCGAATCAGAACGCCGGGAAATGAGTAAGACATGCCTCCGATCTTTATCACCAGACCTCTTTATCAAAGGCAGCAGAGAACTACATGCGCTATATTCAAAATTCAGCTAGCTAGCTGAAGAGGTCTTTGATCAAAATTCTAAACATCCTGCCCCTTTCCCAGATTTCTCATAATTCAGAAATTTACAGGGCTCTTAAACAGCCCAGGAGACAAACTTCAATTACCCTCACAGTTTACATCACAGTGCTGCTTACTCTCCGACGGTATGTTCGGGTCCCTGCTCGGAGGCGACGTCCCATCAGGCAGGCTACGACAGCCAAATCACGGGCTCGTCTCGAGTTACGGACATCTGAAAAGCACTCGCATTCTACAGGCGTCTCCTATCATATTATGGGAAACGCACCATATGACAACCTTGGCAAAGGTTACAAATAAAATTCATGATAGTGAGTCTGCCACGTTTTCACATAATCAGAACTATAGTGAAAAAAGCAGGAATTAAACAGCAACCCCTCTGGCCCACGTTAATGACATGAGTCATGTTCAAGGTAGAGCTAAATTTACATTCAATTTATTCCTCAATTATTCATTCCATACTGTTGCTTTACTTCCCCCCCGCCCCCCCGCCTGCCCCAAATTTAAGAACTGTTCATTAATCTAAAATTTGGAACGGAACCTTTGCTTAAAACTGCAGTGTATTAAATACTAGTACTGTAATGTCCTGCCATCCTGCACAAAAAAAAAAAGCAAAAACAGTGACCAGTCGGGGTCTAAAGTACACAACTGCCCAGAAATACAAGATTGGTTATACAACCAATAAGGTGACCATTCATCTAGATGTCACATCTAAGGGACACATCTACACCATGCACACCTTATCTACTGTCAAAGGAGATGTGAAGTTTCATTCAGTTCTAATATCATGTATGTCTACGTGCTACTGAATGACAAAATGTAACAATACCATAACGGCTGAAGTGTTTTGCCTATGATCGGCAATTAGCTAACCTGCTGGCGCATGTACATGGAGATTTGAAACTGAATACTAATCCATAATTCATGAAAACATACACGAATGTAAGCGATTAATACGTACAAATTTGAGGACTTTCCCTCATTTATATCAATCACTCAGAAATCCCAGGATAATAGTGCATGGTAAACAGATACGACATATGCTGTGTCACACTTAAAAAATAAAGTAACAAAAACAGGTTTCTAGTACCTGGGGTGCTCATCTCCCCAGGGGAAATCCGTTACAATCCATCCTGGGAATCATCTATTAAGGCGGAGCAACAAGACATCATGTGTTCTGCGAGGGTGCCAAGGAATTCACCCGCAGTGTGAACTACAGAAACAGTAGTCCGTGAGCTTCTGCTCACGTGTGAGTTTTCCGAGGCCTGGGGGCTGATTAAGAGAAATGAGTCACACTGCGACAGGGACCCGCGGTTCTCAAAGAGGAGGCGAGAGGAGAGTATCCACAGACACACACATGAGTCTATATCAGCATCGCAACAATTCAACTTGACCTCAAGCAAACTCAACAAAGCAAAGCCCCCCTTGTTTGAGAATAAGAAGCTGCCAGGATTTCCAGAAGACGATCTGACTGGAAACACAGAAGCCCTGTTTACACTAAGGTTTAAAATGCATCTTGGATGACCGGATCACAAGTGGACAGTGCTAAATACAAGTGTAAATGACTACCCAGAAGCACTGTGAGCCAATCACTCAAATCACTTGCCAAGGTGGTCTGGGCTGCATTTGACCACATCTCTCTTGTATTGTAAACACTAATGTGTGCCAATGCATCCTCGACAAGGACGTCACGATAGCTATGCATGGCGCTGTCCGACCATCTAGCAGAAGTGGCGCAGGCAGTAATGAAATCTGAACACAAGTGGTCAGCTGGACACCTTGAAGATGCATGATACCTACAGGCTTAAATGGGGATGTCTCTACAGTCACCTTGTGATCCAACCATCGGAGACACTTTAAGACCAAGCGTAAACAGGACCAAATACTCAGACACTGCAGTAACCAACTGGGGTTCAGTCAGGCACACGGGTTTGCTTTTAGAACCATCTCATGCCATCTGTTACACCTCCCGGAAATCTTACTGATATTTAGCTACCGCACAGAAATAAAGGAATCCACTCGAGTGCAGCCCGAGATGCGGTAAGATAAGGACGGCGGGATTCCTAGCGGCTTCCTCGCGGAGCATCCCCCACCCAAGCGCAGATAAGACCCCAAGCCTCGCTCTCCCTCCAATGGGATTCAGCAATCGGGCTCTTCTGCTGATGGGATCTAAACCAAAGTGGGCGGCCTCGCCTTCCCGCCGTCGGCAGATTCGCCGCGCTTCTCCCAGAAAGGGAAGGAGCAGCAAAGCAGCCTCTGAGTTACTAAGCGGCATGAGGACGGCCGTAACCAAGCCAAGCCAAAAACACACCCAAGTCTCTTTCTTTCAAAATGTTTACCGGTGTTTATGTCGGCATCCATTTAAAAGTTGTGTTTTGTGTCCATGTAAAGATGTGGGTGAAAAAATGAACCAGTAAAAAAAAAAAAAAAAGAAAAGAACAATGCTTTGTGGGAAGTTCTTCCATAAAATAAGTGAGTACTTACGAAATATTACGACACTCCTGCCAGAAAGCAAGCTAACATGCTACTTCCTGAGCACTTGGTGGTAGACACACCCAAGACCCCCCATCATAAGAGAAATCTGTCTTTTCAGCTCTGTGGCACGATGAGGTACTTGGGGATTAACACCAGGACACAGCAAGACCCAAGACTTCCTCTGGTTCCAACTTAGAAATTCCTGCAGATGAAAACGTAGGAAAAGTGGGGGCCAAAGGCTGGGGAGGGTGTTAATGGTTTAGGACGATGGACACTCTGGGGAGAGCAGGTGAGGGGGGTCCTACATCTACACCAACCTCCAAAAGGCCCACGCTCGGGGTGTGGTGGGAACAAGCAACCAGCTACATGAATGGGTCCTATGGAAAATAAGTACTTTGCTACCAAGACCTACCAAACAGGTGAGCCTCAAGGGCAGAAAGATAGAGAAATTCCACAAGCAGACGGAGCTAAAAGACTGATACATGAGCTTCAAGGACAAAATGGCAGCTCATTCATGCTAACTAACTGAAAAGCAGCAGTTATATTTTTGCAAATATGACTCAAGTCTTCGAAGGACAGAAATCATCTATCCTTGTCAGACATGTTTTGCACCATCTGAACACACGTCTGCCAGGAAGAAACAGACAAATTAGGCCATGGATAAACCCCCTTGTCCCGGTGATAAATAGGGGCCCTTTGACTTCCCGTTACAGAGCATAAGGACATGGACTGACAGGGAGACATTCACTGTGCCTTTTGTTAGCAAGCTTACCGACCTGGAGCAAACAATCCCAGTAATTACAGGGTAGAAAAATCAACCTGAAGAGTGCATAATTAAACCTAAGTTTATGCTTTATAAATCACAACAATGTATTTCCCAAGAATGTTTCTTCTCACAGGACTGATAAGAGTACATCTTTAAATCGTGTAATGAATATTAAAGCATGTATTTTGAGGTACTTTCTTTTTTTTAATTATCCTTTCCACTTGTTTCAGGTAGTATGTTCATTATAGTCCGGCAAAGAATACTGGCTGCGTAAATAAAACAAGAGGCAGGTAAAATATCACCAAATACCATCAGTCCCATAGATCAAGAGATACATGTATGCAATATTAAATTGTGTGCTTTATGATTGCTTTTCTCCTCTCACTTCTTTTAGATTCCAAGTTAGGACATTACGTCAGTATTTTTGTTATATTCTCTGGAAATAATCAAATGGACTGACGGTACTTTACCCTAACTGTTTTCTTAAAGACGGTTTTTGTTGTTAAATTTGCCAGTTTAAAAGGCAGGTTTGTTGGAAGCTGGGGAGTACGCAGGGAGATCACAGCCATTTCAGTGCAGATGCACACCTTAGAGCCCATGGGCCTTTTTTTACCTGCTGCTCTCAAACTCCTTGCTGTCCTTGTCCGGTACCGGCTCCGGGCCGCTCTGGTGCTTCTGCACTATCCTCATCCCCCCCGCCTTCACTGTCACGGGAGATAAGGCCATAATCAATTTTCTACTTGCAATGTAAATGACATTACAGCTACAGTGATTCATTCCCCCGATAACGTCAGAAATAAATCCCAAATAAAACACTCTCTACATCCCCTAATCGTAGTATCACACTAAAACTATTTTTAGGCTATAGCTGAGACCTCTACAATGCAACAAAGTCATTAGAGGGCATTACACGTACGTGCAATCATAGTATCAACCTTAAATCAACAGTCAACAAAGCAACACAATTTGCCTTTCGTTGATAAGAGCTGAATACATTCATCAAATTTATCAAGACAAATATTACAATAAGTCAAAGAGCCCGGAACTGCAGTGGAGGTGGACGAAGTACACGTATGCGTCCTAAAACAACAGCACACGTTGGCAGGCGCAGTGGCCTTTGGACCACATGCAAAACCTTAAACCTCTAACAGTATAAATGCGGCATGTTCGTTAAAAAAACAAAGTGTCGCTTAACATACAACGTGAAACCGATGTTTAATTTGCCTTTCACGGCCAATGCTAGGAAACACAGGCTGCTGCAGTCCAAGGCGCCGATCTAGAGCAGCAACAGAGGGGGGGGGGGGGGTCTTGAGTGAAAGTAAAAAATGCATCGCGGGCCCGACACCGAGGCAGGTATCCGGAGAAGGTACCGTGTGAGGACCGGCCTGCCTGCGGCTAGCGAGCTAACAGTGTCGGACAGGCGGAACGGGGGCGGGCACGTAGGCTGACGGAGCCGGGCTCAGCGAGATGTAGCTCGCAGCATGCAACGTGAGGGCAATACGTAGTAGTAACAACAAGTATAATAATAATAATTATTATTATAGGATCTTAGCAAAAGCCAGGGTAGCTAACTAGTCCAGTAGTGATACGATTCGCGACACTTAACGGATGGAAGTCAGAATACGGTGCAAGTCGGAAAAGGCAGCAGGCGGACTCTGAAATCACAGCACGGCTAGCCTCGGCTCGGTTCGGCAGGGCTCGGCTCAGCGCGGTTCTGCTCACAGCCCAGAGTAACAGCACGGGTTTAGTACCAGCAGGGGGGTGTCCGGCTTTCGTCTCCGGTTTCTCTTTCGGTGGCGAAGACATGCTTGCAGAAATGAAACGCGGCGCTTAAAGCGAATAAATATGTGCGTTTCTATCCCCCCCGAGGTTCGCCTCGCTTCCGTATGGACAGGTTCGCAGCGGACTTCGGGTGGCACGGTCAACGTGGCTTTTACCGTCTCGCTGTTTGGCAACACTGGCTGATGACGTCACAGGATACGGTCAGCGGGACCGAGCATTGGCTCTGGGCGGAGTCAAACTGAGGTAAGGGGCGGGGCTAATAGGCACATGGGTCAAATGATGAATTCGCTGGATGTGCCGGTTTTGTGTTAATATAAAAACAACCTCCAGCTTGTAGCTTGTAAGTGGTAGTATGCTAAAACGTACACAGGAAGAAAATCATGAAAACCCCTAAAATGTGATATGTCAATATTCAATATTAACATACTGCAAGCAATTGTGTTACACCACTAGGTCGTCTTTGAAGAAGAAATAATGAAGTAAATTATAAATAAAGCAATAGTCATTACCATTAATATGGGGGGAAGGTGTTTTAATGCACTATTAATGATTCTGTTACTTTGCATCATGTCTATGAGCACAAAGTAAATAATTTGATTCTATAAAACAAACCGCTATAGTTATTGTCTGATGTTTGAGAGACAAAAAAATACTCATCTCTGCATCTTGATATTCTTTTCCATGAAAACTGGAACCAATAAATATACAAATGTGCTTCAAACCATCAGTTTTATTTTAACCTGAATACTGTGCCCTGACATTTAGATGGATCTGACTCATGCTGAAATGTTAATTCCAGTCATTTCCTGCAAACTCCTCACCTTGTGTGGGATTGCAGCATGCTTGGAGCCTGACCCAGGCAGAAAGTACACGCACAGCAATTTAGTGACATCACTGTCTTTGATGGGGGGGTATCCCCTTCATCCGACAGAACATGGAGTACTCAGAAATGGCTCAAAGAGCCAGGGCCGGAACCCACTCAGCAACTGTGAAGCTCACTATCTTTTTCAAATATGTTTGGCTTTGAATGAGCTTTCTTAGAGAATTTTTTGTTTATGTATGTCTCTGTGGCTGTTTATCTCATCATATGTGCAAACAAGATTGAATTATTTAAATTGATTCTTTCTTCATAAATGGACTCTACGCAGTGGCATTATAATGAATAAAATTCAGGCTCCTGGAAGAATGAGTGGTGTATTATCAGGTCCCAAATTCTAAAAATGAGCTATTGTCCTTTGAAGAAGAAATTTCTGCACCCCGTAAGTGACACTCAGGATATTGTTTAAAATTTCCTGCCATGAGATTCTCTAATTATTAAAGGTCATTTTAAATCTGCATGTCCATTGTCTCCAAATGTTGCCTGGTACATCAGAGGTCAACTTTTGCATCTCTTAAAAGGCAACACACAATCTGCAACCTGCCACTGTAACAATGCTGCCAACAGATAATGAATTCCTCATTAGGGATGAAGCGAAGTTGGACACGCTGTCGTCAGGACCATTGCCCGCACCGATAATGATATTCTTACTCCCTTTGAGGATGTCACACACTTTATGCCAGTATCTGACACCATCACTGCTGGCTGTATCATTTCATGTGCCAGGGGAATTTCCAGCCATATCAGACCAATGGCAAGCTTGTCAGAAACCTAAAGGAAGCAGCAGCCAAATCTCTCCAAACAGCCTGGATCATGGACAGGTGTGTCAAATTAGCACATTGCTAATGCAATCAAAAAAGCTTCCCCGAATACAAAAGGTTCACTGGCACAACAGGACAATGATGCCCGTTTAGCCACGAGAAGCAACCACATCGAAAGGGCATTCGGCCTCCAGGAAAATCCACTGAACATTCATTCTGTGTAGTTCGGTTATCACTTAATTTGCAATAAAGTGAAGCAGACGTCTGCTATCAACTGCTGGCCCCTGACAGGCAGAGAGTGTGTTCAGTACAGAGCAGAGATGCCTATCGAACCTTTGCATGCTGCTGTGGAGACTCAGTCAGTGCTGTAGGGCATGTCTACCGACAGGAACTCTGAAATGCTGCATTATTGGAACTAGACGGCTAATAAAACATTACACTGATGGCATTTCAACTGAAAAAGAGTACATAAAAATGAATTTCAAATTGATATCGAACATTCCAAAACATTAATTTAAAATACTATTAAATATAACCTAAATAATATAAATGCAAATTTCCAAAGATTGCATACATTTCCAATATTCCAGTATTCCACATGTTATATTATTATTATTTTTATTATTATTTTTTAAGATGAATAATTGAAAGAACAGTATAATACAATAAGATACAATAAATATTTCTTATCCCTAGTATATATAGATGTGTGTCTGTGTGTCTGTGTGTCTGTGTGTCTGTGTGTGTTTGGCTGTTTCCTAGGATTTGCTATGTAGTGCTACTCGATATTCACCCATCACTGTAAATCATGGTGTTATACATCAAGTGGTGGAAAGGTCCCGGCGTGAAAACACTCAGAGAAATATAGCTGTGAAATGTTGACCTTGCATGTGATATGCTCACACAAACTCTTGTTCAAAGAATATAATTTTCGTCATAGTGCCGCATTTGGTACGTGCTGTGGTGGAAGCAGATTGAGGAGGTCAGTCCAGGCTCCTCCTTCAAGGGCATAGATGCTAGCTCATTCTGGCAGATACCCAGATGTTCCCAAGCCAGCTGGGAGATATAATCCCTCTCGTGTACCCTGGGTCTTTCGAATGCTTATCTTAGGACAGGGTCATATGGGGGTCTAGTGCCTATGCCAGGCAACACTGGAAACAAGTCAGTGAACACCCTGGATGGGCTATCAGTCCTTCATAAACCTGGGGCAATTTAGAGATACCAACTGCATGTCTTTGGACCATGTGAGGAAAGTGCAGCATCCAGAGCAAAACCCAGATGCTTTGAGGAGAACATGCAAGCTCCACATGCACAAAGGGGGTAATGGAAGCAGGAGGCAACAGTCCTACTTACTGAGTTACATACCCATCCACTGTAGCACCTCTATCCAGCACCCTTTATTTCTATATTCTGTTTTTCACAGCAAATTGTTGACGTTATTAGGTTAGACTTCATGTTAAAAGAGTGGTCATAAATTTTACCATGTCGGGAGGGGTACGTTGGAGGGCACCATGGAGATTTTTTGCCTAGGGCCCCCATGTCTGTAGAATCGCCTCTGTCCTTGTCACGGAAGATTAAAAAGACCCTTATGTGACAATGCCCCATAAAGCTGAAATTTGATTCAAAACAGATGAAGCCCTTACGCTTCTTCTACTTCTTAATAATCATAATAGTAATATTCTTACATTGTTATGGTCCCATTGCTCAAGAATCCCAGCAAGTTTTTAAGTTCTTCTCAATGTCATTCAGGACCATCAAAAGCAGATTAACCAGTATGATTCGAGCAGAGAGAGGGCGCTATCTAAGGATTCCATTCTTTGAGGACCTGCAGAAAGTAGAAAAAGTGGGAAAGTTCAAAGCTCAAAACAATAAAACACCCAAAAACAACTATTTTGTGATGTAAAATAGCCAGAAGTAATTTCAAAGTGAGAAGAACTAGTTCCTGTTCTTCAGAGTTTTGTCCTTTGAGAAAGTAGCCTGCAATCAGCCATTCCAAAGATGACAGCTCTGTTAGAGGTATCTTCATCATTCTGACATGATACCTCTAGAGATGTTATATTATTGTCCTCAAGGAATCTTTGGCAATAATCTCATCATCTTTGTTCAGTTGGTGTCCTGTTAAACAGGCCTTGGTCGGAAAGTCTCTGTTGTTCAGTATATACTTATGCAGTTCATATTTATTTTATCTGTTCCAATAAAGTCATAGGCATTAATTTGATTGTTTACTTTAATATCACCATGACCCTGTATTGGAGAAGCAGCCACAGAAGATGGATGGTCATAGGTTTTACCTCAAGTATGAAATGTTATATATGCAATATAACCCCAATACATAAAGTTCACCTTTTTGAGTATATGCATAGCATCGTTGATTGATGTTATTTACTATGGCGTAATGAGGTTCAATCCCATCTGTCATAATCCATTTACAGGGAATGAATTCCAATTATATGCCCTATAGGAAGAATTCTCACATTTCATATTACAGAAATTGCCCCGAGACCCTGATTGACTCAGATAAGTGGTTAGAAGAGAGATGGATGGATAATCCAAAATACATAGGAAACAGTAACTACTATGGGCTTTTGATCTTTAAAAATACAGTTTAATTTGAAATTCTAAGAAACAAAAACATCAGTATATTCAAGTTTAACAGCTCTGTTTTTGAGTATGAGAGCATGTGGGAAGGCTTGCTGTGTTACGTGATAGTTGTTATTATTGCCAATGCATTGCACCTGTTTTTGCCTGTTCTGCTCTCATACCAATCCCCATCTTATCATCCAGACCTTCTTGTCTTTTGCGCGGCTTTTGTGCAACTGTTAGACAAATAGAATCTGGTTAGCCAATGACAGAGGAGTACACAATTGTGAAAGAGAACAGTCACTCATACAAATAATTCCATTTACTCCATTGATTGGCTTGTTAAAAACTGAAAGGCACTCTATTCAGTCAGAAACAAATATTAATTTCTGATTAAAAGCATGCTGGCTTTAAAACAAGCACACAATAGGGGTTGCTATGCAGTTGCTATGTTGTATGTCACTCTGTTTTCCCAGGGAGCAGGATTGTTTGTGTTCTGGATGGTTATGCTTGTTTACTAAGTTGCTTCCGCACTTGGCCTGCTGGGCGTTGCTGGAGAGCAGTGTCAGCTAAAGTCTGTTCAGATAAAGCCCCATGGCTGACATAATTTTAGGCTCGACATGGCATGAAGACTGGAGTATAGACCCATAGTAGCATGTCTACAAGGATCCAATGTACTGGTCTGAAGCCCCTTGCGAGGAGAATAGCAGGATGGTCGTGCACCGCTTAATGACGTTTCGGTCAACGGCGGACTGCATATACAACTGCACTCTTGTAAGATTATAATAGAGTTATGTCTGTAGTGTCTGACAAAGGCTCCTGACCTCCTGCGACCCTGAACAGGACAAGCGGTTTCAGAAAATGGATGGATGGATAAAAAATTCCTGTTCCTTTGTGATGCCGTAGCCACTGTACATCATTGTACAACATATTACTCGTTTGTGCTGATTCTGGCATAAACAAACTGCGCTGCCAGTTGAGTAAAAGTATAGCACATCCAATTATGTATGTTCATAATACTTGATAATGATAAACAACTATGGTTCAAGTACTTACTATGCTGTACTTTTTGATATTATTTAGGCTATACCATATAGCCTAGGTGTGTAGTAGGGTATGCCATCTAGGATTGTGTAAAAAAAAACTGTTGCAGTGCTGTGTAAATACAAACATATTTTTATAATATGTCATAAATATTTTTATAATGGTCATAAATATGGTCGCTGAAAATGCCTTATTCAAATTGTTGACTTATTAAAAGCACCACTGTTTTTAATCAGGAGGAGTTGTGATGGAGACGACATCAGCTGTTGAATTCAAGCCAGACAAACTGCTGACTCAAATCCCAGCGGTACTTCTGATGTCCCCTAACTGGGTGCAGCATGTCCTTTTCAAATCTCATTTTCACATTTCTCAGCATCATACAAGCGAATTAGTCACTCCACTCTTTTAGGTAAGTAAATGTCAAGAATGACCACACTTTCACCAGGTAAATTGTCATGCCACAAAGGCAGCCTCAGAAAATCATAGTGTATTAAAACATATTTCAGATATTTCCAAATGCTGCAGGAATGTTATAGTTTAAGCCAAAATCAGAATTTTTCCATTAAAAGAAAAGTATCAGCAGTTGACAAATCAAAAACAGATGTATACACACACACACACACAAAACAAAAAGCCAGATCCACCTTTTGCTACAGCAAGAGCTCTTTTGGTAAACAGAGGAGCTTCACACACTGTTCAGGATTAACATGCCAGTTGCCAGACTGGGTGCTTGAATAGAGCTTGTGGGCTGCAGCCTTCAGATCACGGCTCAGGCTCTAGAGCTTAGGTTTGGCTACCAATCACTCCTTCAGGCCCTGTGCTTAAGGAGACAAGCCTACTTCTTCTAAGGTTCATGCCTTAGTAGCTGAAGATTCCCTTGGGTTGCTCTGAAGATCAAGCTTCCCTTTGCTTTCTAAAAGCTTACATTTCTCGAAGATTGAGTAGTAGGGCTCGCCAGCCTATTCAAACTGATTTTTTATTAGCATTCTCTTTTCTGTTTACATTCTATAAACCGCTTCATAATGCTACTTTAGCCTGTAGCGTCTCTGCCTTTCCTGCGCATTCACTGATTGAGCAGCAAGCTCTGAATGAAGCCATACAGCGGCATTTATCCAGAAAATCCTGCAATCACTTGAATGGAGCACACGTGCTTACCCTCCTCATTAGGGCAATCCTTATCACCTGTGTCAGTTGCGTCTCCTTTCTTTTTTTTCCTTTTTTTTTTTGCAAATCCCATTTTTATGTTATACTTAAAATACTTATTACTTACTACTTACTACTACTTACTACCAAAAACTATAAATAAGTTGATATTTATATTGCAAAGCTATAAATGTTTTTACAAGGAACTGCATATGACACTGAATATCAGCTGGAAGAATATATTGTTCTGATGGCTATAGGATCAAGAGCAACCCTTTTATAATACCTGTAGTTGTGGCTCTGATTTAATTGCTTTTCCAAAGAAAATGGGCTGACATCATTATGAGAGGCCTGAGGTGCCAGCAGGAATAGAAGTAACAATATTCTCACCTTTCACAACAATCAAAGAGCTGCTTGCCACACAAGTCATAATCACAAAGGTTATTAACATTTGGCCCCTCGAATATCTCCAAAATCCAACAAAATTCTGGGATGATTATGAGGTCTGAGACCACGAGTCAAACTATAGACTTGCTCATGGGCAAACACATCTGTCAAAGCCCTTGCATAACATAAGTAATCTACAAAAACTGTAGATATTATTGATATTGTCACATGTGCTTTGACAAGCATGTCCCAGACATCATCCAGCAGGGAATGGATTTCTGTTGGCTTAAAACGTAGAAATGGCACTGTGTCCACGTAGGCCTGGGCAGTTAATCGAATTTTAATTTCAGTTACGATTTTGGTTTCCAACGATGATCAAAACAAAACAGAGATAAAATGATTATCACACAGGTTTTTGTTTCGCAGTGAGATGTCCATTTTCTCAGGTGTTATAAATCCAGCGCACTGCTTTCCAGCTACGTTTTATTAGTTTCTCAGTTTAATTATATTTAAAGTTCAAGGAAATCCACTGTTAAAAAGACAATAAAAAGTTCAATAAATGCACGATATTTCCAAAGTAAATGACCAATCATGTTAAATAATCGTGAATATTTTGGCATAATCAGCCAGTGTAATATATAATTCAATTTTAATTAAGGATCCACTATGACCACTAGAGGGGAGACTGAAACCTCCTAGAGATGTCTTTGCATCCTTACATGAGCATTAATCACAAGAAACGCTCAGATCCAGAAAATACAGATGCTTAAGGGGTTTGTAAAATTATAGTGTAATGTGGGTCAATCCAGAAACTAAATTTAATGCAGTATAGCACATTTTTACAGGTAAGTTTGTCATAAAGCACGTTACAGTGATTTGCAGTAATTTTTTTGAGGTGAATAAAAAAACAATAGTGAAAAACTGAAAATTCTTCACTGCCTCTTTCAGATAAGGCAGTCGAGTAGTGTGCCTGGAAAAAAGTAGCTGTATAATTACAAATGACAAATGCGCTTTAAAACCTCTTAAAATGTCTTGATTTTGGGTGACAGCAAATGGGGATGTGATTCAGGGAAAATTAATATGCATCACATATTCTTTATTCATAATAATCATCCATCATTCCATCCATTCTCTGAAACCGCTTATCCTATTCTGTGTGGTGGGGGGTCTGGAGCCTGTCCCAGAGGCTATGGGTGCAAAGCAGAGAACAACCCAGGGTGGGGTGCCAACCCATCACAGGGTATACTTACACACCATCCACTCTCTCACTCACACACAAACACCCCCACCCCTACGGGCAATTTAGTAACTCCAGTTAGTCTCAGCATGTTTTTGGACTCCGGGGGGAAACCGGAGTACCCAGAGGAAACCCCACGGTGACACGGGGAGAACGTGCAAACTCCACACACACGGAACCCTGACAGAGAACTGAACCTGGGTCGCAGAGGTTTGAGGTGACAACGTTAACCACTGCAGCACCATGCTTCCCCCTCACAATAATCAATTAATAATTAATTAACCCTTATTACAAGTAGAATATGCAAGCGAACATAGTCTTACACCTTGACCCAACCTTAGATTTACTTATTATGCGGTGACTTCTTTTTTATGATCTTTGTATGCGGAAAACATGTATATGCTTCTTTCAACTGTTGACTTCACATTGACAGAGATGTGTAACAGAGGATCATCAGACCACTATTTTCATAACCTGAAGCACCTTTTGGACTTCAAACACCAGGCAATACAATGGGGGCTAATGATGACTCACTCCCGCTCTCAGGTGGGATTAAGGGATTTTAATTGTTCCAAGATGCAGCTTGTTCCTACCATCAGAGAGACCGTCTCAAAGAATATGTGGCGGTAAGAAAATCTAATGCGATCTCCTACAATATAACTAGTATTATTTTTAAGATTGGATGAAAAATCCATCTATATGCATTTAATCTCTTTAGACCACTTGGATAAATTAAACTGTGAAGATTGCACTGGAGCTGAAAGGTGTTGGAGCAATCTGCCCTGTTACAGAATTGAATCGCCAGTTGTCTTTACTGGGAATTGGCAAAAATGATGTTACTTCATGCGCTTGGCACCAGCAGTGATTTGCTGTATCTAGAAATACAGGAGAATTAGAAGAGACTCATTTGTAAGTGTGGATCGATATTCTTCTATCAATATTGTGACATTGTTTCACAGTGTGTTTCAAAGGGCTTTAATAATATGCTGTAACGTGCCCTCAACCCTCTGCATCACCTCCTTAATTTATCCTCTGGTGCTCAAGTCTCGAACACCCTCATGTTTCGAGCACTCCCTCTCGACACCAGTTCGTAATTTTTCCAAAAACATGACTGAAAAAGTGTGGTGGCGAAAGGGCAACAAAATGATATAAAGGGCTCTGAGAAAATGGGACGTAGAGCTGGCACAGTTTTTTTCAGAAGCCAGGATTTATTAGGCAGCACATAAAATCCACTCACTGAGAATCGCTGTGAAGAAAACCTGTTGGAGTATTCTTCCTCATGACGCATAAATCCAGTCGGTGCAATGGGTCTAAAATAAAGAAGTTTCTGATTTTTGGGAACAGAATGTATTGTGTAGGGAGGGAAGGCTTAGAGCTAAATGAGTTACATCAAACCCATGGGGCATTGTGTGTTTTGTAGACTGATTCACACAGCATACCCAAACCCTACTGTACATCATCATGGCTCGGCGGAGACAAAGTATTTATTGGTCCAAACCTAGGCCACGAGGAACCCACAGATTACGTGTTTTGTTAAGGATTTCATTCCCTGGGCTAAGTTTTGGCCTCCCAGGTCATAGCAAATGGATTCTTCTGTAGGGAGTCAAGTGGAGCTGGGTGCCTGACTGGGATTTACCTTGCCAGTGGGTGACTGAGATGCTGGAGGCCGCAAACGGATGCTGCACTGTTGAATACTAATCCTGTCAACCAATGCCTCCCTACTCGCTCGAGTGATCTCACCTTCTTCCCTGGTTCAGAATGAGAGTATCCCTGCTTCTTCAACTTTGACATTTTACAAATGGCACTTTGAATCCAATCCAGTTCTCGCAAGAGTGCGTCTATTGCCCTTTGAGTATACCTAATTTCGGCTCAGCTCTCAAGCTTTAATAAATCTGCTCCCTGTTTTGAAAACCTGAAAAATACTATGAAATCCGGCAAACAAAACAGAACTGTCGTTATAATAAATGGCGGAAAACCGATATGTGAAAGCTTCGCTTCCTTTGACTGCAGCTACGTGACAAGTCATCTGGTGTCATCCAACGAGCGAGAAACAATATTTTAGTTACCTACATTTGTGTTTATGCAGTGACAGATTTTTTTATATCACCGAAACGGTATATCTTGGAAAAAAAGCATTTGGACAGGTCAAATATTTTTAACAATGTTTTGTTCCTGTTCAGGATCTTAGCTATGGATTTGGCAAGAGTAGTTGGATGTAATAACATGACACAGCATTCCCTAGCCAACGTTAAGTGGCTCGCTTACAACAAAGCAGACGTGTGTAATGAGTCATTATTGCAAGTTCATGATCATCATATCTATTTTAAAATACACATAACTCCACGTTTGGCATTTTCTTTTAATAGTTCATTGCTGCTATTTCATATTTCCAAACATATTTCCAAACTATTTCATAGTTCCAGCGAACTGTTTCACGTTGTTACAATTGAACCACAAATATACCCTCTGTTTCTTTCAATGACCATCAAAGCAAACAAGAACCATTTAATTAAAATATCAGTATGTTTGTGCCTGGTGTAGCTGATATCAATTGCAGAATGGCTGCCTTGCCTTCACAACCCATCACCTTTGTGTGCTTAAAATATTACCTCTCACATGGGCCATTAATTGTGTTCGTCACCTTCCATTCAGTGAAGGCATGGACCAGAGCCCGATTTAGCGCGTGATTCAATCCCTGAAAGAATAATGCCTGAAACAAGTGTAAGAAAAACAGAAAATTTCAGGAGGAGAAGGGTGTGGTCCATCGGTATTTGCACCATGAAATGGGAACAGAGTTCGAATTGGGGCTCCTTCAAACAGCAATGCAGGGTAAAATCAAATCAGGGAAAGCAAGCAAGCAAGTGACTCTAGTCATTGAAGAAACCATCCAAAACAGTGAGTTTTAGATGGTCAGTTTATAGCAGTTGCAAATTGCTGAGGCAATAAAAACACTTTCTCAAAACACCTGGTCTGAAGCAACAACAAAACAATCAAAAAAAAAAAACTTAACATACATCAGCAATACAGGCGATCAGGTATGAAGTCCATGTCAACAGATTGTTTGCTGGCTTCCAACGGTGAACTCAGGTTAGTGTTGATATCAGTCTTATGAACAGAGGTTTATTTTATTTTCCTGGCATCGCAACATCACCAAGGTTTTATAATGATACTCTATATAGAACTTGGAAACAACGTAACTCAGACCAGGAGGTCAATATCTTCAAGTGTTTTGGGATCAGAACATTAAAAGTGAACAAGATCATATTGTTTTTTTTTCTAATCTTCTTGCTTCATGTTAGTGACACTGACTTTTGCACATAAAAATTATACATATTTATTTATATATATTTATCATTCTCTATTAACACTTTAACCTAAGATGTATTTCATTTGACAATGGATATTCCAACTAGATACTGTCAGTCTGTAAAAAGATGCCGTCCTCAGACAATGACCAACATGAGACAGTGAATAAACACTTAGGAGATGGATTTGTACATCTTTGGAGGGAATTAAGCTCACAAAGATTTTGCCCTCCTGGTGTCATTCCAAAATACGCTAGCTGTAGCTTAATTCCATCAAAACACATTTAGAAACTAAAAACATTAACTAACTGGCATCAGGAGATAGCGGATAACTAGTCAGAATGTAAACTTCACCTAAAGTTCCAAATTACCCCCAGGTTTGAACTGGAAATTACAATTTGGCACATTTTCAGTATTTTTTTTTTTATAAGCACAATTATGAATAGACAGGATTTATGCAAATGTGGATGACAAAGTTGTATTTATTTTTGACATTTGATCATAAAAGAAAAAAAAATAAAAATCAAATATCTACATCTATTTTCCCCCTTTTAGGCAGTGAAAAGGCATTTTCTTGACGAGTATGGAAAGGTGTCCCGATTTAACTCTCAAATGGTTTGCAATGTCAGTATATCAGCCACAAACAAATTCATATTATCAGAACAAGCAGTACTGTTAGCTCTGTCTCCCTTGGTGTTAGAACACTGGAACAGGACAAGTTGGTAATCTTTCCGAAGTTTGTCCTCTTTTTTTTTTTGTTTATATTTGACGGTCGAACGATGTTAAGAGCCACCAAAGATGCGAGTGGCGTCTGTGTAATATACACAATGCACCTGTATCTCTGTAATGTATATCAAATACTTTACAACAAAGAATAAAAAAGTAAGAATTAAAAAAAAGAATGGAAAAAAGTAAGAGGTGGTGGTTAGATGGAGCCTCCGTTTCTGTGGAACCGCTCCACAATGTGCAGACTGGAACTTTGATTCACAGCAAGTGATAAAACGTGACAGGCTGTTCCCTTCACTCTTGTAAACAACAGTCTTTTGTTCTTGTGCTTGCTTGGACCCCCTTATTTCTCTACTGTCCCACCAATTCGCTCTGCCTTTCCTTCCTCCACAATCTCAAGACTAGCAGCTTTACGTTTCCCTTACGCTGAAGACCAGAGTTTCGCTTCCTAGACAACTCTCTACCCGTCTGTCATCATTCAATCTTTCTTCGTGTCTGTCTCTCCCCTTCTTTTCCATCTCTCTCTCTCTCTTGCTCTCTTAACCTCTTCTCCTTTGAAACCTACCCGGATCTCTGCGCAGAACGAGCTTTGACGAACTAAACTGACTTAAAAATGTCTCGTGGTATGCATGCACATGCACGGTTGACCCCGCCCCCCATTTCTGTGCTTTGCCGTGATTGGACGCTGGCCCCTAGACCCAGGAGTCTGGAGAGGCAGGGTAGTGACTAGTTTCGTAATTGAGTTCACTGTAGGGACGAGCCGCTGAGTAGAAGTCCACATAATTGCCCGTCGACTTCAGTCCCAGGTGCATATTTAAATCTGTGGCGGTGGGCGGGGGCCGGTGGTGCACTTGATCTTCAAAGAACGACTCCTCAAAGTTCCTCGTGGAGTTTTGAAATGGTGGGAACATCTCATAGTCCTTCCGGACGCTCTCCTGAGGAACAGGCTGGATGGGGACCTGCGAGAGACGAACGGCCATCAGAAGCAGCAAAGACTTTCCTGAGTTATTCTCGGCATGATCAGGGTCCAACTAATGTCTGATTGAGTCAGTACTATCACATGGCAACTCAGTTATGCCCATTCTGAAGTCATAGAGCGCAGCTGCTTCCACAAGGCCGTGAAAGAGTTTAAATTTACTTCTCCTTGTGTGCTGCTGTAATTAAATTTAATGATAACCTTGCTAATTAACATATCAACCAGCATGCTAATTTGGGCAAGGTGCAGGGAAAACAGGCAACCTGGGTTTAAGCAAAAAGCTTCATGCCAGATGCTGGAGATTGTCTGCAACCTTTAAAGACAGAGTCAGTCCCATTGTAGTGTCGTGTTGAGCGATGCACCATAAAACAATCTTGGCAGATGCCCATTCCCCAAGCCCCAAATTAAACAAGTGACCGTTAAATTTACGTTAAAAAATCGCCAGCCAGGGCAGCAGATGTTCTGTATCCGTGAAACAAGCAATTAAATGCGACTGGCGAGCATGAACACGTGGCTGTGGTTGATTAATATGAGCTTGAAGCACATGGAATGTTTAACGACCCCCCCC
>JAODUD010000033.1:6743919-6768364 GCA_026784285.1 Stomatorhinus walkeri | reverse complement strand
CTAACAGCGGGGTACAATGAGAACAGCCATTTAACTACCCCCATTAATCAGCACTTATAAAGTAGCGTTCAGCAGTAGTGGGAGAGAAACTCCTGGCCACCATATTCCTGGCTGAAATCCCACAAACAGAACTGCCCTTCTGCCCAGACAAGACACGAAACTGAACAGCTTCAGAAAACACCCAGCTGTAAAAAAGCAAGAGACAGAGAGTTGTGGATGCTGTGGAACAACAAGCCTGGAGAGTGCTGGGTGTGTTGTCGTACTGCAGACTTCCTTGAACTTTTACATGACCAGAATCAGCGCTGAAAGGGTTACTCCGCCAGCAGTGGTACATGCTGCCCGTTACTGCAGCAATCTGGCCGTCTTACACAGCAGTTTGGGGAAGCGCTCGTATCCAGAAGGTTCTGCAACAACTGTGTTTCTTAGCATGTCAGACACTGATCTGTCCATATGGTCACTTAATCAAATTAACAGTGTGCAATTACTGGGTGGTTTGGATCAAGATTATTACTACTAATAAAAACAAACACTAAAAAATAGAAAGATAAAAGATAGAAAAAGAGCCAAAAGAAGAAAAGTCATGAAAAAATATAGAATTTTTTTTGTGAAAAATTAACTATTATTTTATACTTAAAATATTGTCTATAAATATATGTAAAGATTAAAGTAATGGCTGTAAAAACAAAATTACAGTCGTTAGACCCATTAAAACTGAAATAAAAAAATTTTATTACATAGAAACACATCTGTACATTAAAATAACTATAATGTATTTATTGCCTTATGTTTATTTGGCACTACGGCCTGCAGAACGTATATAAGTATGAATTTTATTATTCTTTGTACATGTGAGAATAAAAAACAACACGGAGAGCAGTGGTTACAGGGGGCTAATTAGCAGGTCGCACGCATACAAGCGCTGAAGTATTCTCCTTTGCATATATCACAGGGTCCGACTGGAACATACCGTAATACATACAAACAGCTACAGTGTGAAAACTGTGACGTATCCGAGTCACTTCGGATGGACATGATACTGTTAAAGGTGGCAGGGGACCTGGGGATTGCAGGCACCACGTTCTGTTATGTGGCTCCACAAATGCAGACAGCGCATCCCAACGCATTCCCCACCTTGAACATTCCTTGCGAATTTAGCTGCTAAGCAACAGCCAAAGGCTCTTTTGCACATCACGTGGTTCATATCACGGGCCGATCGATCTTCCAGAAACGGTGCATTGACTGGAAACCGACACGACCCGCATGCGTGGAGCTGGCAACCTTGACTGGACATTAGCCAGGCCGCAAATGTCTCAGCCATAAAGTCCTGGGGGCACAAACCCCTTATTGGAAGTCCTGCTGCCTTCCCGCTCGTGGAGAGATTGGCAGCTCAATTCCAGTGCATCTCTCATTGAGACATTTATATCACTCTTGGATTGAGTATTATCTCAGGCTTGGGAAAATCACAAAATTTAGCAAGAGGTCTCGTGTGAGTTGTAAGCTGGTATCTGCCTGAAGCTGTCAGGTTTTTCACAGAGTCCTCGACCCTTACTTCTCCCAACTGGGTAGATGCATAATTCTGATTTATTTACAATATCCTTCCTTCTTGACTTGCACAACTTTGTCCAATGAAATTAAAAGGCTCCACTGCATATCTACAGTACAATATTACAATATGAAAAATCACCTTTGCCTGACTTCTAATAAAGAACATTTTATCGAACATTATCTGAGTAACTGATAAGGCATTGTAACGCAGAATGGCCCCTCAATAAGATCGATCAATGGATAGACTTCAGTATCCAAAGACAGAACCAAACATAGAAACTCAACAGTGAGAGACAGATATCGGAACAGTTAGCTGGAACAATGCACATTTAATATATGGTATTTATTTACGCTGATTATTTTCAAAATTTCAGCTGTTAGGACTTTTGGGTAATTCCTTCCAGCTGCAACAAATAAGCACGCCTTATGTAATTCTGTGTTTGTAGAGGATTTGGGGTGTGTGCCTTAGACTGTATTTGCTCCAGCTCAAATAAAGAGCTTGACTGTGTCTTTTGGAAAGATGGTTGCATTCTCTGGCCGCACACAGCTAAAGCTCGCAGCTAGACAATTTCTGCCGCAACAACAAGCCTCTGTGTCCTCATCTCAATACCCATGCTTTGCATTTTTCGTCTGACAGGACTTCAGCTTCCACATCCAAGCTTATTCGCCAGGTACAAGGCATAAACGCAGTATACACAATGAGATGTTTACTCCTCCGGGCAATGTAAACACCGAGTAAAGAAGGGTACGACGTAAAAAAAACCAACATAAACTGTTAAAGAGTCAGCGAGTGTGAACATTTGGGACGTTTTAAAGAGTAACATAACAATAATGTAACAGTGAATGCAATTGTTTTTGTGCTACAGACACGAAAATGTTTGGCATGTTAACCATTAATGTTGAATCAATTAGCTGATTAATAAAACAGATGTGGTTAGTCCCAAACATCCTTGCTTTTCTTGCCTGGAGTGTAGAGGTAGGCGTCTCCATGCAGAAAAAAATTCACATTCTGAGTTCATACAGTAGAACAGCATGAGAGAGAAAACACAAATTTGTTCTAGGACGGCGAGGGTAATTATCCTGGTTAGGGATGTAGGAAGGTCAGTGTGAGAGATGCTACTTTTAGAAGCTGAAGAGCAATGACTTGCTAAATTGGAACCAACAATAAACATCTAAAATGCAATCAGTCTGGTCACAGTGTCGAGCAAGGTGTCAGACAGACCATCTTTGTAGGAGTGTCAGGTTTTCAAACATAAATCACAGCAAGCTGTGGTAGGCAGTGTCACCAAAGTGTCACAGTCTTGTAATTAAGAGCCAAGACTATTTCTACACATGTGAAATGCATATTAAAATAATTTTTCACACAGACATAATATAACAGCGTTTCACAACACAGTACACTTTACGGAAATCTAATTGCTCAAGAAGACAAAAGAAATGAGAACCGGCCACTGAAGCTCTCACTGTTGAGTAAATTAATAATTGTGTTAATTAAAGGTCAATTAAAGATGCTCCTTCTGAGTGTGCTAGTCTCTTTCTGAGTGTCCTCTCTATGTTTTGTGCTGTGCATCTAGGGAGTAATCACAACATCCTATCCTGCACTTAGTTTTGACATCTGTGTGTATTAGCGATAAAGGGTTAGCGAGTGCTATATTTTATTATTCATCTAATATGGCAGTCAGCCCTTTACCTTTTGAGCTGTGAAACATTTGCACGAAAAATGAAGTTTTTGAAGTACACCCTGGGAAAATAGTACCAAAACCAGAATTCATCCTGTTTTTATTATCTTCAAAATTCAGTGGCTAATCCAATAAGGTAACTGCAAAGATCTTTGAAAACTCTCAAATAATCGTGAACTGAAAAGGTGTTGGTGATGGCATGCCTGAGAGTGGGTCAGGCGATATTCTCAGCTGACATTTATCTAGCTCCGTGGGCTTCACATAAGCAAATGTTACAAAGAAACAACCCCACAGCAAGTACTCAAAACCGGGGAGATAGCAAGACTGCAGCGGCACATATGCCTGACCTGTGTGGGCAGTAAGAAAGCACTGCCCATCTCCCTATAACCGTGGCCTTGTTGTGACATGAGCATTTTCATATATTTATGTAAGGAGGATTAGCATCATTAGCACAGCACAAAACTGAGCTCTACGGTCTCCTTAGAACTTTTAACCCTTTTCTCACCTTTGACTTTAGCCTTTGGGAAGAAACGTAATTCTGTTACTTGACTCGTAAGCACTTTACTTGTTCTTTACTGTGTAAAATATGACTGTGCTTTGAATTTATTTACCATTCCATCATGAAGTTTGCTACGGTTGGTAAAAACAGACGGTTTGAATAATTTAGTTTATACTGATTCAGAAATGACACATTAAATCTGTTTGGTCAATCAGACTTCATCTGCATATTTGATGTTTGCAACATAACCTTTTAATAAAAATATACTTAACATAATAAATTATATAATTTAGTAACAAGTGAATATGGAAGACAAATGATTGTGATTCAAAACACATTCAGTGCATATTAAGGTTAAATAATTCATGAAGTATAAAAAATTGATGGAAATATGGTAATGTCTGGGTACAAACAGTATATCGATGTTTGTTTTGTCTGTTATGCTCTTCAAGTGAACTACACAAGAAAATCCTAAATGATTTTGTCATAAACTTGTTCATTTACATTTTTTTCATTCAAAGTGACGTACAAGCAAGGCAGGTGGTACATTACAAGCATTTGTTACTCCCCCAGTTGACAATTAATACTATTGGATCTTCCACAATACAATGTAGAAGAATGGACAGGTCTGTCTTTTGGGGGGGCCTCAGAATGATCAACACTACGTTTGGTTAGAAACCTAAAAACCAAATGGCAACATGCATAAACTAAAAAACCCTGGTTTCTTTTGGACATGTGGATTAAAAAGCAGAAATTCACTGAGCTAATAATCAGCATAAAACAAAGAGAAAGTTAAGAAGTCAAAATTATTCATGGAAAAGGTGTCTGGCAAATAAAGAAATGTAGATGTAAAGACGATAAAAGCAGCAGGGCAAATCTATTCCTGGCAATCTGAAGAAGGTTGCTGGTTTTAAGCCAGGGGGACTCAACCCAATTTAGCCTGATATCACATACAGCTGCGTCACTGGGTATACAACAGTTGGCTATGTAACCTTTCGGTTCTGCCAAACAACTACATTATTTAATTACGTGCAAGATCACTGTTTAATTTTTATTCCAGAAAATGTTAGATGATCATCTGTATGCAAAGCCTTTAAACCTTTATTTTTAACAAGTGATGAACATCTTAATTATTTAGATCATTGTACTTGTATCATTAACTCAGTGTCATTCAAAAGTGCATCCAGAAAATGCTGGAACTTGTGTTTCAAAAGATGTGCTTAAAAAATAAACAATTTACCAGTAAATTTTCACAAAATATAAGAGGAGAAATTGATTTTCATATCTTCCATTATTATTATTATTGAGGACAAAAATGCAACAGGAGATTTTGTGGCTACTGATTGATTCAAGAAAATCCACATCAATTTGTTTTATTTTGAAATAAGCAGCAAGTAATGTGTTTGAAGTTAAATATTTCAAAGAAAAAGCTATGAAATATGGTGGGAGCACATCAATGGAAAATTAAGGCCATCCTTTCATCAAAAACAAACCAACAGGGAGTGAATAATGAAGACACATGATCAAGGACGCAAACAAATGGCAATCGATCAAACAGCTTAATAGATATTTCTCCAACGGTTTTACTTTTCAACAGACCATTGATTGCTTAGTGTAAATGCAGTACACCATAAACTGAAGCTGCCACGAAGAAAAATGTAAATCTAAATATTTAGGCTGAACATTTCAGTTGTTCCTTGTGAAATGAGCACAGAAACAGCATTATACAAAGAAGAGGTGTTCTATGCTGTCATAGGCCTTGTTCACATTACATTACATTACGTTCTAGATATGTTCTAATATCCCTGGGGGTGTACAGCTGTCGCCAATGCCCTGCATGAATAAGAACATAAGAAATTTACAACAGGAGGCCATTCAGCTCATGTAACTCGTTTGGGGAGAACTTAACTAATAACTCAGAGTTGCTAAAATCTTATCTAACTCTGATTTAAAGGAATCCGAGGTTTTAGCTTACACTATACGAACAGGAAGACTATTCCATACTCTAACTACATGCTGTGTTAAGAAATGCTTTCTCAAATCCAGCTTAAAATGTTCTTCCACTAATTTCCACTTATGGTCATGAGTTCTTGTATTTGACCTAATATTGAAGTAATTTCGGTTGAACAGCATCAAGACCTGTTAAAATCTTATATACCTGGATCATGTCCCCCCGTACTCTCCTTTGCTTGAGGCTGAACAGATTCAGCTCAGCTAACCTCTCCTTATGAAACATTCCTCTAAGACCAGGAATCATTCTTGCAGCCCTTCATTGAACCATTTCTAAATGGTTATTGTTAGCAGCAACACTATGAATATCCTCTGTTCTACCTATATTTCTTTCACAATGTAAATGGTCACAGAACCATTTAGGTGTGGGCATTAGGTGAAAGGGCATTTGATGGTCACATGATCAGGGGTGAAAGGGCATTCGATGGTCACATGATCAGGGGTGAAAGGGCATTCGATGGTCACATGATCGGGGGTGAAAGGGCATTCGATGGTCACATGATCAGGGGTGAAAGGGCATTCGATGGTCACATGATCAGGGGTGAAAGGGCATTTCAGTTTGTAAAACCATGCCACACCTTGTGCAATATTCCAGAACACATGGTGTCTTTTTGTGAAAAATAAGGATGTAAGGGCCATTAAAGAAACGTGCATCCTGCACTTAGTCTCCGGGTTCTAAATAGCTTTTATTCTGCTGTTTGGGTTAGAAAGTGATGCTCCTTTTCCACTCATCGCTCTACAGTGACATCTACTGTCAGCTAAGCAGCAGCACAGGGCAGTGGAAGGAGCTAAGTCTACCTTGTGCTCCTCCAACCGCATTGTGTTGCTCAACAAAGCCCTCAGCACGCGTGCTAGTTTTCACCTCTTCAGGAACGGGCCTGACACTTAAGAGGAGGCCTGTGAAGGGATTAATTCCAAATGCCATGAAAACAGAGAAAAAAAAAACATACAGTACCAGTCAAACGTTTGGACACGGCAAACTGCCTACAAAGGAGAGTGATAGTGTCATGTCACATGACCTGGCCACCCGACCTAAACCTTCATAGAACTGGCATAGAGGAGACAAAGTCAGTCAGTACCTAGAGATATTGGACTTAGGGGTCTTGCTCAAGGGCGCAATAGTGGGATCACTCTGCTGACCAAGTGATCTGAACAGCACCTTCCATTCATTGCCTTTTGTTAAAACATTCCCAGGGTCAAAAAGGGGTTTTTCTTTCCTCTCCACAGTGGTCCAAAGGAGAGGCCTTCAGCCTAAACTCAGCCCTGCACTTTCGACGCCAGCAGAATGGGTCTGAGAAGCTGCCCTTACATACAGAGCTTTACCTGTGACCGTAACGCCTCTGTGGGACGAGCCGTCTCACGAAGAGAAGTCTTACCTTCTTGTAAAGGGCCCGCAGATCTCGGTACTGCCACATGCTGCTCAGGACCTGAGAAGCTGCTTTCACCACCTTGGGAGAGTATCTGGAATACAGGCAATGTAACATTAATGTCATCCATGGCCACCGTCTCACACTTTGCTTTTATTAATGCACTCCCATTTATTTGTTTGTTGGTTTATTGATCATACAGTTTTTTTTCTCCCTACTTTGACGTTTTTTTTTCCTCTCCTCTTATTTGTTATTTGTTTATTTTGTTAGTTTTTTTGTTTGCTTGTGGGCAGTGGTGGCTTAATGGTTAGGGAAGCGCACTTGTAATTAAAAGATTGCTGGGTCGAGTCCCTGAACAGTAAGGCATTGCTCCCTGGGTGCTGAATTAACTGCCCCCCTGCTATGTCACGATGTCACATGTGGGTTAAATGCTAAGGAGACATTTTGCTGTGCTGTGTCAACACTGATCACCTAATTCTACTTTCAATCATCCTGTCTACTCTAAACTGTGTCTGTATCTGCTGTATCTATGTCAGCACTGATAACCTGCCTGAACATCCTTGGCCAAATAAACGGATTCTGATCCGTTTTCAATCAAAAGTACGATTTTAAGAGTGTCAGATTTTTTTTTTTTTTTTTTTTTTCATAATTTAGTGAGGTTTAAATAGTTTGCCTGGTCAAAATCTTAAGTGACGTTTATTTACGGTGCGTACAATGTGAAAAGAACAGTCCTCACAGTAGATCTACATGCCAGAAACCAAAACAACACTGGTAACAACACAGACTTCCATTCCATTGTCTGGCTTCCAGGAATGTTTAAAAGCCTCAGAAAATAATTTTAAAAAATGCAGAAACCAAAATACATTTTCTGCTAATAAGCTGTGTTTGTTAAGCTCAGGGGATACAAATACTCTGTCTCAGCTGTGATGTTAGACATTTTCCACCATTTAATTCACCCATAAGGGCTACTGACAAGACTAAGTGATTAAAAATAATTCAGCATCAGTAGGGAAAAAACAGTTTTGTACATATAAATTAGATTTGGACTTAGCAGCCAAATTCACGTCTGGAAAAAGAAGTGGGTAATTATAGTGCAGCAACACTAAACGTTCACTGTCAACCAACAAGGCCGACCTTTGAAACAGGACCCCCATATACAGTCTGGCTTGACACTGTAGCGATTTCTTAATTAAAATGTCATGGCACCAGCGATGTGCAATTAGTCCGAGGTGAACAGGGTGGACCAATCTCTTTAACATTACTGACTTCCCTGTTTGGTGCTATTAAGATTATATAGAGGAAATTGCACTTTAAAACAGAAAACTACTTTATCAATGCAGGACAATTACTGGAGCCAGTGACATGCACCTTCTGTATGCTAACTTGAACTTGCAAGCTCTCTGCATGCTTAATGTTGCCAGCTTAATGTCCCCCCCCCACACGCTCTCTACTGCAGAGACACAGATGTCATGCTCTCAGATGTCCCCCGTAGATTGCGGCATAATCATTCTTTTTTTTTTTTTTGTAAAGTAACATGTCAAAACAAATGCTGGCTCTTATCTGCTTAACTGCCACGGTTTAAGTTTTTTTTTTGACGCCATAGACAGTTCTTGCTCTGAACAGTTTCCCCACCAAAAGCAGCCAAACTGTCTTGAAAAGCCTTTAAAGCATCACTGGCTGCATTAACCTGAAAATACTAACCACTCCCTGTCCTGCAATCACAGAGACTGACTACAGATTCAAAGACAAAGGACACTCAGACAGTCGAGTCTCTCACCACACCATGTATCCAGTTTGAGAAAAATTTTCACACCTCTTTATCACTCTCCATCTCCCCTCTACCAGCCAGTGCTCACCAGCTGGGTTGACAGCTCTGCAAACTCAGACTGATGCTTCCCTGATGCACTTCAAGGAACAAAACTCCAGAAATACAGGAGGCTTTGACCTGCTTTCTCCTGCTAGATTAAAACGACGTGCTGCTCTTCACCAGATGTCGCCGATCAGATTCTGGGCCACTGAATTTTTCTGGTCTGCTTCTTCCAATATTGTTCCGCAGAAGGACAATCAAGCAGACTTTTTGATTATAGACTACACACAGTCCACTGTAAAAACAACATTTGATCCTAATTCTTAACTCGGTCACGATTCCTCTCCTTGATGACCCGCATTCTGCTTAAAAGGCCGACAGGTCTTGTACTGTGCTGTTAACAAGAGTCTTCTGCCATCATCTGAACTCCTTGGGCACATGTTACAGAATCGCATTTGCGGATCTCAGCCCAACAGCGCCTTTACCCCTGAACGTCTTCACAGCAAGCTGTCAATGCTGAAGGTAGCATCTCCACCCTTCAGCAGACCCTTACAATGTCTGAGCAATATCACACTGTGTATGAGACTGGTCTCTATTTCTCACTGCCTTACACTAATGGTCTGCAAGGCTGTCTGCTCCATTTCCCTCTTTCCTTTCTGTACACTAATGACAGTGCCTGAAGACATGTGTCGAAATCCTACATACACCCACGATTCCATATCATCCCCCTAACCGCCGTCGCGTTCGCCCCAGTGACAGCTCACCCCAAGGGCATCCTGCACTGTGCCTTGGGGGACGGCCCTCAGGGACGACCGTCGCAAACATGTTCCCTTCCACGAAAAAATGTGCACAACCTCGACTCCAAGCAAAACATAAATAAAAATACATGTTGGCATGACTGTGTCTGACCCCTCCCATGCAGGGCAGTACCCGTTCCAGTGTGTCACTCTTAATAGCTACAGGTTGATAAACCTGGCTCTACCCGAGGCTTAAGCTCTCGATGACCTTTGCACCCGCGCACCCTCCTACCCCGCAGTTCCAGCCATTAGGCCTTTCTCCACGCACTGCACCTGTAGTAATCCCTACCCAGCTTCCGGCCTCTCTTCCAGCACCCACCAGCCATCACAGTCTATTTTAACTTTTGAAATGGTTTACTTGTTTTTTGTCGAACACCGTGTGACGACATCTCACTTAAACATATCAGGTCTTTCTCTTCAGCAAGACCCTGTGCTCCCAGATAAATTAGACACGCGTGGCAATTAACTTAATTAAGTGAATTAAGCTGACTCTGATTGCAATTTTTATTATGCAAGACACCCCAATGTTAAGGACACTAGAAATGAATAATTACGATCAAATCAGCAGATCATCGTTAGAGTCCCGCTTTTATGGAAATCATGAAGGTTCACCATAAAGATAATACTCAGTGGAAACTTTAATCAAACTTATAACATTCTTCCTTCTTTATGTCTGATTGGTTGAGGCTTGGTGTTTGCTTCCTGAGTTTATTGCATTCTGGACCAGATGTATGATTTCCATTAGCAAGCGTGTTTTTTCCTATAGAAACAATTTCATGTTTCCTGGTAGGAACCTTCCCTCTCTACTGTAAAAATACAGATATCTCAGGAGCAGATATCTCAGCGATTTTGGTGTCCTCAGATGAACTTTATTCTTAACATTTTCACTCAGACTGTGGAACAGATTGATGAACAGAAAAAACGTTTCTGCACCTGCCTAATTTAATAATCTTAGAAGTTAATTAATTCTGAATCCATGTGAGTGGGCTGAGGCTGTAATCATTGGCCCTCGTTTTTAATTTAGGATTTCAGAGGCCCCCCTAATGTGGCATGACACGCCATGGCTAGCGTTCCGACGGAGAGGACCACAAGTTTAAGAAGGATCATGAGTTTAAGAACATGAAGTACAGTTTCTTTCTGCGGTGATCAGTGGGCAGCACCACTAAGTGTGTTTTAATAAAAGCTGAAAAAGGAACATAAAAAATAGGGAAAAACAATTAAAGCTGATCAGCTTGAAAATGGCAACTTCCTGAACTTGTGGTCCGGTATTCAGACTGAAAGCTAAAAAAAAAAAAAGAAGTAGCATTCGGAGGTATATTGCGTAGCTAAGAGATCCCCGGTAACAGGCATAGAAAAAAGACGCCCGTTACAAGGACAGGATGCCTGTCAGCCATCATTAAGTGAGTGCTGCATTACAGGGTACGTCACTACGGTAACCAGCAGGGTAATATTGCCACTGTCCAGGCAGTGTCTGTCGCATGCTGACATCTGGTTCTGCCAGCCATGACAAAACGCCCCCCCCCCCCAACCAAGGGTGTCTGACTTTGTGGGCTTGCCTGTCCGTGAGCTGAGCATGCCCATTCAACCCCGCCTAGCCAGAGGAAAAGCTCCCCCCCAGGTACTGGCTTTGCGGGCTTGCCCATCATTTGCTCAGTGGATTCTGCCAGCCATGAGAAAACAGACCCCCCCCCCAGGCATCTGACTTAGTGGGCTTGCCCATCAGTAGGCGCCCTGCATGGTGTGAGGAAAAGCTCACCCTTGGGGAACTCCCACCATTGGGCTGAGTGAGCAGGTGTGTAACGGCTCTCGGCTTGAACACGTGTGACACCCTGGAGCTCCCAGGGGGATAAACCAAGTGTTAAATGATCTTCTCACTTTTTCACAGTGACCTCGTTCCCCAAAGAAAAAATCGACTTCAGCCTGGTGTATACTGGAGCAGTAGTTACACATTGAATGTGACAGAATACTAAGGCTGCACTTCTCTTCCTCACAGATACAAAAGATACAGGCAAACATGTAATGATTCAATACACTTCTAATCAGAAATGATTCAATGCGTTTCGATTCAAATACAATGTGATTCATTCAGCTCTGACTGGGTACAATTTAGATCAATTTAACATGAAGTGTCCTACCTTTGATGCAAAAACAAGTCTCTGTGTTTATTTTGCTCTGCAAAAGCCACCTATGACTCTAGGTAACTGAAGTTGATCTTAAGATCAAAATATTAGAAAAATATTACAGCGATATAAAGCAATGGTTGTATCAATTTTACGATGGCTTTACTGGGTGTTTGCAGATTTCCTCCTTAAATTTCAGTTGGATTAGCGGTCTTGAATTGATCCAGCTTTTCTGTAGTTACCTAGATGAGATTTACAATTTCTATCAGTTTTTTGTTATATGCCTGAAAATGACAATTTTATGACACCCTTTATCACAGGTACATGATCTGGCCATGTCACTGTCCGAGGGTGTCGGTCTACCAGTGCATCATGGGAAGGCTCTGAGTCCGGGGCTCATGCCACCTACTTGTCCCCTTTGCTCCTGGCGATGCTGACAAGCTTCTCAATGCCACCAGCATCTCGCAAGGCTTTGGCGTTCTCCATGTTCTTGGTGATGACCTCGTGCAGGGCGCAGCAGATGGCGGTGACGGTGTCGTCCGACATGGTCTTGCCCGCCGTTCCGCCCGCCGTGGAGGCAGAACCCCCACTGCTGGTACTGGTGCTGCCAGGCAACCGGTGAACCAGGTCACGCATGGCATATTTTCCTAGAACAGGAGAGGGGAAGCACTCTGGTTACTGTAACCATAAAATACTTAATTTCCACACTTGTGGAAAGTATAACGTGATGAACTACGAATATGTCAAAGAATGTGTTCTTTAGCTATCTGTGGATCTCCCATTAACAAAGTATCCGGTGTGGGGTCACCCTAACCCTGACCCAGGAAGCACAGGGCAGTTGTAGGAGCCTAAAACTATATTGATTTGAGTTTATGGATTGAAAGTATAGTGGGTCTTATGTTGCTGATGGAGATTATTTTGTGATTATTATTTATAATAATATATCAGATTGTTAAGTTAAGGCTTGTACCTTTAAGAGTGTCACGTGACAGTAAAGGTCATTAAGGAATTAGGGAAGGACAGAGCCGCATGGTCTTTTGATCCCTGTCTCTCTCTTTTGATTTTGGAAGGAACTCTTCTTATCTTTTTTTGATTTTCCAATCTTTTGCGATACGGAAAACTTTGTATACTGTATAGTGTTATTCGATTTAGTAAATAGTTTTAAGTTAAGCGAATGGCTATGCGTATTTCTTTTGTCGCCGCTTCTCCTTCTTTTCTTTTGACTTACGTTTTTGCATGGGAGAGAGCAAAGTGTCAACCTTAGGCCCCATTTTTGGGTTTGGACACTACAGCAGTGGATAGGATTCCAGTCCAACTCAGGGCACACAAATCCACCCTGTAGGCAATTTAGACACCAGTTTAACAAATCACGTCTTTGGCCTGGAGGAGATTGGAAAACCCAGAGGAAACTCCACAACCCGGGGTGGGAATTGAACCCGCAACCCTAGCGGTGCAAGGCACCATGCCGCCCAGATTGCTAGCATGTCCTCTAAGATTAGATGCGTGACTTCACAAAGAAAACACACTCTTAAAGATAACACTGAAGAATAAACTTTTTCTCTTTGAATTTTCCCTACGACCATGAATCGAACAATCGGTTTTAGGAAATGGATGGATGGATGGATGGATGTCTTAATTTTTCCCTCAAGACACCCAATGCAATTTATGAAAAATTCACAACACTTTACTTGAGGGGGCACAAATAACATAGTAACTCAATAACTACTCAAGCACAAATCATGGACAAATATAGCAATTGTATGAAATACATGAACCATTATGATTAAATGATGATGGACGGACATGGGATCAGTAGGTGACTAACACTACCTCTTTCTGGTTAATTAATTAAAGTAATAGTGTGATACTATATTATTTGTTCCCTCAAGTAACTTGTTCCCCAAAAATCATTATAATCACTGCTTTACTCACAATAACAGGGAAAGTAAGGACACTGCTGACTCAATATGGTTTAATTGATTTTTAAAGGGTTGTTTCCTCACCCAGGGCATCTGAACTAAGCCTAACAACGACAGACCAATAATACACAAGACGTCCTACAACATTTATACACATGAAGAACCTACAGGTCTTTAGTTTGACATTTCTGGAGTTTAACTCATACTCTTCCAGGGTTAACCTTTTAAAACTGCCCTGGATGCTCAGACAGTGCTGTGTGGTAGGCGTGTGTCCAACGTGGGTGAAGCCAGGACTTGTGGTTAATGCCAATCTTCACATGGTCCAAAAGCACATCGTCACAATCCCATAGACACATACATACATCAGCCAGTCCCTGGGGGTTAAGGGCCTTGAACAAGGGGCCAACAGTGAACGTAATCTGCCAACCTTGGGATTTGAACCAGTAACATTCTGATCAGAGCGTCCGAACCCACTGAGCCACACACCTGCCCCAGACACCTCCATGGCGATTACCAAGGGGCACACTTTGGTGGCATGCAACAGAGTTTGCTGCCAATCTCCCTCGGTAATCTCCGCGCCCTATTCTTTTCCTGTGTCGCGTAGCCAGATCCAATCGGCCCCGTCCAGTTCCCCCATTGTTGGTGGAACCCCAGCATTTTGTCAGGCCAAACATAGAAAATGACCAAAGTAAAGTCGCTTTCTCCAGTGAGAGCTATGACTAATAATGTCTTCAGGTAAATCACGGTGGCTCACCAGGTCCCTGCAGCTGATCTTTCTGTTTGACAGATGTGCTACTGGAGAGCTGTCATAGGAAGGCGCCATTTATATACCAGAGAACATCCATCCATCTCTCATAACTGCTTCTTCAGCGCGGGGCCGCACTGAGGCTGCAGACTAACCCAGGAAGGGTTCGCACATGAGACAGGAGACGCCCGGTACCTTAAAACTCATGTGATCTGGCCAGAATAGCAAATCAAGTCAAGTGTCATGCCACCAAAATACAGGTGAACAGTGGTACTAAGTAAAGTTCCCCGAGGACCGAGGTGTAGCATACAACAGCACTGGCAGGGGGGGGGAGGACTTTCACAATATTTAAGCGCAAAACTCAGGAGAGGACACAAGGGTTTATATACATAGTACAATATGTATGTAAACAATTAATATAACAGCATAAAGAGGCTGAATGAATGTAGTGGATTGAATAAATAGATAAATGATAAGTTTAAAATGACCAGTGTCACGGGTGAGGGCACAGCGCCAGTCACCATACTGTACCAAACAACTAAAGTGCTACATAAAAATACTCAAAATATCTTGTCTGCCTTGCTGTGAAGCGTGTTTCTGAGTTCCAGTTACAGGCTATTCTCTCAAAAATAGGCTGCATCATCAAAATGAATCTAATCCACAAAGCAAAATGTCAGCACAGATAAAGACAAGAAAGAAAACACATTCTGTCCCTTTTGCTTCTATAATCCACCCTTCCTAATTGAAAAGGTGAGGATAAAATTGAGTCACGCCATCAATAACATCCTGTTAGCTGCCTCCAAATTGCTACAAAATGAATGTCACACGGGCATCATCTCAACCAACAGGAGCTTGATTGTTACAGTTTCCATTTCCATTTCCAACAGAAAAAAAAAATGCTCGCTTAATTGATGGCTGCTTATCTTGAAGTTGCAGACTCTCTCGTCTTCCTTAGTGGACAAGTTAGCACAAAAGGATTTACCCAGAGCAAACCCGATATATATTCTAGAGAGCCTTAAATTAAATATACATTACTATTCTTGACTGATCTATATTGCATGTTTAGGAGGATAATTAGCCTTAATTCTTCAGTATTTCCAGGGCTAAAAGTCATTGTCTATGAAGAAGAAAGCTTATATGCCAAGTGGTAACAATGCCTAGAATGGTAGATTAATGGAACATTTTCGGTGGTTAAATACCTTATAAAATTGACATATACAGTGGCAGCTCCTCAGCTGCTGGAAGGTTATTTTTTGTTTTGTTTTGAGAAATGAGAGACAGAACATGTGATATACTGATACTTAAATTAAGCCTTCAAATAGCAGTGACCTCACAGCACAGTGACTGAAGTAAGTTAATATAAGGGAAAATTGATCAGCCAGCTCCAATGTACTGAGCAGTACAGTGGGAAAGAATGTGTCCTGATAACCTAAAAAGTCCTTAGGCCAAGTCCTGGGACACTCCCTTTTGTAGTACATTTACGCAAGGTAGTTATATCCATCCATCCTTTTTCCATACCCGCTTATCCTACTGGGTCGCAGGGGGGTCTGGAGCCTACCTGGAAGCAATGGGCACAAGGCAAGGAACAACCCTGGATGGGGGGGCCAGCCCATCGCAGGGCACACTCACACACCAGTCACACACACAGGCACACCTACGGGCAATTTAGTAACTCCAATCAGCCTCAGCATGTTTTTGGACTGTGGGGGGAAACCAGAGTACCCGGAAGAAACCCCATGACTACACAGGGAGAACATGCAAACTCCACACACATGGAACCCAGGCAGAGACTGGAACCCAGGTGACTCATTTTCCCATCATTCAAATGAATTATTATCAATTAATTATGTCTATGTTGTGTTTTTGTCAGATTCAAGGTTATTGTTATTCAAGGTTTAGGTTATTAAAGTTATTGCACATTTACCCATTTCCTTGATGTCATGAATGATAAATAAAGCAAATAATAATAATTAAAACAAAAAAAAAACTTTACAAATATCTAGACCTCTGGAGAACTTGGTCCAGTAGAAGACCTCCAATGGAGGGTAACTTTCTCACGGGTGAGCCCCGCTAAAGGTGGCGATCGGCAGGCAGAGCAGAGAGCAGAAGGTTGGGTGGAGGGGTTCAGTGTATGTGGAGAGGGACCTGCGCAGCCTCTGGTCTGTCATGATGTCGGGCTTGTAGCACACAGACACTTCACACCTGCACCGAACAGGAAATCGATAAGGACAATCACGCAGACAAACGTATGTAAACACATCAACACATACATATAATCTATGCACAGATATGTATGATTACATATATACTGTACGTTCATGTACAATTAATTCTTCATTGAGTCTGTTACTCAGTCTAAAAGCTATTGTGTTAACTTGTCAAACTGGCACAAGATCTCCTCAAAAGCAGAATCACTCTGCACAGGCAAACAGTGGCTGGACCTGGCATGCACAGGCAAACAGAGGCTGGACCTGCCATGCACAGGCAAACAGTGGCTGGACCTGGCATGCACAGGCAAACAGAGGCTGGACCTGGCATGCACAGGCAAACAGAGGCTGGACCTGCCATGCACAGGCAAACAGTGGCTGGACCTGCCATGCACAGGCAAACAGAGGCTGGACCTGCCATGCACAGGCAAACAGTGGCTGGACCTGCCATGCACAGGCAAACAGAGGCTGGACCTGCCATGCACAGGCAAACAGACGCTGGACCTGCTATGCACAGGCAAACAGAGGCTGGACCTGCCATGCACAGGCAAACAGTGGCTGGACCTGCCATGCACAGGCAAACAGTGGCTGGACCTGCCATGCACAGGCAAACAGAAGCTGGACCTGCTATGCACAGGCAAACAGAGGCTGGACCTGCCATGCACAGGCAAACAAAGGCTGGGCCTGCTATGCATAGGCAAACAGAGGCTGGACCTGCCATTTACAGGCAAACAGAGGCTGGACCTGGCATGCACAGACAAACAGAGGCTGGACCTGCCATGCACAGGCAAACAGAGGCTGGACCTGCCATCCAATCTATACTCCAGCATGAAAGGTGTGTTTTTACGTTACCTAGTCACACTCTGAATGATCTTCTTCTCATCCTGGTCCAGGCAGACGGCGAAGGTGGTGTTTCCCCCATTCACCTGCACTTTGTCCACTTTCACCTCCGTGATTGACAGTTGCTTAGAGATGGAGGAACGACCGGATTAACTGGGATGCCCTGTGACTCATCCATATCGCATCTGTGTGCTTAAGCGGCCACAGGAGTTTTTAACAGACACTAAAAATTGCTTGTCTACAATATTACAGCTGTGCCTCACAGCTTCAACGGCTTTCATGAGACAGTGCAGTGCCGGAACTGCCTCTGGTTTGTATTTGTGTTTTTTCTTTCTCTGTGACTCTTTGCTGTTCCAAACCACATGAAATTGATGTTTTTGTAAGTTTTGCACCTTATCCTGTTTTGCTACCAGGCCCTTTTTCGCACCCTCTCACTTCCTGCTCACCTGATTGTACGCCTTTTTGCATCGCGAGTTTTGTCTCTTCAACACTTCCGTCATTGTCATCTGGAGGCACTCCATCTTCGAGTCTGAGCAACGAAGAATGACAGGCTGTCGGTGACAGGCTGCCGGTGTCTGTTTTTCTCATTTCAAAGCAGTATAGGCCAACATTATTTGCTAAAGGCCGAAGTATTCAGGGAGTTCAGGAGAAGTAGAATCTGCATCCTACGTTAACCCCATTTTCAGACGTTAAAAAAGCTATATTTTTTACAACTAAAAGGAATACATATTTATATTTGGGGGTTGATTGTCATGCTATTCATTTTTGACCAAGGTATATATATCTGTGGCTTCATGACTCAATAAGCGAATGTCTGAAGTCATGTCTTCAGTCTTAAATTGGATGGAAAGAGAGGGTTAGTGACAAAATAACGACAGAGGGGCCAGAGTTCCCCGTGTCTGGTGTAAGCTTTTCAAAATGTCCCGTTTATTTCAAAACAGTTTAAAAAAGCACCCCGTGTTTCCAGTGGAGATTTCTTTCTTGCAATAGCATACCAAGTTCCTCTGGCTTCTTGCAGGCTTTGGTTAGGTTTATGGATGTGCAGACCTTGTCTGTTCTGTTCCACTGGCTCCTGCCACTGACACCCACCTATGAGGTACAGACAGAATATTTAAAGGTCGCCATTTCCTGTGAGCATTTCTATATTAACATTTTAAGCGTACAGAATTTATCTTTGCAGCCGGCCCATACCTTGTTATAAACCACCTCTAGTGTTAATGGAACGGCTTCTCGATCTCCGTCAATCCCAAAGCGCTTGCTGGCAGCACCTGCAGGGCACAATGTCCCACATTCATGTCTCAGAAAAACAGGCGTGACTTTAATAGGAGTATTACGGTAAGGTTATAACGTCTGCTTTCCACTTTCCAACCCTGCCTGCGCTTAGGATGGGATCAGGATCAGCCTAGTAGATCATCTTCCAAAAGATATGGCAGTAGGCATGAGAGGGTTTCATAATCCTCCTATGGCGCTGAGGTCTAGAGCACCAATTTACACAAAGGTGTAAAAGGTTTAGGGGAAAAAATGAATGGGGAATGTTCGCATTTAGCTAACTGTTGAACCGTTGCTAAACTGATATGGCTACCTTAGGAGTAGGAGTAGGAACCTGAAAAGGCTGGTCTGTAGCTTGGTTGAATTGGACTAACTTGTGGAAGACTTACCCAAAGCCTTAATGGCACGAGTACCAGCAGCATGGCCCAGCTCCAGGGAGTGGATAAAGACCTCAGTCCTCTTATCTCCTCCCACCAGGGTCAGCTACACCAGGACAAACGCCTCAGTCACTCATATAGACGATGGCAAGGGGCTATTCGTACAGCATTCATTTTTTTATTGAACACTGGATATGGTGCAAAGGGTATCACAGGCACATTGGATACATCGCTGTTATATTTCATTCAGATCTAGTTCTGACATGTTAACAAGTAGTTGTAACATTTTAATACTGGGCCAATTTACGTGCTCGTCTGCTTATCTTATTTGGAGGGAGAGTGGATGACCCACCTCAGCCTGGTAGAGTTGTACCAGCACAGGTCGGACAGCATTGCGACAGTAGTACAAGACCAGATCTGCCAGAATGGACAGACGTTCGCCACAGCCGCCAAAGTCAGTTTCTGTTTTTGAGGTTTGCTGCGAAAGTAATGACAGTGATGATGCTAGCGAATCAGCAGGGGGGTGCTATGCGCAAGTACACGGTCATGGTGTTGTGACAACACTAAGCGGATGAACTGAACTTTGGGGGGTCATACATGATCGGCTAGTGCACCCGAAGGCAAATGTAGGCCATTACTTGTGGTTCATCATGCCGTGCCTGTGAGTATTTTGCGCTCGAGCAGAACCTGTGGTCATGGTCTCACCTGGCACAGGACGTCAATAGGCAGGCTGAGCAGACTGAGCATGTTACGCTCGTACCAGGGGTCCAGCATTCCGATGAAGCGCGCGATGTCATTAGTGCTGTCCTCCACGCCAAGCGAGCTCTGCTCCTGTGAGGACAGGCTGAGTCTTTCACAGAGCAGCCAGACTTTGCCATTAAACTTTTATATGCTAACACTTATTATTGATCTAAAAACTGAAATATACATATATCAACCATCTTTGTAACTCTTTGGTAACTACTCTACTACAATCAATAATCAACACATCGTCTGTCACTCTGTTTTGCTCAGGAGCAGCCATACGTACCCCGCAGGTGGCGTCTCGAAGCGGGCTCTCAGACATCTTCCAAGGGCTGCCGCTGTTGCTACTGCAGCTGCTTCTTCTCACCGGAATGAAGAAGAACTGCAGCTTAAAAACCCGTGTGAGGTGCGGGCTCGCGCTCTCCCGCAGCCGCAGGCTGCTGTAGGCCCGGGCCACCTTCCCGGCAGCGTGATCGGCACCAAACACTACCACACGGAGAGTGGTGGCCTTGCCGTCCTCGTCGCAGCTCAGGATGGGCCTTCTCCGGAAGCAGACGGGCTTGAGAGGTGACCGCTCTGGCTTCTGCAGCTGGGCATGCTGGGGCAGAGAGTTGGAGCGCTTCGATCGCACCACCACAAAGTCTTTGGATTCGGAACTGCCCAGACTTTTGGCGCGGGACAGGGAATGGCTGCTTCTCGGCTTAAAGAGCATGGAAAAGCGTTGACTTAAACCAGGCTTGCTTTTGGTGCCCCGCTCTGGCAGGATATCTTCCATGTCCTCACAGAAGTCACTGTCTGCTCCAGAGGCCACTGACAACACGGAGGGCACAGAACAGTTTGAAATGACCGAGATCGTGGAGAACATGGAGTCCTTGGAGATTGTGGATAGTGTAGACATGGTGGAGATGGTGGAAGCTCTATGATCCACACAGCCATTCGTGACAATGTCATCTTCCTCCGAAATATCCTCTTCGTCCCGCTCCCCTTTCTCCTCCTCGTCATCATCCTCGTCCAGTCCTTCTTCAGCAGGAATTTGTGCAAGCTCATCTTCCAGAATCTGGTTCAAAATATCTGTCAAAGACATAAAAAAATATGCATAAATGTAATGCTGAAGCTATGTTCTAGAAAATCACAATTGGATAATGTACAGGTGAAAATGGATGGACAGGAGTGCTTTATGTCAGGAAAAGATCTGAAGATCATTACCAAAATTATCCTTGTCCCACTCGTACATGTACGTTCTGGCGATCGGCAGAGGGAGAGTCTGCAACTGTCCTGGTTTGGTCAACGACACAGTGAATAGTTAAAGTGAGACTAGCCCAATGCAATACGTCGCATTTGGAAACTTCTCCATGTAAATTTAAAGGCTGCCTGACCTTCAGATCTCCTGCCATTGGACACGTGGATGCCAACCCTCTCCTTCAGTCCTTCCAGGCCCTGCAGTAAGTTGGCCCGGGCTTTATCCGGATATTCCATGGAGGCAGCTGACTCCATGAGCTCCGAAACCGCAGTGAAGATCTCACCCAGCTCCTCCAGACTTTTATCCTGCCGGGTGACGCATGAGGCGTTAACTTACGCATCTGTCAAACCTCGACACGAGCACAGTGTTTGGGGTCCCACAGATGGTCCGCTTTGCTCCCAGCCAATCAAGAACACAAAATAGCTGGTACAGCTGTTGTGAGCTTGGAGGATGCAATGATGCGGTCTGTCTGGGGATCCCCACGGACTGGGTTGAGATACACTGCGCTGGAAGACTCGAAAGGGCTGAAGTGCATACTAAAATACTTGTGTGGGGAAATCCAGAGCAGTGAAAAGCCATCAGGATATGAAACTACAGCCATCTATCGTATATCGGTCACCACTTCCCCCTGTGCAAAGTGGATCCCTCCCTTCTCAGTGGGGGTGTATACCTGCAGGGCCTTCTGCATGCAGGGGAGTGAGTACTTGGTGCCGAGGGCTGCCTGGTACGCATGCTTTATGAGGGTGATGTAGGCCTCCTTCGGGGAGTGATGGGTCTGGCTGAGCTGCTCGGCCACGGACAGGAACTCGGGCGGGACGTCCACCGGGTTCATCAGGAGCACCGTTCTGAAGGACCAGGCCGGGGAACATGTCAACCGTCACGGACATGACACTAGTCAGCTGTCAGCTCCTTTAATGATGACCTACGAAAAGCCTTCTAAGAAGCCCTAAGCTCTCCGGAAGTCGATATCCTGCATGACATGTAGATGCTACAGATTGGTTCCACAGAAGATATCTGACAAAACATCTTAAACCTCTTAAGCCATCCTTGTCTTTTGGGTTTTTAGTAGTATAGACATACTATACTCCTAAGAATACACTCTTCCGAGACTCTTAAAATGGTTATCGCAACACAAGGCTGCTCAGTACACAGCAGCTCGCAAAAATGCATAAACAATTTTAACCCCGTTGACCTACAAAATCACCTTCCGCTTTTAAGAGAAGCAAAAAGCAGAAGCTGGCTTAAAGTCTGTGCATTTCGAAAGGACAAATTTAAAATGTAATCGATGAAACCCAGATGTGCATTGTACATTAAAGAAACACATTTATGCACCAATCAAAGTACATCACTGTACTTTTATCAAGTCAGTTGCATGCAAAGAAAATGATATATAGCTTAGACTATAACTAAACTCAGTTCCTCTTCAATAAACCTTACTAACTGCAGAAATGTTTCTATAATGAAATACAGGAGCGTTAGTTATAGATGTGAAAATATGAACTCACATGGTCTTTGACCTCTGGATGGGTGTGACTAACCCTTGCTCCTGTCTCACCAGCCGATGGTAGGAGATACCTGAAGCACATAAGCCAATCGGCATTTTAGAAAACTAGGAACAAAGACTCAACACCTGTTCAAAAGTTGTCTTCAGGGAAAGAAAAAAATCCATGTTTTTCCCTATTGGCTGAACAGGCATAATACACTAACTTCAAAACAGTTGAGAAAAGTTCTTTAATTTTGTTTATAGCTACAACTAGATGCACAACAGCCTTAACTCAAATTTTTCTTTTTTAGTTGCAAAATGTTCATCTGTTCCAGTTCACATTTCCTTTAAAAAATTCAGCGAAAACAATTACAGGGAGGGAAGGTTCTGGTTGGCACTTGCTGCAATAATTATGTTTGTCACTAGATGGCAGTAGATAAAATACAGCATATCTTTTTAAACCACAGTTTACCTTTCTGGAAGAGTTTTTAAGGTGACTCAGTTCTGCTCTTGAAGATAATCACGGTGGGGCACTGCTTACCTGGGGCCTTAATCTCCTGGCAGAGAGTGGAGAGCAGATTGCGACATACGCTGCAATATGGCTCCGGCCACGTCAGGAAGCGGTGGAACACCGCATAGGCCTCCATTAGCAGCTGGGAGTCCGCAGGAAAATGGGGCGTCTAAAAAAAAAACATACATACAGGCCTTTCAGGGTGTAGCGGACAAGGGGACAATGTGCAGGCATTAGCCATTTATGGAAACAGATGCAGACAAGTAGCTCTCTATAAACAGGAGCGCCAAGAAAAAATAAATGGTAGGAGAACTGACTTAGCTCTCCAGCTGATGGCCTTCTGGCCTTGCAATTCACGGTACTTGTGATCTCCTCCCATTGGTCCACATGATTCGATAGCGAATGCAGAGTGAGAAGCTGTGTGTGTGGGCTTAGCGTTCCCCCTCTTACCTGCAGGAGGGTGTTGGAGAACATGAGAGCCAGTGGGGCCACCAGCTCATACTCGGACGTTTCCTGGACCTACGGACATGAGGGACGGGTGAACTGGGCAACTGCTATGGGTTTACGTCTCCCTACAGAAGATACCAGATGGTACGTATCCTGTCCAGCTTACTAACCGATCCAGCGGACTAAAACACACTATTCAGGCATTTACAGGGCAGGAGACAACTGCAGGAGGCTGATGGATGGAGTGATGGCCGATGGGTTTGTACCTCCTTGGCTTTTCTGAGAATCTGGTGGAGGAGAATGAGAAAGTGGTCCGGGCCCCTCTTCACTAGCTCCTCCAGACACCAGCGGTTCATGCACAGCCCAGCTAAACACGGGACACACAGGAGGAGAAAGGGGCGTGGATGATCATCCTGGGGAGCCCAATTGCAGAAAGTAAACCCTTCAAAGAAGCCAATGGTCTAAGTGCCAAGCAAGGGAGAGGAAGACCTTACAACTCTTTTCAATAGCTAGAAACACCACTGGTTCCAACCAGGCCTTAAATACGTTAGTGTCATGAACCTAAACTGGGCTTCTGCAGGATCAGGAATCAAATTTGTAACCCAGTCGAGGATATTCTTCAAATCAGTAACTGAGCTGAATTCCTTCCGTCACGTTTCGCAAGATCCTTTGTGGTACTTTACAGCCTTACGAAATCCCGCTGAAAAAGTGCCTGGTGCTACGTCCCATATTTAATGTCACCTGCCCTGTGCATACATGGGCACTGCGGTGACTCTGCACCACAACAGCCTCTCGCTCTGCACGGTTTTGCGTGTGGGCATCAGTGTCAGCGCGCGTGT
>JAODUD010000033.1:6723660-6733772 GCA_026784285.1 Stomatorhinus walkeri | reverse complement strand
TCCCTACTTCACGGAAATTCAGTTATCGCGGTCGGCCTTGGAACCTATCTCCCGCGATAAGTGAGGGATTACTGTATGACCCGGCAGAACCTGAAGATCAAAGTATCACACACTGAGCCTCTCAAACCACACTGTTTAGAGCTGTGGATGTAAGTGGACTGGTACTGGGATCTCTACTGGGACCTATAAAAAAATCTTTACATATCATTATTATTATAAAAAAAATGCCCCAGCATGTGAGTTATAACTCAGAGCAACTCTCACATGAGGGGAAACTTGATTTGACGGCCGGAGCATGTCAAGGCACTTTGAGGCATCTTTACAGCTTACCTGAACACTCTTTAGAAATGTACTTCTTTAGAAAACACTGACGAGGCCGAATGACTTGAGCAGATTCCAACCAGCCCACCCGGATGATGCACAGGGGCAGAGAGACGTGGTTCTTCGTGACGCCGGAGAACAAATTAAACGCGGGGGATCAAAGGGAGAGGAAGTCAAAGGATGCGTGGCTGTCAAAGCAGGGAAGCGTGTCAGAAAGGGTATGGACCAGCCGCATTCATTCGAGCTAATGGTGAACGAGAGAGAGCTTTCTTTTCCCCTTTTCAAGCGACACCGTGGAGATTCTCCAGGTTAAAATCGAGCAGTGACGAGATACAGATGCGGGAAAGTCACATTTAAGTGTTTCTGGTGAAAGGGGAACGTCTAAAACCTCAAGTGAAAGTTTGTGCGGTTGATGTGTTTGTTCCTCATTGACCACAGTTAGCCCAAACAGACCATTATATTTCACCAGACGGCCCATTCAGTTTAAACATGTCCCCAATGCACACACCAGAATTTACATTCTTCTAACCCTCAGACAATTCATATGTTTCTCTTTTGTAATGTGTTCATTCGTCACTGGCTGCTGTTTCCGAAGAGGATGAATCTCTTGTCCAGAATCTGCTTGCTCCCTCTGCATTATCACCTGTGCAGATCCAAGCCCAAAAAATGGCACCAGATGATGATATGGAAGAAACAGCCATCCTGATGGGTAGCTGTATGCCAGAAAATGACCCTGACAATATCGACTGGGAGATGGATGAAAGAGAAGCTGCACGTCGTGGATTCCTGCTGGATGAAGAGTGAGGAAGACCAACTTCCCTGAGGAAATTATAGAGCTGGGGGACTCTTTCAGGTGACCTCCTGCTGCCTCCTGTGCCATCAACCTGGCTGTACCTGCATTCCTGGTCGTAAGAACTTCTGAAGCTCCACCCCTTTGCCCCATTCTGTCCTACCTTTTTACCACTGAAGATACTCCCACTATCCCTTATATCCCCTGCTATTGTCCTGTGCCCCCTTTGAAAGCTCTTTCGGTGTTATTCCCTGATCATGATCTATGCACAGCACCACCTGCTGGTGGGGAGGTACAAATGCAGATGGTCTGAGACTCTGAGTCACTTCCGAAGGACAGGGAAGATGTTGGATAAGTAACAACCTGCATGATACAGAGAAATATACATGAGTGTGCAGTTAAAGTGCTGTGTGTGTACTTCTCTGTCATAGCTGGGGACTGGATGCCCATCTGGAAAAAAAAACCAAATCTGGTGGGACCTATATTTCCTGTCCCCAAATTAGTGATTGTGCAATTGATCACTTTGTAGAAGATCCAGTAAACCGATTCTTGGTTTCCCTAGACAACATTCTCATTGCGTAGTGATGGACATTTTTGCTGATATCATTTGTCATGTGACTGATTAACTCCTACCGATGGATGACTAATGGCCTGTTTTTTGGGATGGGGTGTTGCTTTTAGAAGAGGAACTGCAAATTGGAAATTGTTCACAGGCGAATAAATCATCCGGTACCGGGCAGTGAAAAGCCAGCGGGGATCAGGCAACTCATCACCACCCAGTGGCTGGACACCAGGAGAAGAAAAATGCATTACTGGCTAGAATGGCTCTATTCTATTGGATGGACAATCATACACAGAAACACATGGGCGTTGTGGAAGCCACAGAGAATGTTGGATATGCACACCAGCTGTAAGCTCTTTGCTGAATGATTTTCTCCCCCCTGACACCCACCAGATACCCTGACCACAACAACCCCCCCCACCCCCCATAGTCTCCACAAAATGAAAGATACCAGGTAGTCCACAGGCTGTTCTGCTCTGACTTCCTGTCCCAGAGGAATGCGGGGCCAGGGACAGGAAGAGCTCAGTGTGGGCCGCCTGTCTGTCTCAGAAAGGATTCGCCTGAATGGTGTACATAATTACGTCATTTTCTTTCTCTCCTCAGTGAACTCAACTGGGCACTGATCCCTGTCATCGCTTATTCATTTTAATCCTTAACTTTTAATCCTTATTCCTCTGTCTTTTTTGGTCACTACGCTGTGTTGCACCTGTCCCCATCAAAACCTCTCGCATACCTATGCGCTCTGATTTTCCCTGCAATTGATACGTTACTGATTCGCCTCTATCCTCAGCTCTCATCTCAAATGAGTCACCGCAAATCACGTGGATAGTCGTACATGTACCGTCCATGGCAGGATCTGAAGGACTTCAGACTCTTTTGCCTCTGGAACACATCCCACCTTGCCCTCTCCTTTCTAAACCACCAATCAGCTGGAAGCACGTCGAAGGTCTACGAACTGATTGGAGGAGAAACGTGACCTTCTCTCCCGGTTACTAAACGCTCTCGATGAAGACCTCTGCCAGAGGAAACTAAGGAGCCGCTGGCGATTTCCTTCCCTCTGTCAGGGGAACAAAGCGGATTTGTTCCGGCAGGGCTATAAAAAGGGCGGTAGGCGTTAGGAAACACTCACCGATTAACTCTTTGTTCCTCACGTCCAACGCCATGTTCCTCAAGGCGGTGGCCACGGCGCACACCACCCGGTCGTTGTCTATCCTCAGCAGCTCCACCAGAATGGGCAGGCCCTTCTCCTTCCGGACCGCCACACGGATGTACACTGACCACTGGCAGGAAGAGACAGGCATGCTCAGAATCGCCCGTCACAGGGCACCGCACCGCTGGAGGAAGGCCTGGCTTAAGCGGCGCCTCACCTTCCCTAACACCCCTCGGGGAAGACGGCACGGCCACATGTGCTCTGTGCCGGATTTGTCAAAAATCCAAAGCTGCCCCAACCCCAGAGTATAAGAAGCTTTTTTAGGATTAGTAGAATTTCCGCTTCTTTCATCGCTCCCCTTGCCAGCTCCGGTTAAACGATGTCTGGGCGTTAGCTATATACCAACGTGATGCATTTCCAAAGTTCCCCAATCTGTTCTTGCCTCGGTTTGGGCGTGCGAGTCCACAGAAAGTGACCTCAGGACAACCTTCATCATGTGTGAAAACCCACACAGCTTACAAATGGTGACCATCATCACTTATCTGGAATAACAGCAAAACTACATCAAATCTGTATGGTACACTGTGCACTGAAAACACAGTGAATTTAGCAAGAATTAATGCAGAGTTTTAAAATGCAGGTGAACACAGGGGTCATTTGCAATTTCCATTATTGCTAGTAGATGGTGATTATCTTCAGGTCCAAACTGAAGTAAATTTTGGTAGAATCCGAATGTGTCAGACGGCATGTAGCACCATTCCATCTGAACGTTGAATACAGTGCATGTTTCAGGCTAATTGCATTTTGATAGAAAGACATAAATGACTCTCAGTGCTCAACACACTAAACACAGACCCAAGCACATGTTTCTTGAAAGTATATTCAGACATTTTGAAGATGGGTGAACCCAGAAAGAGCTTTATGGTAGCAGTTACATCAAAGACATTGAATATGTCTCCTGCCCTGTCTCGATACACTGACACATATGGGTTCATAAACTCATTTAGTATAGCATAGACTCTCAGTACCACAAAACAAGAAGGCAATGATGATTGGTAAAGTGGCCAGAGGAAACTGGTGAAAATACAGGTACAGTGCGAAGCACCAGCTTAGGGAGCCTCGAAACTGACCTCCACAGCCGCATCCATTAAGAAACCTGAAAAACACCCAGTCCCAGTAGCAGAACCTGAGCAAGCGAGGGCCTCATTGATCACGCGGGACTATTTCACTAGATTTCCCGGTAATGGCAAACGCAAAAACGGCCTGACCGTTTGAGCGCGGCAGAACCTGCTAGCTGTTAAATTGTAAGGCTTTTAAATTGTGTACGAAGAAACTGGGCACTGAAACCAAACCGTGTGCAGCCTGGGCAGATGCCATTGTTCCTTACGGACTCTCTGGCCCGGCGCTTACAGGGGGAGTTACAGATCTGAAGCTGCTATTTCTGTATAATGATACAATAAAATTGTATCAGACAGAGCGAGGGTAACAGTCAATACCTTCTTGCTTAGACTGATCAATATGTGTATTTAAGAGTGATATGCATGTTAAATACACACTGATAACTTATTGTATAATTCATACCACCACTGTTATTTATTAATCGCTGCCACTTTAGAACAAGGCACCTAGATGTTCTGTTTGGGTGTTTTTGGGTATTATAAGCGCATTGTATATTGCTTGTATATTGTACATATCAGGGATCCCTAACTATTTTTCTCTGGGGGCCAAATTCCATCAGCAACAGAAAGTTAAGGTTCAATGCTTCAGCAAAATACTGGCAACATCCACAATGATAAATTTTGCCAAGTGGGGGCGGGGGGGATTTATTGCACGGCCCAGATTCAATTGTATTTCAGTCCAGGTGCACACCAGAGTCCGCCAGTTGATGACCACTGGTATATAAGGTATGTATTGTATTTTATGTTCAGTTCTCTGTTATTGCTGTTAATTAATCTTCAGCATAATATGCTGAACGCAAGCAACCAATTAATTGTACTTTTACAAACGACAATAAAGTTTTCAAGTACTTGAGTCCTACACTCCAGGATGACATCAGTTGAGGTGCAACAGGGTGCGGTGCCCTCCCAGACGGACCGGAGGACCCACCTTCCAGCTCCCGGCGGCCAGGTTCTGCAGCGCCCCCGCAGCGCCCTCCAGCGTGTCCGGGTTCGAGCACTCCGAGAGCAGCGTGAGGTAGGGTTTTACGATGGAGGGGTGCCACAACATCTGGATCCCTTTGGGGGGGTCGGTGGAGTCGGGGAGGGGGCCCAGACCGTCCCACTGTTAATGGAGACAAACGGGTGATGATGGACTCACCGGACTCATCAGCAGACAGGGGCACCTTGCATGCACAGGCGTTTTGGGATGCACCCGCCCTGCCAAGCAGGCTTTGGCAGCAAGCGGAGAAGATTCTCTGCCAAATGGGTGAACAGCAGGTACAAAGTAAAAGACTTCTATTTATTTATTCGGTTCCCAAGCACTCTTTCGTCAGCAGCGATTTTCGCACGTTTTTCGCTTCATTCGCCCGAGCACGGCGATCCGAGCTAAGCGCCACACTCGAGGGTACAACCACGTTTCCTCGTCTGGCACGGCCCTCTTCTGGTAACAGCTCTGCTTTCGGATCGCGGCGCCATCTGCTCTGTTCCCCACACGGTGCTTTCCAGTTCATCGGCTCGGGTCGGTCGGAGCGCGACGAGAACGGGGGCCTCGCTGCGGCGGGGCAGCTTACGCCGGTGCCAGGGTGGCGACGAGGTGGCCGGCACCGTCCACGGCGACGACGCGCTAATCTTTTGGCTAAGAGACAGGGTGCTGCAAGACGACACGGGATGAGTGCGTGGTCGCCATACATGGGTTCCCTGAAACCTAATTATGTCTATTACCACCACAAAGATGTCTTTCGTTAGAATGGAGCGTAACAGGTTTATGATAACCACACCTTTAAAGAACGTGCAATGAACCATCTCATGTAGAGGCACGGTGCTTCAGACATACGCTCTCGAGCCAACCTATTTTAGTCCGGCATACTTCTGGACGCCTGCGTCTTGAGTCGTTTCCTTGCACCTCCTCCAATAATTAATGAGCCCATGTATATTTATTAGCTCTGCCTTGAGGACAGCCTGTGCTGTTCAATTAATGGCCCTAGGGGACTGCGACGCCCACGGGCCTGTTTCCAGGCTGCCACAAGAGCCATTTCGAAAAAAGGAAGACCGGCAAACATACTCTACTATTTTAAAGAGAAATGCTCCCTCATTATCAAACCACTGTGCCATCTCAGTTACCACTTTTCCCAGTGAATCTGGGCAATTTAAGATAAAAATGACTTGAAATAGCAACGTCAACGAATACATGAACATTTAAATGGTTGTAAATTGGTTGCAGCCAACCATCCGTTAATTGAATCATTTACAGTACTGACTGAATGGGTCACAGCGATTCAAATCCAGGTAAACAAACATTGTAAATCGGGGAATCAGGGGTTTCCAGCAGGCATTTAATACCGTAAAAAAAAAACACTGCCCAAGGCAAGAACGCAACTGTACATCAGCGGTAGACCACACTGGAAGGTTTTCAGTGATTCTGAGTTGGTATCGTTAGTTTTGTTGTTTTATGACCTCATCTGTGGGCTGTTAACCTCTCCACATCTCCATGCCTCAGAGATGTCCAGCCTCAGAGATGACTGCTGAAACTTTGGAGCGTTAATGCCAAAAACATAGTTAAGTACAACCACGTATCTGGTTCAAGTTTCAGATTAAAAATACACAAAATGACGCCAGCTAAATGGGAATTGGTCGAAGAGTAGTTTTAGAATCCTTGCCGTTTATAGATAACTAATGCTAAACAGTTGCTTTTGTTTGCTATTTTATTATTTAAATAACAGTTCACACATGTTTGTAGGGATGAAGATGAATGTTTTGAGCTGTTCATCTGCAAGGAAAAAAATTCTGTGGGCTTGCTTTAGTAACAAGCAAAGAGAAAGACTCCGTAAACAAAGTGACTGAAAAACGACCAATGAACTCTTGTTAGCTGCAGCCCATGTGATAAATACTGGGGTGGCGTGTAACTCTGCAGCTAAGAAGATCATAAGTTCAAATCCCATGGCTGGTAAGCAGAACCCAGTTTGGCCACTGAGCAAGAGAGTAAGTGGCCGATCCTATGCTCTGTTCTCCGGCTTCGCTCACACCTCTGTCTTCATCCAAGCTCTTCTCTATCCCTCCATGAACTTCCCTCTCAAACCAAATTTGGGACATTATTTTATATTTCCTAAACGCCCCACTCCCCACCTAAACAAACTGGTCACCAGAGGATCGTAGAGATTGATGCATTCATCCCCATAATATGCCACCAACACCGTGACCGCACTATTTCTGTAGACTCTGCATACTATTAATCAACACATTCATTTCCTTACTAGCGTACTAGCTATATGCATATATCATATATCTAGCAAGGAGGCTAACTAGCCCATTGATTAAAGACTGATGATCTATCTTATTCTGATCATTTCTCTAATCACAGATGAATTTGGGAGTTGTATACCATCGGCGATATGGTGGCAACCTTGAGTGGGTGCGTTGTTATGGAAACAATCTCCCAGTTCTAGTCTGTATACTTAATCCTTTATTCAAACTTTTTTTTTTTTTTTTTGCGAGGGCGAGGCTGCTTTCGTCTGCTCTGCTGTCGTTGAGATTCTTCCCGATAACGATCGAGACGGATGTATCGCTGGGGCGTACACACTGGTCTCCGGGTAACAAGCGCACAGAGAGTTCTAAAAGCTTGAATAAAGAACAAAAACAATACCAAATTTACAATTAAAAATAGCTTGAAATAGCTCAGAGGAATTCTCGAAATGCCTAGATTCAGGGAGGACAGGGCCACTAAATGATAACAAATGGAGTTATGTTTCTTAGTGGTGAAAGGAAAGCGGACGGTTGCAACCTCCCCAAAAACTGTCTGCTTCAGCAGTGAGATCTAAAGTCACCGTCACAGGCCTGTCAAGCACCGGGCGCATGATAAATAGCCCAGTGGGGAGTCTAGCAGTTAAAGATGCAGCCCCTTGGGCTGCTGTGTCCCTCAACAAGAAACCGGACTTTAATCTCTGCTTTAAAATGTGACCAGTTTAATTTAACTTATTTAACTACATTCTGTAATGTTTAAGCCAGTAAGATTAAAAACGAAAAAAGAATGCGAGAAAGATAGCACATGCCTGTGATGGTGATTTGCATGCTATGGGGATCAGCTTAATATTGTATAGCGAGTATACACAACACTGTTGAGAGGGGGCTGATGAATCGAGCGGTGGAATGACTGATGGGGCAGCCTTTGTGAGCTCAGCCCTGATTGGGGGCCGCATCATGAGGCTGCTTTAGGGATTCATAAGTCACTCTTCACTACTGCTGGAGCTGTAGACGGTTACATTTTTCAGGCAGGCATTTTGGTGTGGGGCGATACATCCCCTCCAATTTTTAAGTAGGCCATTGGTGCGAGAGGGGGCGGCCTTTAGGGCTACAAAGTGATGCCTACTGGACTGTGAGTCGCTCCAAGCTGCGCTCTAAAGCAAAATGTCACGCTTGTTGTGGGGCGGGGGGGCAACTTGCTGATAAATGATTTGCAGGCGGAAATGACTTTCCTCTCGTGCCTTGAGGCACAGGTAACCCCTTTCGGAGTATCTGGGTAGGGTTGGCGGATATCACCCAGTCGGGAATGCTGTGGCTCCTCAAATGTTTGGACGTCTTTTTCCAGGCCCAGTATTGGAGCAGTAGTTATAGGATCCCACTGATCCAGGTATCGGAATGGCCTCAGCAGTCTCTGATAGTTTTGGAAAATACCAAAACATAAAGTGGGACACTGAGGATAATTGTTGAACAGGGTTAGCAGTTCTCAGTTCTGGGCTTAGCTTAGATTCCTCCAGACCCCACTGCTGTTTGACAAACTAGCACAACTTTACCATGAAAACAACAAATGTCTTTTGCATTGTTCCATTTTTCTACATTCTATATAAATGGGACTCTCCCCTACAGAGGCTTAGTAAAGCTCTTTATTTTGACTATTCTTCCTACTTACATGTGGTATTGAATATATCATCAATCTTTTGCATGGTGCCAAAAATGCTCTGGCATTTTTTTTTTTGTTGATTTATAAGCAGTTAATTGGCAAATACAATGCATATTTGTTTTATTGAAAAAAAAAATTCTTGGCAGTGAGAGACCCTTCTACTCACAAATATACGGAACAGTCTGGGATTTGGATAATAAATCCCAGGACACCTGTACTAGAGACAATACGGTCTGACCAGTATTTCCCTTCCATGCATGATCTATCATTTTAATTTAGAATCTGCTCCTTAATCGCACCTAATACTACCTTTTGCCACCTTTTCCTGGTGCTATGGGACAGCGAATGCTGACAGATCAAAGTGCCTGGGAACTGAGCGTGGATGAGCGTTAACGCTTTCTAAGCACCCAGTCAGAGCGGTTCTCTAATCGATTTAGTTTCCTATCACTAGGCGAGGACGGATAGCGGACAGATATCAGCTCCTTCTCTGGCTGCCGCTGCCAAGGCCTCCCTTCAAATATGCTGGCTTAACTCGTCTTTTGTACTGTGGAAAGTGCCGGCACCCTTCAGAGAGAAGCAGGATATGCTGACGGGCATCAGGTCCGCATGCGTCTTTGGGTCACATATATGATGTCACCGTCCTTGTGACTGACTGCTCATAAGTACAAACGTTTATCCGTTCATCCATCATTCCGTCCATCTGGATCCATGGAGTTGGGTCGCAGAACAATTCCAGACAACACAGGGCACACCCTAGATATCCGGCTAACACGGGGAACATGATTAATTTCGGAGACGCCAACTGAAACCAAGGAGGAAACTCACACGACTGGGCAGAACATGCATAACACATGGTGGGGATGAGATTGAAGCCTCCAAGCCTGCAGCCCATAGTGCTCCATGCTGAGTCGCTATGCCTCCCAAAGGCAGCAATGTAGTGAATTAATGGGACCCTAAACAAATTGACCTACAGTGTTGGTACGTCACATGCCATTAAATCACAGTGTCCATGAGAGAGCCTCTGTGAGCAGAGGAATCAGCACCATTCCCCTCTCCCTCACCTCGGCCCAGTCCAGCCCACCTCGTCCTGAGGCTCACCCTGTTCCTCTCCCTCACCTCGGCCCAGTCCAGCCCACCTCGTCCTGAGGCTCGCCCTGTTCCCCTCTCCCTCACCTCGGCCCAGTCCAGCCCACCTCGTCCTGAGGCTCGCCCTGTTCCCCTCTCCCTCACCTCGGCCC
>JAODUD010000033.1:6631006-6649866 GCA_026784285.1 Stomatorhinus walkeri | reverse complement strand
GAACCATATCGTCGTCCCATTCCTGGCCCGATTAGAAAGGGGAAAGCTGTGATTTGTCGTCTCCCCCCCATGTGACAATCACAGCTCGTGCTATAACGCACGTAGTCACTAAACTTGTGTTGTTCTTAGACTAGGAAATACTACTGCTGCTGTATATTTAAAAACCCGCGAAGTCGTGAATCCGCGATAAGTGAACCGCGAAGTAGCGAGGGATCACTGTACTAAAGTCTCCTTAATTAGCTAGATGATCCTTTTGCCATCTATATGGTGTTTACTCATCTTACGGCAGACTAGCGGACCTAAATAGGGAATACTCAATAAAATTAAACTGGGTAAAGAAAGCCTTAGAATGTTTTTTTCCAAATCAGTGAGCGACTACTGGCTCTCACTAACTCTACTGAGGGTGGGCGCTGGTTACATGTCACATTATATTACTATAGTCAGTACATTACTGCCTCTCTCACATAATACAGCAGGATTCGGCAATTATTGTCAACCATGGGCCAGTTCTTTTCACCAGTGCTCAGTCAGATGCCTGGAATTGCAGCTATAAATTGTAAATGAGTTTTGTTTGAATATTAATTATTTTAAGAATAACAAATATATTTAAAAGAAATAACTGTCTATATCAGATAGCTTTTGTGGGATATCATTTTACTTTTTATATATTATTTTTATATCTTAATATTTCTATATTCATTTATAATCCTTTTTTACAGTCTTATGTCTTACATTTTATTAGTAATCTAAGTAGTAAGATGCAGTGAAAATCCGCATATACAGCAGCCCTTTCTGGATAAGATTGGCTACCCCTGCAACGTACAGATGCAGTGCGCAGACACAAAACAGTGCAACTGCAAATCCTAAGATGCTGTCACAGAATGTCACAAAGCACTCAAATCGCTTCACTGGGAAAAAATAACAATTGCATTCATAGACTAACATTTAGCACTTATGTGAACATAATGTCACTTTAAACTACACATAGTTAATAGTGTGAGTGCTCTGTGTGGTGTTCTTTCAGAAAGAACTTAAATTATAAGGCAAAAAAGGAGACTTGCATCCTGTCCAACAAAAGTAGGACCAGCTTTGAAGAGAAGCAAATGAGAACCTGTGCTCTATAAAACTTTTAATCATGAACGCTGAACAGCTTGGTTGCCATGACACCAGGCAGATCAATTGACTTTGAGTAGGAACATTATGGTACATCGTGAGCAAAAACATAGGGATCACAGGTCTGACCTCATTTAATCCTTAAAAAAGAGCTCAGTGCGCCCTGTGATCATCCACTGTTTCCTGGGTACTGATAACCCATCTTAATGAGGCCACGGCGGCTGGAGTCATCCTAATCCGGGCGCAATGTCTTCCAGAGAGGCCTCGGGCTGTGATCTCACTCCCAACGTGGCTTTATGGGTTCAATAAAAGAAGTCCAGCTCAACAGAGCTGCAACTGGAGAACTGCTCTGCTTGGCAAATACAAAAATGTCAAAAGACCCACAATGGTGGAAATAATGCTGCACGGTAATTCTACCCAGCCCTAAAAATAGCAAGAAAAACAGGTGCGACAGTAAAGGGGATGGTCCAAACACGCATCAAAAGACAAGATGTCAGACGACAACGACTTCAGGGCGTTTGACAAAATATTCACTGGGAGAAACTCTAAACCCTGAGATTAAATCACGCTTGTGTTTTTTTCTTCCGGCATCAATAGACAATATCATGAGATTCCAAAGGTAGTTCTCCATGTTTTCTCAGAAATAAACCTTGGTTCTAAAAAGAAGGGAGGGTGGAGTCACCGCCCATCTTATGAGAATCGCGTGATGATGATGAGCTCTGAGGTTAATATGACCCGCCTGCCTTCCGTTCCTTGTGGGGATGTTTTGAGTAATTTTTTGATTGACTTATGCCCAGCAGAAGACCTCAGTATAGATGCCTATCTCACAAACTATGATTTTCCCATTTTGACTGAAATATTCTCCTTCTAGTATAATTCATTTTATTTTAATATTTCCCTGTAGAACTGGCACTATCACATTTGTTTATGATTGTCTTGTCTCTGCACTAATCCCATATACCCCTAATAAGGGACGAACCCCCCAATAAACACATATTTAGCTGCCAAAACCCCATGTCACATGACACTATTATCATTCCTGCCTGCAACACACATTATGCTGCATTTATTTTGTAAGCTATACTACAACTGAGTGGGAAGAATAACCAAGGTCTTTTATTTTGCTGTTTACTGTTTGCATCTGCAGCCTGCATCTCTTCCCCGATATCCCCAAAAAGCAACAACTATGAATAAACTTGTTTGGTTCTCAGTATGAAGTGGTTCTGCTGTGGTACGGTTTTCTACCAGTATAAATCAATCAAACTATGCTGGATTTCTCCATCAGATAAACGTTAGTATGAACTACAAACAGAAGAATGTGAAATGCTAGAGCTACCTGACAAATTCACTTGAAATGTGTCATAATAATAACATTTTCTACAGGACATCAATAATAATAACAATCCTTACTGGGGAGGCAACTTTTATAACCAACCATCCATCCTTCAACCACTTATCCTAGTCAAGGTCAGAGATGGGGGGGGGGGTAGCTAAAATTATTAACTATAACATGAAATTCTTTACATGCAATAATCGTTTACCCTTCATCACATGACCTTGATCACATGATGGTACTATTGCGAGTTACTGTGCCCCAGAGATAAGTTTATCGGTCTGTACAGTTATTAGTCCCAGCCAATTCATTTAAAATCATAGCACACATCACTGCTCACTAATGTATGCCCGGACCAGACTGCCTGGCACAATCTGATCAGAAACAGCAGAGACTGCCCTGAATAGTTTATAATTGTTACATCAGTAGACCACACAGTCCTATTTAGTGGAAATAACTATCGTGAAGACTCACATCACATGGGTATACTGTCACGTTTCCTTCACACACGTCCAAACAAGGCCACTGGGTGAAGTTACACATTAGGTACTCTTTGAAAGCCAGAAGTGCTCTTTTTATTCGAGCTGGTCGATTTGGGGCAGTTGGCAGGATGACGTATACGCCTTCGAGGGACACATTAGTAGCAAGCATAACGAGTGGGGATCCCCTCCTCAAAGACTCTCTGCAGGTTTTCAGGTTAGCTTTCTACCAGCGGCTGATTTATACCTGAAGCACCAGGTGAGCCCAAATCCCATGCAAGTAATAGCTTCAGCAAAGCAATTAAGTACCCGAGGTCGCGTGAAGAGCAAGATAAATCAGGTCAACTGGAGCTGCTCCGTGCGGACCACCTAGCCGACACAATGACCGACGACATGTTTACCGTCTGCCACCTTTGGGGGGAGGGGGGCTGATATATGAAATATATATATAAAAACTGGCAAATTAACACTGCCGATATTCATTTTCTTTTATTGATTTATTGGAGTTTGGAGAAGCATGCATAAATTACTGTAAAGTGATCTGGATTATATATTGGCAATTCCTTTCTGGCACCGTCTTTTATATTTTTGTAGAAAAAAACAATATCTGGTCTTGGCTTGGGCAGTATCTAAATTTTCATACCGTCCAGATACTATGCCGTGGTATAGGGTACTTTTACGGTATTTTCAGTTTTGAAATGAGGACGATAAAATTTGATGACTTGCTGGTGGGGATTCCCTCACAATAAAATTTGGCAATTTTCATGACCACCGTAAAGTGCATTACTGTACCTTAATACCGTCAAAACTTAACCTGCTATCCCGCACAGAAGTTTCTAATGACAATCATATCACTCTCCTAGCTGTAAGTTTACTCCTCTTGCTGTTACTATGTCTCAGTCTTTTATGATATTCTGGATTCAAACCATTTTAGACACATGGGCCTGTAGCTTTCAGCAAATTAGTAGCTATTTCAGCAAAATTACTCATCTCACACTTTCAAAGCCGCATTAAGTGCTTTAAAAACAGGTTTTTTTTACCCCTGTATTGTATCTGTGTAAGAGTTGAGTTGCATGGTCATATAAGCTACAAAAAGCGGAAGGCTGTACGATGGCAATTTAATCCACTAATGCAAGGCCCACTTACAATGCTGATGTTAAATATTAACTCCCGTGTCATTAATAACTCCAAGGCAATGAAATAATGAACTGTGAAGGCATGAAGCGTTTTCATAAACAATGTGCCCCTAATGGGATTTACATACCTAAGCAGAAGCTAAACGACGCGTTAATGTAAATGAAGGCATTAGCATGTTTCTGCTACTGACGGCGATTGTTATGCTATGGCCAAACCCTCTTTCCCCTGCGATGAAGGAGCACTGCCTGCAGGGCGATTACGAGGTCATGCGTCAACTGAGCCGTTATAGGTTCAGCTGTCCGGATGTTTCTTTCTAATGACCCGAATATGGCTGAAAGTCCTACCATTGGTGTGGTAGGGCCTGGTTGACCCAGAGGCAGGGTTGCCAACTTTTGTCAGGTGGCTGGCATGAGATTTTCAATTCAAGACAAGTCAGAACACATATCCACATGCATTTACATGTATGTAACAGTGTTATTAGCTTGTAAATAGTCTGAAGGGTTTGCAAACTACCCCAACGCTTTTGATGTAGCAAATTTTAGGTTTATGATGTAATAATATAGATTTGTCGTAAGAGCGTGAAATTCTGAAAGCATCATAGTCACTCCAGATGTGTAAGAGTTGGCAACCCAGCTAAAGGCACAAGGACTCCCCAGCACTGCCTCGGACTCCTCACTGGGGGGCTTTCGGTACATGCTGAACTCACAGCTGGAGTGGATGTTGTGCCCTTAAGGTGGTCACAGCTATAGCTTATACTCCGTGCTGTGAGACCCCTCCTGGATACATCTGAAAAGATAACCATCATTAGACCTCTTTTCATGGTGTCAATAACGAGTTTTATTGATGCCGACCCAGGCTGGGCAATAGGCTTACTGAAAACATCAACCTTTAGCGCACAACATGATCGTCAAATACATGTCAGTTTATAGATCAGCCCTGGTCTGTGTGAATAGTCAAACCCCATCTTGAATCTGGCTGGAGTCATTCCCATTCCAACTGCACATCAGATTTTACAGCCAAAACAAAGAGGCCAATCAATAGCTTGGAGTTTGCCCAAAGAAAGCTGAACAAAGCACCCTCCCAGGAGCCTGACCTGCCTGGGTGGTCACTGCAGACTGTTGTAGTCATTTCACCAAATGGTAGGTGGAAAAAGTTAGTAACAGGGAACAAGAACCCTAAGTCTCCACAATCACCCTGAAAAACACATTTTAAGAAAATTTCACACGCACGTTGAATCGATCCTCAACAAAATCACTAATTCAATACTCAAGGGCTCATTAAATGCATTATATAAAATGTAATGTAAAGAGTGGATTTTAATATATCTCAATGCAACTCTAAGAGAGAATGTAGTTTTACCATTGTTCATAATGTGACCAATAGGGTGGAGGAACTCAATTCCACAATGGTGGCAGTGGGTTCAGACAGGCATCACGTTTTCAGAATGTAATTCCCCTAATTTAAAGACAATAAAGGTCAGAACTTCAGGCCTGTCCCTCCCCCTCTAATCGCCTTATCAGTGTAACCCAGCTGTCCACCTCCAGCTCCTAACCTGATATCTGGGGGTAAGTAAGAGCTCACTCTCTGCCAACGAGGTTAACGGGGCTCCTGGATACAGGTCCAGAACAGGAAGAAGATCCATGATTTGTCAGTATCACACTGGAGCCCTTAAACAGTGATGAAATCCCTTATGAAATCCCTGGCTGAAAGGAAATGGCACTTTGGGGTGATAAATGTGAGGGACAAAGGACGCAATAAAAGCTAGTAGATATAGCAAAAATATAGTGGGGGTCCCAAAGCTGTTATTGGCAATATGTGAATCAAGCATTTGCAATGTGGATTTTGAGTGCTGTGAATTTGGAATGACTGGCTACTAAAATGCGGTAAACTGCTGCCTTCTATAGCCTGTACTTAACTCTCCCTGATGATAAGCTTAGCTTCAATCAACTTTCATCTAATGGACTTAGCGCTATGCTAGTTATCTTTTTCCAAATGAAGTAGCTCACGCACTGTGACCCTGGCTCTCTAACACAAAAGCAAATTAAGTTAGTGTAGTCATCTTGGACATTATTTATTCACAAACAGGAATGTACCTGAGTCAATGCCCCTTTAAATACAGCAACACACCGCTTTGAGGACACCACTAATACAGAGAAAACAAATTCAACATTCATCAACTTCATTCAACAATTGGTCAGCGGTCTCATTTATGACTATACACAACTACTAAATGCTAAATCTACCACAACAGTAAAAACCCACAGATTTTTAAGGGAGATGTTTACTTTCAGATCTTCTGCGTGGGTCTGACCAATGGAATTACAGGAATACCATCACCGGATTTTGCTGACATACATATGTCATATCCTTCTGACCTTGAGCTGACACCATATCAGGTGCTAATGTCAATCATTAATGCACTGAGTCCCAAATGAGCTCAAAGAAGCGTTCTCATTGGTTCATCGTCTTATAGTAACATGATACGTTCATGTTTCAAGCTATTGCCTGCACTCTGGGGAATCTGGTGGGTTAGGGTGCTGTGTCCATGATCGGAAGGTCGCCGGTTCAATTCTTGTGGTTGATAGAGTGATGTCACCATTGGTCTCTTGAGCAAGGCCCTTAATCCCAGTTGCTGCGGGGATTGGCTGACCTGGCTTTCTCAATCGCATATCGCTTTGGATAAAAACATCCGTTAAATAAACTCTTTTCAGATAAATATTGATCATGAACCTAAAATTGTAAATCAAACCTGGAACATGAGGTATGGTTATTTCACTGGCAAACGCGCTGCAGGCCAGGCCTGAGGCATCGAGGAAGGTCTGGGAACCTCGACAGTGCTCCCATAAAATGACAGCAGGCCAGGTCATTGAGCGCGATACGCCCAAGCCCAATTCAAATGGTACTCAGGAGACTGAAGTGAATGACTCTGGCGGTGGCTGGCATCACAAGTCCCTCTAGCTCCTTCCTCCTAAGTAAAAATCCTCGGGGTTTAATGACGCACATCAGCCTTTTCCGACAGAGCCCAGGAACCAGGAACCGTATATCATCGAAGGCAGGAGAAGGAAAAAGAAATACTGGAAAAAGAAATAAGTCCACAGTGAGAATAGTGATGATGTAGAAATCCACACGTAAGCCCCTCCTTTAATCTGGGCCTTATAGAGGCATTCGGCCTTGGGTTCAAAAGTGATCAGCTCTTGGCCGTTATCTTTTCAACCCCCAAAGGTTGAATTGCCATGCCGGACTGAGGACCGAGCCAGATTCGCGTGGGTCAGTAGAGGCCAGATAATGTAACAGGGCTGAAAAGGGGCGCAGTGACCAGTCAGCACTGGCAGGTTTCACTGCCAATCAAACCATGCATTTGTGTTTGTGGGGCCCCCTGTTGGCTGCACCAGTCACAACACTAATTTTTTTAAGATATGTCGCTTATTTAGAAGATGATAAAGCAGAATGTTATGCTAACCTGCTAAGTAGCTACAATCTTCTAACTGCAAATGACTTTTTGAGTGGGGCCCCAGGAACAGCCAATCCGCCCCTGCCCATCACTGCTTCCAACTGGCAATGACTGTCGCCTGACTGTTCGCTCTGTACTCCTCGCACTCCTTCGCTGATGTGGTAGGAGACGTTGCCCGGTGACAGGTGATACGGGAGGAAATCAATACAGCTGCATGCATCGGCGGAATATCAATTTTCCGGGCTTACGGATAATGAACTGCTAGGGTGCTGGAGGATACTCAGTGGCCTAAACGGAAGAGGGAACTCGCCTGGAAAGGCAGCTGGAACTATCAGCCATTCCTGAGAAGGTAAATGCGGATCGTCTCCCGAGTTTTACAACTTTACTGCTCATTCTTCCTTCTCCTTTCAGAAAAAATAACATGTTCGACAAGCTAGATATTTCAAAGTACATTGCCTGCACTAGGGATAAAAAGGCGGGAAAAACGAAGCGTGCGATTGGCCAACATGTGCCGGCCTGATTAAAGCACTGTGCCGGTGCGTCCTAGGTGGGCTCACCAGCTGTCCCTGGCTGTACGCGTCTTTCATGTTTTTCTGAGCGTCGTTGAAGCAGATCGGCTCTTCTATCAAAGTCGCCGCACTAAAGGCTGGGGTCTCGCCGATAAAGCGGGTAGTAAAGAAAAACATCTCCCCTGCCAATTTACACAATAGAAAATATGAAAGTATCGAAAGTGCAGAGGTCCCTCAGTAACGTCAACACGGAATAAACTTGTTCCTCTACACTGGGGTGACCGAACTGGCCCCATCTCAGTGAATATAGTACTGTTTACTTAATGACCCCATAGGCTTTTGTCTTAATTCAGAGGAAAGCTTGCTGGTGTTCACTTCTGTAGTTTGTTGTAAAAGAACAAACAAAGGCAAGACACAAACATTCTCAACTGCGACCGAATATATCCTTGTCTTTCTTTAAAATCTCAACATGTTTATTGAGGAGAACGAGTGCTGGATGAAATGATAAGTAGAATATTTTCAGAGAAAACCAAAGGCCACAAATGAAAAGGGGCTGGCTGGGGGCAGCATGACCACAGACACACATTTGCCCAGCTTGTCCAGTACAGTGTTCTGCTAAGCTGGGGGCTTCTGTCCCATAAGTACAGGACACAAGGAATACCCTTAACATATTGCTGAAGGCCATTAGCCTAACCACATGGTTTTGGACTGAAGGTGAAACCCACACAGGCAAACACAGATACAAGGGCTGACACTTAACCCCCCATGTAACGGCCAGTCTTAATACTAAAAGGCCTCACACTTACACAGCTACAGAACAATGCTACTTCCAGACCATTGGCAGAGCTGCAGAAGTCCTGTTTGGGGTTCTTACTGCAGAATTATCGCCTTGGCGAGGTGCAGGTCGGGGTGCTTAGTACGGAATGCCTGCTTGGCAGGGAGGGACGGTTACTGCAGAATGACTGCTTGGAGTGGGGGAGCGGACGGGTACCTCAGAATGACTGCTTCAGGGGGTACTTACTACAGAATGACTCCTTGGGGGGGGTGGCGGGGTATTGCAGAATGACTGTTTGGCAAGGCAAGGGGGGGGGGGTCCATAGAATGACTACTTAGGGGAGGTGCTGAGAACTAAATGACCTCTTGGGGGAGATGCTTAGCACAGACCGACCACTTAGGGGGAGGTGCTAATCCCAGAATGGCCACCTGGGGGAGGTGCGAATCCCAGAATGATCACTTGGGGGAGGATCTAATCCCAGAATGATCACTTGGGGGAGGTGCTAATCCCAGAATGGCCACTTGGGGGAGGTGCTAATCCCAGAATGGCCACTTGGGGGAGGTGCTAATCCCAGAATGATCACTTGGGGGAGGTGCTAATCCTAGATTGATCACTTGGGGGAGGTGTTAATCCCAGAATGATCACTTAGGGGAGGTGCTAATCCCAGAATGACCATTTAGGGGAGGTACTAATCCCAGAATGATCACTTAGGGGAGGTGCTAATCCCAGAATGATCACTTGGGGGACATGCTAATCCCAGAATGATCACTTGGGGGAGGTGTCAATCCCAGAATGACAATTTTGGGAGGTGCTTACCTGCAAGGCTGCCAGGTCTTTGCAGGGTGGCGGTGGCGTACAGGTCATGGGAGACCTTGTACTGATCGGGGCCGTGAGCTAAGCGCTTGGTGGGCGACAGTGTGGCGTAGCCGAGCTGGTGGATGGGGGAGGAGCTGGCGGCGTTAGGTGGAGAGGCCACACGGAGCGGCGAGGCGGCATGTCCGGAGGAAGCAGCGGCGGCGGCCACCCCGGGTGGCGAACTTGTGCTGTAGGATTTGGCCAGCCTGGCGGGCGACGGTTTGGGTGAGGACACACGCTGGGTGGTGGCGTAACCTGGCTCCCCGCCGGCAGACACCAGTCGCTGCAGCTTGCTGGGGGAGCCCACAGCCTGCACGGACAGGGGGGAGCTCACGCGCTGCGCCGGCAGCGTGGCGCAGGAGTAGTAAGCCCCGGGGGTGGCCTGTGTGTCTGCCAGGTGGAAGGCGCCGCCATGGCTCAGCGCAAAGGAGTCCCGTGACTGCGCGGCTTCGCCGGCGGCAAACTGGGCCACCCGGTTGGACGTGACCTGAGGGACAGACGCCGATGTCACTGTCACTGCTCAGCCTCCACATGACGCCCACGTGTATCTGTGTATGTGTCTGTGATTTTATGCCCACGTGTATCTGTGTGTGTCTGTGATTTTAGTATCTGTGTGTGTCTGTGATTTTACGCCCACGTGTATCTGTGTGTGTCTGTGATTTTACGCCCACGTGTATCTGTGTTTTTAGTATCTGTGTGTGTTTGTGACTTTACGCCCACGTGTATCTGTGTGTGTCTGTGACTTTAGTATCTGTGTGTGTCTGTGACTTTAGTATCTGTGTGTGACCCATAGCACAGAGAGCAGATTTCTGCCTAATTCGCTTGTCATACCTGAGCCACAGGGGAAGAACCCTAATCCCACCAATGAAATGACGAATAGGCATGTTTTCCTCATTGCCTCTTTCACTGGCTCTCTGTTCTGACCCATGTGTCCCTCAAGTGTCCTGCAAACTACCATCCATCTCTAATGAGACTTTTAAGCAGCATTCTTTAAATTGCTATGGGCCAATAAGAAGTTTGGAAGCCACTCCCCAAGAAGGATACCGAAAAGTTCCCCACCCCTACCTGGTTGTAGCTGTGTACTGCTCCCCCAACCTGGCCGGCGCGTGTTGGGAGCTGGGGGGCCGCCGCCTCGCCCAGGGCCAGGGTCTGGTTGCTGTGGTAGCCGGTGGAGAACTGGAAGGAACCTTCCGGATTGGCATCAAGCTGCAGTGAGCCCTGGGATAGGAGGCCGGGTCCTGCATCGGAGGCAATCCGGAGCAGGCGGTGACGCCGACAGCAGCAGGGCATAAGCTGCATGCATAATTCAACGCCACCGAGAGCACACATGCGGCAGGCTGTTGGAAGGAGGCAGGCCGCGATGGAGGGAACCTTACACTGGTCGCGATGGAAGGAACCTTACACTGGCTGCGATGGAGGGAACCTTACACTGGCCGCGATGGAGGGAACCTTACACTGGTCGCGATGGAGGGAACCTTATACTGGTCGCGATGGAAGGAACCTTACACTGGCCGCGATCGATGTGACAAGGTACCCTCGGGGCAGGAACAGCTGAAGCACTAGGGGAAGCGGCAGAGCAGCTACTCACCGAGTGCCCGTCTCTCCCAAGGGATGCAGCATCTCTTCACACTTACACTACGTATTAAACTGTGGCAGAACTCACAGAACCCTGTGTGAAGCAGGTCACCTGACAGTGAGAACCCTCTGTGAAGAAGGTCACCTGACTGCGAAAACCCTCTGTGAAGCAGGTTACCTAACCGTGAGAACCCGCCGTAAAGCAGATCCCCTGACCGTGAGAACTTTCTGTGAAGCAGGTCACCTGACTGCAAAAACCCTCTGTGAAGCAGGTTACCTAACCATGAGAACCCTCCATTAAGCGGGTCACCTGACTGCGAAAACCCTGCGTGAAGCAGGTCACCTGACTGCGAAAACCTTGTGTCAGGTGTGTATCTGTAAGAACTTGCCATGACGCAGGTCCCCTGACCACGAGAACCCTCCATGAAGTGGGTCACCTGATTGGAAGAACCCTCTGTAAAGCGGGTCACCTGACCGTGAGAACGCTCTGAGATGTGGGTCACCTGACAGTGAGAACCCTCCATGAAGCAGGTCACCTGTCCACAAAAAACCTCTGTGAATCAGGTCACCTGACAGTTAGAACCCTCCATGAAGTGGATCACTTGACCACAGGAACCCTCCATGCATTCAGACTGACCCAGAAGGTTCTTAAATGAGTCCCCCGTACCCATGTGACCTGCTCAATGATGTCATGACCATGCTGGTTTGTTTCCACACCCCAGACTGACCATCATTTAAGAGCCAAAAACAGGACACTGGACACACATCATGCAGGGGGGGGGGGGCAGATATATTTGGCAGCTATATTCCTTTAATAGGGACACAGGAGGGGTGTCCAACCGAACGTGATGGTCTTTGACGGCCAGCATCAATCCATCAGGGTGGAGGGCGGCGATTGGCACCAAACTGTTGTGACCTCCTTTCTAAAGTGTGATCACAATGCAGGAACTGCTGATCCGTTTTAGCCTCTCTCTGTCACACTGCGTGGATGTCCTGTAACCCATCATACAGCTTCCATAGGCACTCCCCACAAAGATGGGAAACCTCACCCAATGGCAGGCAACCTGGATTCTTTAAATCAAACGCCTTTTTTCTCACCTGACACTTATGAATTGTTGAAATGCTTTACTTTTCTAATGATTACTTTTTGGAAGTACCGTCTTCCAGCCAGCTACAGGGATACCTAGAGCCTATCAGAAGAAACACAGGGCAGGGCACATTAAAGGGATCTAACTGCGAGGGATCTAACCTCCCGACAAGAGGAGAATGCAGAGTGAAGGCAAGCTTCGAACCCACAACCCAGAAATGTGAGGCCACACTGCTGCCCAAAGAGTGAGCACACTACCCCGTAAAGGATTCATTTTGCTATTTACATTCTATTTATACCATATGGAGGAACCGTTAACATTCATCCATAGCATGATAATCAGGGCATTGGTTTTCAAACAGCGATTTAAAAAAGACCTTAAATATTAATGTTTTGCTACCTTGTCTCTTCCCATAGCTCCTATTTATTTTAGCTGGGATGTGCATTACCCAAACTTCTAAACTTTTTGATGAAACGTTCGGACGCGAGGTCACAGCGTTAAAGCGCTGTTGCAATTTGCATACGACCACGTCAGCAGCTGGTAAAGTGTGGGACTTAATACCTGTCCCGGGGTTAAAAACAAAATCCCCATGAATAATAAAATCCACTCCATGTCCGAGGCGACCGTGTTTCGGGGGGCGATTGTGGTGCTCTGCACTCCAGATAGGTAATCCGGTTTCAACCAGCCCAAAGTTCAGATCCTCACGCCTGAAATATGGAAGGCTTTCTGCTTCTATTACCGCGGTGTTCAGGGCAGAAACCACAGTACTAAGGAGAGAAATGTTTCACTGCATACATCATCTGTTTGTATTATGGCACTGTTCAGACCTAGTTAACCAGCTTACCAAACTGGTTGCCAACATCACAGACCTACCCTTTAATCACATCAGTACGATAAGCAAGAACTTATCATGTGACAGAACTTATCATGTGACCGTCATGTGACAGTTCAGCTCGTTTTCCCCATACTTTACACATTTTTTCCCACATAGCACCTCCTCTTGAAATACAATGTAAGATTTAACTTCTAATACATATATAAAGTCATTCATCCACCCATCCAACATCTTTAGACCGCATCTCCCATTGAGGAGCATGGCTATATACCATCTTTGCGCAATATATAACAGCAAGTTAACAGCATGACATATTCCTATGCTCCAACAGGCAGCAAAAATCACAACGTATAAAAAATAACCATTCCATGCACAAAAATTATGTGTAAGATGAACAATGAATAGTTTACCAAGTTTTGCTGTAGACGTGCAATGACAATTTATTTCTATTCTATTCTATTCTATATATTGGATGAGCCAGAAAAGGTAAAATCGGAGCATAAGTTAGGTACATTTATTAATAACATAATAACACTTGAGGGCAGGTTCAAATGCAGCACTTGTTAAGATACAATCAAACCCCCCTGGTCAAACATATAATGAGATCGTCCTGGGTCAGCATAGCTAGAACTGTTCCCAGCATCCTGTCATCACTTATAAGGTATAGACTCACCGCTGCATTCCAAATAATATTATCCATCCATCCATCCATTTTCTATATTCACTTGCCCTATGTAAAGATTTAAACAGATAATACCTCACTCAGTTTTTCATGATTTTTAGTGCTTAGGTCTTCAGGGCGCGCTGTAACGCTATAATACACAGGGTTTCCTGGGCTGAAGCCCAGGGGTCTGTGCTAAAAAGTCCCCTGCCCCTGTCACCAATTTTCTTCCTTTGAAGGAAATAGCAGGGTGGGGGGGGCTAAGAACTCAAGTAACTTGAGGGCCACTGACCATGTTAAAGGTCCTCTGATGGTCCTTTAGACGCACTGATCTCCATGGAGACCACACAAGCAATCAAGTGATAATTACTGTCCATATCTGTTGAAATGTACCCAAAAACTAGAAAAAAAGATGTCTGAAAGATGTGTTCTCTTTATGGCGCCTTAAATTTGTCAGAGGCTTATCAAGGGTCCCCAGCCTGCCCTTGACAATTTTCAGCCAGGTCAATCTCATCCTTTCAGTCTGGGGGAGCACAAAATCACGTCCGTCTGCCCGCCGTGTTCCCAGAGGACGACCTGAGCCAGGTGCTCGTGAGGCACGACAGTAATGGGGAGACGGACGCTAAATGAACCGGATATCTCCTTTTGTGAGGACCGTCAGGGAGAAGACTGACCATAAAGAGGGACGCCGTCTCCCTGTTGGGGGAGATATTTCCACTGAAAAAAACCATTGTTAAAATCTGAATGGTCAAAGGATACATGACCTGGCAGAGAATACCAACTTCCTGAACGTCATTAACAGCCATGAAATCCCAAAATCAAAGCCATGATCACTAGATTTTCATTCTGTGAAAGTCATGAATGCCCCCAGAACAGTAAAAAAACAAAAAAAAAAAAAAACAGAAGGTCCCCTACTGTCAGTTGTGGAATATTCCGGTGGGTCAAGGATCCCAGACTCCTGAAGGGACCTGATGCAGGAGTCCACAAGCTCCAATCCTGTCGTCAGCTCCTCCTCGATGTCCTTCTCCTCTGCGAAGGCAGCAAAGGGAACACGGCAGGCGGTTAGTGTCACACCACCCTGTGGGATGCGACCCACAGAAAGGCAGGACTTCCATCTCTGCTGGCCCCGCTGTGGAGGTCAGCGGCGGTCTGGGCCGCTTCTGGGCCTCATGAGTGCTAAGGACATCAAAGCAGCGGAGCGTTTAAAAGAAAAAAAAAGAGCTTTAAATGGGATTAACTGCTCTTGGGCAGTGAAGGGAACACAAGTCTGTTAAGCTTTGACATCTTCAGCCCCAGGGACCTCGAACCCAGAACCAACTCAGATAGGCGATCACAAATACTAAATTGGTGGATCTGCAAACCTGAAAAGGTGTTAATGCTGCATTAATCACAGAAAACGGTCCCTGAATTTCAAAGCTACAGGTGCAGGGTGTTTTATAGCAGCAAATATGCCCGGTAAATGTTAGCTTTGTTAAATATCTAGTAAATGCACTATTAATTATTAACAAGGACACTTTCTTAGATAAATACATTATTTATGACGTGGGGGATGGTCTGTTCTTAACGTGGCTATAAAAATGGAAATAATCAGGATGATGTCAGTGTTTTGTGGTATTGTGGTATACGACGCTGTAAACATAGTATTCCTCTTGACATTGAAACCTCTGATACCCTTTAATATATTATTATTACATTCATTTATTTGGCTGCCATTTCTGTCCAAAGTAAAATACAGGTGAGCATCAGCCAGTCCCTGGAGCAGTTGGGTTAAGGGCCTTGCTCAAGGGCCAACAGTAATATGAGTTATGGGGCCCGGAGTCCTAAGTAACAGAACCACACACAGGCCACACCTGCACAAAAAGAAATAAATTCTGTGGGGTGAAATAAGACTTTCACAAAACAGCGTTTTCCCTCCGCTCTCACCCACCATCTACCCCCCCTGCACGAAGGTGCTGTTGCCATAGCGACATCATTACAGGCATTGTGACGTCACGCTACGGCTGTTCTGTCAAACTTGATAAGCTGGCCAATCAGACATCCCACCGTCGTCAGGGCGGTGGGGGGGGGGGGGGCTTTTAAGCTCTGCTGCTCTACACAACAAAGCACTGGGCAGTGATGGAAAGAGCGCCAAATAAACTCTGTCCCAGCAAAAGACACACATCTGGCCACCGTTTATTTACATACTTATCAGTGCAATGCATTCTGGGAGCCTCTGACACAGCGTCTGACACCTCTGTGTATCATGTAATGCACCAATGAATCAGAACTTCCTATGTCACAGCGTGCTGTGATTCCAACGAGACAGCCTGGGCCCTTTCAGGTGTACATGTAAACAAAGACAGACACAGACAAACAGACAAAATAAATAATACATACATACACAAATAAATAAGGGGAATATAAGCGCTGGTACCTTGTGTATTCCAGCGAAACGGCTCCTCGACTGAACTGCAAGAAAAAGATAAGACTGCGGTTAAATGGAGCACTGTTTCCCACCACCAAAGCACAATAATACCTATGATAAGTGGCTGGGTTGTAGAGGTAGGCTTACAGAATTGCACTGCAAGACACAAGGTAAACGGTCCACTTCGCCCAAACTCTGAGTCATTAAACTAATCTCCTGCTGTCGTCGAGCCCCTGTAAAGGTTTTGTTTTGTTTTTTTTTCTGATCTTAGAAAATGCCCAGAAGCAGAAGAAGAATATAATTTATGGCCATTTAATATTGCGTTTTTTTTCCCCAAACTTAGGATCTCAGACAGGGATGAAGGACACAGACTTGATTTACCCCAGTTTCAGGGACAGAATGTAATCTGGATGAAAATTTTTTTTTTTTTTTTAAATCAGCAGGGGAAGTTGCAATTTCTGGGTGGGGGATGAAAAAAAGCAAAATAAATTCAATAAAGACAAGTCAAACCAAACAAAACCTATTTAGTGGCAAGGGGGAGGTTTTAAAATACTGATAAGGCTTCCAATGTCAAGAAAAACACGGACACTTTAAACAGCCATATTTCAAAAGAAAACTAAGAATTGCTTTTTTCTCCTTTTCATCAGATAAAAAAAAAAACTTCAAAATACATTGTCAGGGCTTAGGAAAATAAAGATGAATATGTTAAGCCTTCATCAGGAAAGCTCACGTGAATAATGTTATTGTTGTGAAAATGATAAGATCCGAACAATGACGGTGCCAGTCATAATCGCTGTTGTCCCTGTCAAACGCAGTGCGTCGCAAAATAGACACGCTCCCATTGTGCCATATTTTCGCTTTGGGACTCGCCGTGGTTACTCTGGGATGGATGCATAAGAAATAACCCGGCACAAAAGAGAAATGAAGAGAGATGAAAACCAAGCGTGTTAAAAACACAAAAGAACAACAAAGGAAGGGGGAAAAAGTGAAAGAGAGAGAGCGAAAACTCCACAAGATCAGAAAGGATTTTCAGAAAGAATAATTGAGACTCAACTGGGATTTAATATAATATCCGTTCTGTGGGTGAACGGGAACCTACAGCTGGCTATCAGGTGCTGCCAGGGCTGGATATCAGTGACTGGTCATCTGCTAAGTCCCCCCTCACTGTCCTTTGAGAGCAGGGACAAATCACACATAGGAAGCGTCAAATGCGAATGCAGGCCTATGTTATACTTCGAGCTCCAAACATTCACCTTTTTCTGCCTGGGAGAAAAGTGACACTTGGGCCAAATGTCTGTGATTATGATTGCCATTAGTAGAAGATGAGATCTTACTGACTTTGAATTTGGGGCCTGAGTGACTGATGTTCAAAGAACGTTTCTGTTGACAGTTGTCGGGGAAAAACAGCAGAACCTCAGACAGAATCGTCAATTGACATCAAGGAAGCAACAAACAGTGGAATTTCTCATAGATGAATGGCTTTGGTCCATCCATCCATCTTCCAACCACATATCCTGGTCAGGGTTGTCAGGAGCAGAACTCACACAGCAAAGACACAATACCTGGATGAGATATCAACCCATCTCAATCATACATCCACCATGTTAACAAGATCACCAGCATGCTTCTATCTTTTCTTTGAGTCAACCCACTTATAGCTCCAGTCTTTATTTTGGACAATCACTCTTTGCTTATCTATGTATTGTGGTTCTGGAAGGAATTCTTAAGCATGCAGTTGGGGTAGAGAGAAATCTGGAATGACATCAGAGTGACAGCAAATATTTACATTTCACAGACCCCGTTGAGAGCTGGTACACCAGCAAGAGAAATGAAACGTGAACAAGGCAGGTTGTACTTTGCGCCCACGCACAGGAAGAAACCTCCCTCGCCTGAGTTTACACCCTGACCCACTTCAAGGGTAAAACCTGCAGAGGGCGCAGCTCTTAAGGATATACATAACAAACAGGGAGCAAATCCTTATCGGGTATGCAGGGATTAGAGCGTCTTCACATGCGAATTTAATCACAGGGCAAAGGAGCGCCATGAGCCCAGGTGTACAGGGCGCCCATGCAAACCAGGTTAAACCGCCCGCCCTCATCTGAAAGCAGTGCATCCACAAACAAGCCGGTATTCAAAATGATGTCTGGCTGTCATTACAGGATGGATTAACGTCTGAGTACTGGAGCTGCGATTTACAGATTTATTTAAAAAACTGAGAAAATGGCAGACTGATTGGAGGAGTGAGTTAGAATAAGAAAAAAGCATTATTTAAATCAGTTAGCCGAATAATTTCATGATTTTAATTTTATGAAAAATTGGGCTTTTTTGGGGGAGTACGGGGGTCACTTAAAGGGGTTAGCAGCAATTAAGGAATGACTTGCCTATTGTGAAACGACTGCCTCAAGGTGACAGGAAAGAGATCCACGAGACGATTGGCGGACAGGGTGGGGCAGGTTTACCAGGGAGGCAAACTAAATACAGGAGGTCCTTAAACGGGCCAATCATAAAGCCACCTGAGGTGGGCCGTTGCTCTCAGTCTCTCCTTAACGTGTGAGAAATTTGCATCACAGTCTCAATACATTCAGCTGAGTTGGGGGGGGGGGGGGGGGGGGGGGGGGGGGGGGGGGGGGGGGGGGGGGGGGGGG
>JAODUD010000033.1:6585868-6598469 GCA_026784285.1 Stomatorhinus walkeri | reverse complement strand
CCCACCCAAGATGGTTGAAAATCTAAATCAAAATAGCTAGTGAGTAGAGTCAGAGGAACGTAGCTAGCTTGTTAGCATAAAAAGCCCATTCAGCATCTCCTAAGTAAGGAAAACGATTATTTCATATTAGCAGTAACTATTTGTGGCCAGCAGGGGCTCCCAAACCTCAGAGCCCCACGGAAATGTCCTGCTACAGCTCCCCGCCTCATAGTGACCCTCGGTTGGAAAATCAGTCATGGAAAGTGGATGAGCGGATTGTCCTGGCACTCTTCAGCTTCACAGGTGTTCCGGCGGTTCCCCTAGCGCACTAGTGACGTGAACTAACGCACGCAAAGCACATCATTTAGAAATATAAAACGTGAATTTTACTGACATGAAACATCAACGTGCTGCAGAGGGACCTGCCCCTTAAAACAACATAATCATTCATGCTGAAGAGGACGACGATCAATCAGCCCGCATCCTCCAGTCACCTGTGACCCCCCGCCCGGGTTGGGGGACGCGGCCCGACATTTCGGCTGTCTGGCGTGTCGCGTGAGTCATCGCCCAGCGCCGCACTCCATCTAGGAGGACTGACAGGTGTGAGACAGGTATGAAACGTCTACGGCAAACAAATAAGAAGCCACGCTGGTAAAAATAACCGGCGGCTTATTTTCACTCCTCTTCAGTCACGAGTGACGAGCATCAGATTGTGACATGGTTAAAACTACGGACGACGATGTTTCTAATTAGCAGTATCGCATCTCGGCCCAGAATGGACGACCGGAGGCTCGACACATCGTGACGGGATGGAAGAGGGCCCCTACAGCAGCGGCTGATAGAAGACACACTATGCTGACTTCTGGGGGCTTCCGGAAGCCGAGGGGGGTGCAGAGCCTCTGTCCAAAGGGCACATGTGTCTCTCTGAGGTCACGTCGCAGCTGGCACAGCGGGGGTTAGCTACAGAAACAAAGGTCTTCTCTGACTTCCAGGCATGCTCAGACGCAGGGTGGGCGTGGGGTGGGGGGGTTTGGGGTACCAGGGCTGCTCCCCCCTCGGCGGAACACCGGATGACAAGACAGGTCCCGGAATTTGACGGGAACGTGGCACGGATCCTGGAGAGTGAATTGAGGCAGGCAAACTGGCACAAGATTAACTCCATGGGGAAGCATTCTGGCCACGTTCCAGTTAAGTCACATTTCAGCCTGAATCGAACAGCTTTGGGCAACATGGCAAACAGATTAACGGTGGTAATTAGAAATATAGAACAGAAGCATAAAGAGGGAGGTGTGAGCACCCCCTAGAGGGCAACGCCATTATTTCTGTGTTAAGTGGAAAACACTGCAGCCCGGTTACCTGTCAGCACTCCCTGCAATTTAGTGACACGACCGTTTCCAGAACATTTTCCAGAATATTAAGGTGAGGGAATCTGTAAATGAATAATAGGCGTGTGAATTTTTCATCATTCTGGCCAACACAAATTAAGTTTTGTTATGAATTATGAATCATTTTTTAAGTGTTTGCTACTAAAAAATTGAGTGGAACAGGGAGAGGTGTAGCGGCTTTCCCCAGACCCCTGTGCAACATCTACGATCGCAGAGTCCCTCCATCACTGTGGCACAGCAGAGGGTTAATGAGCACAGCCCAGGTCCTGAGAGGCGCCAAAGCCTCAGGTTCGCAGTAACATGCCGTACTCCCCCAGTCAAGCCCCCCGCCCCCATCTGAGGGCTTTTAATGCGCCTCCATGTGGAAGGACACATTAAATGCATTTTTGTTCCTCTTTCCTAGTGGAAAATCCCTCCTTTCTGGCTGAAAACTCACTTTGCTCGCAGCCTCTCTGACAGACAGGCCCAGAGGGATCTGGAAGTTCCAGGAATATCGGCTCTGCTGTCCCTTCTCAGATCAACAAAGGGGAATCCCTCACGCATCTTATATGCGAAATTTAAAAAGCCATGCTAATAGTTTCCTTACTTATGCATAAGTAACTTCCAGGAGCCAGTGACTGAATAAGGAAATACCACAGGGTGGCTCTGTGAACACCCCCCCCCCCAACAAAAGAACGCCCCCCGTAAACTACCAACCCCCCTAAGCTGCCCAAAAAAACACTTTCAGGTCACGATGCCGTTCAGTCCTTTTCACAACACTCACTCAACGCTAGACAATACAAGGCCTTAATAACCTAATAATTTCTGACTGATAATTACAAGTAATTATTCTACATAATGAATTTCCAATTTCCTGGCCTGTTTACGTTTCACTTTTGATCGACATGGCGGTAAATCTGGGTTGGCAGAGTGCAGTGTGAGAGCGGCCACTGGCAGGACACACAGAGCTCTCCGTGTCACCCCCGTCATCACCGCCCACGCCTTGCCAAAGTAGTCTTGGTGCTAATCTTCTGTCTGCCCGTACAGCAGCCCCACCCCCCCCCCGTACTCTGACCACCGGGGGGACACTGCAGGTGTGGCGCATCCAGGAGCCTAATCCCCCACCAACCCCCCCGACCTGGCTCACTGGGGACCACTGACAACCTGCTCTTTGTGTCTGGAAAACCACCTTGGGTCACCCCAGCTCCCCTGGGAGTCTTCTCATAGACCCAGTTGCTGGGCAACAGCCACCCACGAACACACCCTCCCACTGTGCATGGGCAACCCACCGTGCCCTCAGAAGAGACGCTCCTTCCCAGTGCACATGTACATGAGTGAACATGCACACATGAACATGCAGGCACACACAAACATGCACATGTGTACAGACACACGTACATGCGCACTCACACAAACACGCATGCACACACACGTGCTGTACCCACCTAATACTGCTCATGCTGCCAGTCTCAGATCCCAGCTTGCATCGCTCCAGCTGGCTGGCCACAATCTGCCGCTCCGCCTCCAGCTCCCTCGTCAGGCGTTCAAACTGCAGTTCCTGCATGCAAAGTACAGCACAGGCGCCGGGTCAGTGCGTCAGGGATATTCAGAGGCGACAGGCGCCAGGTCAGTGCATCGGGGATACTCAGCAGCACAGACACTGGGTCAGGAATACTCAGTGGCACAGGCACCGGGTCAGGAATACACAGCAACACAGGCACCAGGTCAGCATTTCAGGAATACTCAGCGGCACAGGCACTGAATCAGGGATAATTAGCAACACAGGCACCAGATCAGGGATACTCAGTGGCACAGGCACTGGATCAGGGATGCTCAGTGGCACAGGCACCGGGTCAGGAATACACAGCAACACAGGCACCAGGTCAGCATTTCAGGAATACTCAGTGGCACAGGCACCGGGTCAGGAATACACAGCAACACAGGCACCAGGTCAGCATTTCAGGAATACTCAGTGGTACAGCCATTGAATCAGGGATACTTAGCAGCACAGGCACCAGATCAGGGATACTCAGTGGCACAGGCACTGGATCAGGGATGCTCAGTGGCACAGGGACCGGATCAGGGATACTCAGTGGCACAGGCACCAGGTCAGCATTTCAGAGATACTCAGTGGCACAGGCTCCGGGTCAGGGATACTCAGCGGCACAGGCACCGGATCAGGGATGCTCAGTGGCACAGGCACTGGATCAGGGATACTCAGTGGCACAGGCACTGGATCAGGTATACTCAGCAGCACAGGCACAGGCACCAGATCACATCATCAGGGAAATTCAGCAGCACAGGCACAGGCACCAGAACAGTGTGTCAGGGATACTCAGCAGCACTGGTGCTGGGTTAGCGTGTGGGATATACTCAGCAGCACAGACACCAGGTCGTTATGTTGGGGATACTCAGTGGCACCGGCATCGGGTTGATATGTCAGAAACACTCAGTGGCACAGGTGCTGGGTCAACATGTTGGGGACACTCAGCAGCACAGATGTCAGATCAATGCATTGGAGATACTCAGCGGCACAGCTGCCAGTCAGGGATACTCAGTAGCACAGGCAATGGGTCAGCGCTTCGGGAATACTCAGCGGCACAAGCACCAGTTCAGTGTGTGGGGGATACTTGGCGGCACAGGTACATGGTCAAAGCATTGGGGATACTCAGCGGCACAGGTACTGGGTCAGCGTATCGGTGATACTCAGTGACACAGGCACTGCACTGGGTCAGGGATATTCAGCAGCACAGGCACTAGGTCAGGAATATTTAGCAGCACAGACGCCGGGTCAGCTCATCGGGGATACTTAACAGCACAGGCACCAGATCAGCACATCAGAGATATTCAGCGACACAGGCACCGAGTCAAGGATACTCAGTGGCACAATTACAGCAACAGTCAGGAGAAAATCTTCACAAGGTCAGGACCTCTGGGTGTCTATTGAGGGGGGAGGGGTTCTTGCTTTATTGCCAACTCACACTCACTCTCTCTCTCCTAGGGGCTTGGATTACAGGGGTTTCAGCCCGGCGTCACCATGATGCCAGATTTCTGTAGGATCCGTTCACAGCCCCCAGTTTTCAGAATTAACTTTTATCCATCTACCCATCCTCTAACCACTTATCCCGGTCTGGGTCTGGCGGAGTTACAGCAGCCTAAAACTTCACCCAGAGACTTTTTAACATTATCTTGGGTGACAAAAAGTGTTAACAAAGACCAGATAAGTCCATTTTAAATGTTTTCACACAGGCTGTACCTCCAGGACAGTCATTACACCACTGAATCATTTTTTATTGAGTCATTTACCTGTATAACACAAGCTAAATGAGGTCATGATGTTCCACCCTTTTAATTTTACTTTTTATTAAAATGTATATTTGCATTAATTTCCTTTAACGGATGCTTGAGTACTGGTTCAGTATTGCATGATCATTTCAAATATTTGTATTCTTAAGCGACCTCCCATATTTAGTATGATCATTTACGTGTCTCACATTTGGTTATTCTGGAAAGCTGTTAAATTGATTCTCGTCGGCATCAACAGAGTCGACAGGTGTCATTCCGAGACTCCTTACGGCGAGAATCGCTAGACGGTTACTATGAAATTAACATGGGCATCGCACAAGATTCTACTGAGCAGAAGGGCAGCAACCAGTCAGCTTCACATAGACACAAGGTCGGGGGGGTAATGGGGGTAATGGGGGCCAGCCCCCAAACTCGCCTGCCCTGCTCCATATCGCTAGCAAAGTTCCCAGCCTGGAACAGAGTCACTGGACTACAACACAGACAGATGTGATGAAGCCGGGTCCCCAGGCAGAAGAACTGCTGGTACCTTTCTGACCACATTAGAAAATACGGGCGACAGCAATCTCGCACGCAGATCCCCCCCCCCCCCGGCAACAGAAACGGCACTCTCTGCTCTGCCGGGAAGAGCAGGACTGAAATGGAAGGAGGCTGCCAGACTGAACACGCTGGCGACCTGTCGCTGCACGTCTCTTCAGAATTATCAGGAACAGAGCGAGGATTTCCAGAGCAGACCGGCCGACGCCTCGGCACCGAGATGTAACTCACACCACTGCGCAGGGAGTGCAATTTCACAGACGACGGCCACAGCCACAAAGTTGAAGCTGTAAAGTGCAGAGCTTCCAGAGGGCGGCCAGCTCGGAGCTGTGGAAACCAGAGACGCCTTTCGACACTGTCCTGTGGTAGAAACTTCTGTTTCCCTGCCATAGATCCCCGGCGGTTCCCTGCACATGAACCCCGATTCCCCATCGGTTACCTGCGCATGGACCCGATTTCCCATCAATTACCAGCGCATGAATCCCGATTCCTGTCAGTTACCTGCACATGAACCCCGATCCCCGTTGGTTACCTGCGCATGAACCCCGATTTCCATCGGTTACCTGCGCATGGACCAGATTCCCCATCAGTTACCAGCGCATGAATCCCAATTCCTGTCAGTTACCTGCACATGAACCCCGATTCCTGTCAGTTACCTGCACATGAACCCCGATCCCCATCGGTTACCTGCGCATGGACCCCAATCCCCGTCGGTTACCTGCGCATGGACCCCGATCCCCGTTGGTTACTTGCACATGGACCCCGATCCCCGTCGGTTACCTGCACATGGACCCCAATTTCCAACAGTTACCTGCGCATGGACCCCAATCTCCAGCAGTTACCTGCGCATGGACCCCAATCTCCAACAGTTACCTGCACATGGACCCCAATCTCCAACAGTTACCTGCACATGGACCCCAATCTCCAACAGTTACCTGCGCATGGACCCCAATCTCCAACAGTTACCTGCGCATGGACCATGCTCCGGGTGACACGCAAGTTCGGAGAGCTTCAGCATGCTTCCCCTCGGTGTTCTCCGCAGTAATGATTCTCGGAGCGGTTAGAGGAACCGCAAGCCTGACTAGTGGCAGCCTTGCAGCGCTGAAGAATAGGAGTTCAGCCAGGCACAAAGGTCTCCATGGCAACGGAGAATTCAACCCCCCCTCACCATTATTTATGCAACATTTCATCAAAAAAGGACCCTCCCACCAGCCTGCCCGCCAAAGCCAGCGGCTCTCCAATCATGCTTCTGCCTGTTAGCCCCCAATCCCTACACCATCTGCAACCCCCCACAGAAAGAGGAGAGGGGGGGTTAGAGGTGAAGGTACCCTCGGTGGAAACGGGCATGTGTGCCTCATCACGGGATGCAACTATACGTTCGACGTTCCCTGTCCTGACAGGATATGCCAGTCGTTTACTAACACGCACTTAATGGGCACGCGCAAGTGTGGTACAGTAAACAAGAAGAATCTGCTGGCATGCAGAAAGAATAATTACCGGCGTAAAGGCTGCCAAATCCCTGCATCCATTCTGACTCAGCTCCTGACAGACATCCCCCAACACCCCTCCTATTTTATTTATTTTGCTGACGGGCTATAAACACACAAACAAAGCCCCCACGCCTCCGTGACTGCGGATCTCCACCCCCCAGTTATTTTTTTTATTTTTTGGGAATCCTCTGAAAATGGTGGGTCACGCGGTATAAGCCTCTTACAGAAAACAACGGAAAGTGGTATTTGGAAGTTAGCGGGCTTAGCTGTCCGCCGAGAAGGACGCTGAACTTTCCACTGCCAAACCGGGGAATAAAGTGCGACAGATAATGAAGCTAGCTAATTAAAGGTTACTGCCTCGTCTAACTTACACAGAGTCCTGGGCCTCTGCCCGGCCAACGCCAGCTCTTCTGGGAGGGAAAATCAGCGCAGGGAGAACAAGTCACCCTCTGTTCCTCTGCCGATGGGTGGAAGTCGGGGTGGATGTGCCTGTATTGATGAGGGTTACAAAAAAACCCTTGTCCCTAGACCCAGGAACAGGGTGACGGACAGACAGCGACGGACAGACCCACTGCCATGCATGAAGGCTTTGGTGTTCAGGAAAAATCCTTCAGTGCTTTGTGTTACTCAGGCCTGACACCACCACAACATCCTATGAATGACTAAATGCCAAAATATAATGAAAATGATTTTTACAAACCAGTCCTACATCGGTGACTCCCTAAAAAACTACATATTAAATGACTATGTCCTCAGACAGCTGATTCTGAAGCAAAAAGGGTGATTTCCTGCACAATTAATGCATCATCATTTAATAAGTTATAAGTGTGGTTCATGCCTTAGCTACTGTTCGTATTCTTTCTGGAAACAACTCTTACAAGGTTAGTCTTCAGTTCATCTATTTGAGTAACCCTGCTGAGGTTAACCCAAGCCATGTAAATGATATGGTTTTTGTTTACTAACTAGGCTGCTTTACATGGCTTTAAATTTTGCACTTTTCTCTGAAATGAGACGACGGGTCCCGATAGCACATGTTTACACTTAGACACAACGTTGGGGACAGTCACGTATGTCTGTAGTCCAGACCCCGCGCCTGTCTGCTGTCCCTGGGCCTGTCCGAGGGCCTGTCCACACACACATCCCCACGCCTGACTCCGCACCAGTCACCACGCCTGTCCAAGCTCCTGTCCGCACGGCTGTCCCTACACCCGACCCCCATAACACCCCTGCCATAGTTTGTCACTTTACAAATGAAGAAGATTTGTTTTGGAAATCAGAAAGGTAAAGTAAGATTCATTTGTTTTTATCAATGAATATCTAATAACTTGTTTTTATTGCAGGATTTTATGTGTACACAGAGGGGAATATCCTGGGGGAAAAGTGCTCAGATTCCTTTAATACCAAGACCAGAAAATGAATCCAGCAGTACTACGTGTTGCTGGTACTTTTGCATTTCAAATGAAGGGATACGGACCTTAAAACAACATTTCTGATTCAGTTAAGATTAATTGCCCATAGTGAATAATAAAAACAAATTCAGCTTACTTTTGATTAATTTATGAGGCTTTATATTTATGGACGATTAATTTAGTCGAGACTAAATCCATCTATTTTCCAGCCACTGATCCAGTACTGAGTTGTGGGCTTGGAGCCTATCCCAGGTGGTACAAGGCTTGGACCCCCTAGACAGGATGCCAGCCCATCACAGGGCACATACCCATGCTCAGACTCTGAGCAATTTAATTTGGCAATCTGCATGACTTTCTTTTATGGGACAAAACCAATGTACATGGATGAATCACATGTGACACGGGGAGAGCATGCAAATTTCAACACCACAGAGGTGCTAAATGACAGTGTTACACACTGAGAATACACTATTCACTTGCACAGAACATTTGGTTTAATCAGTGCCCCCTACAGTTCTGGAAGTGTAATAACCGCACAACAGAAATATTCAACATTCACTGATATCTGAATTGTTAAAAACCAATGTGTCTGAAGCCTGCTGGTTCAGAATTAACCATCGACGGCCACATAAATTTTACCAGATCAAAACAGCTAGAATAAATGTTTCAAGGCTACCGGTGAGTAATAAATATGTAGTTCAATATGCTTGCATATTTGAATGTGTCTAGTCAGCAGAGTTGGGTAATTCAGGTCCAGAGGGTAAAAGTCCAGAACGGGATTTTGTTTCAACCATCCAGTTGAATAATCTGTAACTGTGACTCTTTATCTTCAACTGGCTGGTTGAAACAAAATCCTGGTCTGGAATTTTACTCTCAGGACCTGAATTACCCAACTCTGTTAGTCAGCTTCCTCACTTATATGAAGGCACACTACCACAGATGTTGAGTGAACCCTCTTTCTGAGTTAAGCTGAGAACGGACAGAGACATCTTGGACTTCCTAGGAAACTTGTATTTTAAATCAACACACAAAGATAGAAATACTTAAAAATACTGTTTTTGAACACTTTAGATTATTAACATTAAGGAGAATATGGTGGTTCCCATAGTTCCTGGGAAGGAGAAGAGCTTTTCCCCTGGGGGGTAGAACTCTTGAAAATGATATTTATTCAGCCGGAATACATTCACCGCAAGACTGCTGAGACACCAAGCAGAAAGTGGGCCTTTTCAAACGCACTCTGAATAGGACTGTTTTACTGCCGTTTGGCGACACTCCTGTCTGTTTGATCTCATTTGCATATCCTTGACCTGGGCAGTTTGCGTAACAATGCCAGCGGGGTTCAGTGCGGAGAGGACCTCGTGCATCACAAACATCACCCCCCCTGGGGTGGGTCCCCTAGAGGACGCATTGCATAATATGCAGAATAGGGGTTATTAACAATAGGGGGGACTCTCTTCTGACAGGCTGCCGGGGCATTCGCTTGCACCCCGCTGGACTGACTTAATGCTGATCAATCACTCTGTTTCTGTAGGGGAGGGCTTTTTTTAAGATGGTTTGTGTTAAAAAGTGGAAATACTAAGTAACAAAACTCCCGGAGAGAGGCAAAAGGGACCAAAGGCAAATCAAACGTCAAGGTAGCTATTGCTTGTACTGTGGACATAACCAATGAAAGTCAGACGCATCAGCAGCCTGACCTGAATGAACCCGAGCGAAACCCCGAATGGCTTGTTTAGCTCATCTGTTTCAACTGCCATGGTCTAAATTTGAGAACCCTGGGACAGATCAGGTCTCTGAGAAAAGCCCTGGATGTCTTAAGATCCTAAAAATGCCCCTAGCTCAAGTAAAGATCTTGTTTTATTCTTAAAATCTTAGCATTCAACAGGAAGCTAGACCAAATTGCGAGTCCTGCACAGACCATTTGTGAAACAGCAGAGGATCGTGTTGGTCACATCAGGTTTGTCCTCAACTATGCTGCAAATCGTTGACTGGGTTCAGGCGAGGTGAGTGTCCAGGATGTGGCATCAGAGATGACAGCCGTGTCACGCTAAGCGAACTGTGGAAAACCGAACGCGGCATGCTCGGGTGGAGATTAGCACTGGCCGTGCCTTCTAGAAAAAAAAGCTTGATATTGTGCTTCATTGTTCACCAGTCGATTTCTTCTAGGGGATGCTGGACTTGAAAATGTGCATTTCGTAAGAAAGAGACTTGCAATGTTATTCTCTGGAATAGGCTAACACTACTTTGAACACAGAGAAAACTGACAAACTCATCATAACTGAAGTTGACACACTACCTTTGACCCTCACACATGTCCGTCAATGTTTTTACCTCACAGATCCATGGCCCCATCACATCAGTGAGTTTGGATGTTAAGGTCTATAGCACTCCAATTAAAATAAAGTCTAGGACACTAATACACCTTCCCCTTTGTCTGTCACTCTACGCTAGCTGTAATCGTCTCTTGGATGATTTTGGCACATTAACCTAAACTTGCTGGTATGCTAATTGTTATCGTCAAATTAACACGTCTCCCCAGTTTTCCACATTTGTTACACGAAACAAGACAAAAAAACACATCCCTTTAAGTGAACTAGGATCTGCTACATACTGACATGAGCGGCAACTTGAAAATAAATGGCATCGCCTTCCTAATCTCACCCCTTTAAGAAACAACTAGATAAATGACACATAATAAACAACAGGTTAACTCTCCCAGGAAACTCAACCTCTTTATTTGCAGAAAATGTGAAAGACAGCCATGCAGATGAAGATTATCAGTGCCAGTTGATAAATGGTCAGTTTAAGCAGTTTCTTAAATGAGGCTCCTTTGTTCAAACACGCGTCCTTCGCTACGCAAACAGCACATCCACAGGCATACCGGGCCGGGCCGAACGCCGGCAGTCACACTTGATGAAAGCTCTCAACCTTTAAGCGAAAGATAGCGGTTCAGCTCACACAAAGAACCACGGAGGGCGGCAGGAATGGGACTGAATGTTTCGTTCCTGTCCATTATCGAGCATGAACTGAATGCAGCCATGTGTATGGGAAAGCAACAGGGGAGGAAATGGGAAAGAACTGCCTCTGTATTCAAGACAAACCCAGAGATCTGGCTCTCGGCCACAGCTGGCCGAAGGCAAAGGATATAAGAACAGAAATAACGCTACCTATTGGAGGACAATATACACGTTCGAAGAAATTATACGAAAGGGAAAATAATGTTTTTGCAGTTTAGCGAGGATTTTTGTTCCTTAACAAATTTTAAAAAGAAGGAAAGCTGGAAAAAAAGCATGCAATAATTTTCAAAAATGACAAAAAATGAAGAAATTACACAAAAGAAATCTTCAGGGATGTGGGGTCAAATCCTACTCTCCACTGTGTCTGTGGGGTTTGCATGCTTTCCCCATGTCTGAAACCATGCAGTTAGGTTGGGTGCCTCTAAACTGCCAATAGTGTAAGACTGTGTGCCTGCATCTGCTCTGCCATTGGTGCATCTCAGCCTGGGAAGGGCACCATGCCTCCCACATGACTCTGACCGCCATATGCAGTTAGAAGATAGATGGGAATATATATCGATTTTCAGCAACACCCGAACCTGGGAATAGTATCTTCCCATTTTTGTATGATATATATTTATTTTGTGGTGCTTTCTTTAGCTTTATAAAAGATACATGTGGTAACACTTTACCTGAAGCTGTCATCTATAATGCATTACAACAGTCAGTATAAGAATTGATATTTAGCATTACATCATCTTCTACTGACAGGCATTATAGTCTATCCATCCATTTTCTGTAACCACTTGCCCTATTCAGGCTTGAGAGGGGTTCGGAGCCTATTGGTGCAAGGCAGGGAACAACCCAGGATGGGGCGCAAACCCATTGCAGGGGACTCTTCACACCTACAGGCAATTTGGTAACGCCAGTAAACCTCAGCATGTTTTTGGACATGGCAACATGGAAAAACAAGCACATTTTTCAAGGCTTTGTAGTGCATTATGAAGGTATTTGTAGTGCATTATGAAGGTATTTGTAGTGCATTATAGAGAACTTCATTAGGCAATTATAATGCTTAATAAACATGGCTATAATGTGTTACTCCTTTTAATTAATATTTAGAGGCATGTTTATAATCCATCCATCCATCCATTTTCCAAAGCTGCTTAATCTCAAATGGGGTTGCAGGGGAGACCAGAGCCTGTCCCGGGAACAATGGGGGCAGGAGGGAACCAGCCCAGGGCAACCGCCAACACACCGCGGGCATGTTTATAATGCTTTAGTGATATAACACCTTATGAATGTGTTTAAAAATTAGTAAAAACATGGCCTTAAGTAAAGTGTCACTGCTCTCATCTATAACAGACGACAGGTACCATCAGAGAGAGAGGGGTAAGGCGCATGCACTGATTACAGTGTGTTACTGCACCCACCACACGACAAACCACGTCAGGGATGAGAACCTGAGTGCAGCCATGCGGTGGGTGATACCTCAGCACCGCACTAGTCCGAATGGACCAATGCGA
>JAODUD010000033.1:6559975-6579035 GCA_026784285.1 Stomatorhinus walkeri | reverse complement strand
GAGTATATCAGCAGGGTGGGGGGGTGAGGGGGGGGGGGGTTTGTCGTGATACATTTAGGAACGAAGCAGAGCTGGCTTCGGTCTTCAGAAGCGGGATAGAAAAAATCCACAAGCTTAAATGTTTCATGAGATTCAGGTTCCATGAGGTTAAAAAAAGGAATAAAATGGGGATTAAAAATGGCTAAGATCTTCTCTGCGGCCTTTTACTGTGTCAGATTCTCCTTTGTTTCTTGTGTGAAAGCTTCCAGGAGAGACAGAAACTTAAAGCACCAGAGGAAAGAGCTCTGTGCTACCCCCGGGTAAGGGAGTGCATCAGAGGCCGGGGCGTGCCTGACTGTCTGTGTATTAAAAGTTTGCAGGGAGCCGAACCCGGAGAAGAGCTCGGGTATAAGAGTGACTGAGCATCTGTGTGACTGACTCAGGACGTGTCGGAGTCCAGGTTATGGCAGAGGAACGGGCGTGTTTCAGGACTTGCCAGTCTCATGGTTTGGCCTGAAGGTTTCTTCATATTGGGGTATGGCATGCACCTTTGGTGACCACATGGACACTCCATACCGTGCTAGAGGGTAACTAGTTAATCGCGTTATGTAATTAAATTACAAAATAAATGTAACTGTAATGTGTTATATATTAGTCGCTGAGAAAAACTATGTAATTATATTACAGTGGTTAATCAAAATGTTGGTTGTTACAAAGGGGTTACATCTGAATATACTGCTTTCTATATTTCCAGACCACGTGCCCCAACAAAACCATTTGTGACAAATTTGACTTTTCAGCTTCATTGCACAGTTTAAAACATTTCTTAGGGAAGCAATCAGAAAGTAATCAAATGTAATAAGTTATGCTACTTTTATGAAGTAATTTAAATAGATACATTACATATAAAAATTTTTACAGGGTAACTAGTAATCTGTAACTTTTACCTTTCAGGAATCGTCCCAACACTGGCAGCAACCTTCCAGGGAGAGGCCATCCCTATTTACACAGAATCCTTACACCATTATTTACACCAGTATTCACTGCAATGGGCACCCAGTAACACTGACCAGGATCAGTGTGAAGGATATTGATGGATGGATGGATGGATGGATGGATGGATGGACGGACGGATGCATGGATGAAATTAAATAGGCCAAAAACTCACAAAAAAGTATATCAGGGGATTCTCTCCTGCAACTTAAACATAAATATTCAATGCAAATATAATCACAGCAGCTTGTGCATAATGGACTGCTATGATCACCCATGAGAAGCACATTGCATCATAAACAGCCACCCACTGTGCCACTTGCATGCTCTTACTGTCTTCTTAAGCTCATCCGCACTAACCCCAAGCTGACTGCATCGCACCTATGGTTGTCCTACTTCATTTTCGTGTTTATTTATACCACAGTTTTACTCTCAATGTATTTATTATTTTTTTGTATTTTTAGTCTTGATTACATGTTTAATTGTAATCACACGGCAAATGACATCCCTTGTACTGTGTGAAAGATTCCAATTTTGATCTATCCCAATAATACATTTTAATTAGCAAATAAAAAAACATTTCAAGGAATATGAAAGTGCAACCATTTTTAAAGCTTCCATTGTTGACAGGGCACCCCCTGGACACACCCCAGCCATGCTGTCCCCCCTCCCAACGAGAGGGGGGGCCATGCACTGGTAACAGTATTCTTGCTGCTGCTCATAATTCAATAGTCATTACCAACTTTTCATACCAGTATCTGACTTTAAGTAGTTTAGAAGTTCAGACTGATTTATCTCACCACAAAGAAGACCCAAACAAAATTATTCATGAGGATATTCCAGTACTGACACTCCCACTGCACCTAGTCTGACATTTCCCAGCATCCCTTGCTGCCTGCTGACTTCTTCCCTCAGAAGTCCCAGAGCGATTCCAACAGAAAACCCAAGAACCCAGAAAAATGTTTTTTTATTGTTCTCTTCCATCAGTTACAAAGCAGTCAAACTATAGGGGGAAATCAGATATTCCACTTTATCTGAAAAAGGACACTAAACAGAACTGAATAAAGAAATTCAGCTTCAGTGTCTCACTGAAAAGGACACTAAGCAGAACTGAATAAACAAATGCAGTTTCAGTGTCTCACTGAAAAGGACACTAAACGGAACTGAATAAACAAATCCAGCTTCAGTGTGTCATTGAAAAGGACACTAAGCGGAACTGAATAAACAAATCCAGCTTCAGTGTGTCATCGAAAAGGACACTAAGCGGAACTGAATAAACAAATTCAGCTTCAGTGTCTCACCGAAAAGGACACTAAGCAGAACTGAATAAACAAATCCAGCTTCAGTGTCTCACCGAAAAGGACACTAAGTGGAACTGAATAAACAAATCCAGTTTCAGTGTGTCATTGAAAAGGACACTAAGCGGAACTGAATAAACAAATTCAGCTTCAGTGTCTCACCGAAAAGGACACTAGGCGGAACTGAATAAACAAATCCAGCTTCAGTGTCTCACTGAAAAGGACACTAAGCGGAACTGAATAAATAAATCCAGCTTCAGTGTGTCATTGAAAAGGACACTAAACGGTACTGAATAAACAAATCCAGTTTCAACTGAGTGTCTCACTGAAGTTTGGTTCCCTTGGAAGAAGCAGTAACAGGAGATGGGAGTTTGTCCTTGTTTCCATCACCATGTGTTCCTCATGTCATTTTAAAATCCACCTTCTGTATCCATTTCACCTGCTTTCTGTTTAATCAAATAACAAAAGGGTCACCCACAGTCACACCACGGTAAAATGCAAATGCATGGAGGACTTCATGCCTAATCACTGATTTTTACATTTAATCGTTCGTTTTTGACTGATGCAGCTCAATTTGACGATGTTTTGTCCTATGTCCTTTCTTTAACGCCGCAGAACTATTTTTCCTGTAAAGAGGCTTCAGGTCATCACTTGATTTTCCGGCTGTAGTTTCGAATTACCCCCCCCCCCCCCTTTGGAAGGGGCTTTATTTAGCTCCTTATCTGGAACTTCCTTCCAAAGAAAATTATGCATATTTTCACATATCTAGCTGGATATTATCACTGGACAACTTTGGCAGCTTGCTCTGAGGTAACATTAACACCCTTCTAGGACTTGAACTAACAACCTACAGGTTTTAACTCCCACCATAATGAAGCAGTTAACATATGTAATATGGTTTACAAATTTGCATACATTTAATAGCAACGTTTCTGAGCAGCCAAACATACTACTTAATCGCATTTACAGTAGGTTGTAGTTTTCACGACAGAATCTTTTTCAGTGAAAGAGAAGAAACAGCAATTACATGTTGAACCGTTACTAAATTTCATATTCAGAACACAGGCTAACGCTGCATTAAGTGTAAGGCAGGTTGTTAAACAACTGAATATCCAAACTAACAAACGCATGTTCACCTGCACGCAGAATCAGAATGCGTACCTAAGGGAACCTGCAGGGGGCGACGCACTGCATCACAAATCACACAGTCCCTAGTGTCTAGCCCACCTCTGGGCTGATCTGGATCTAATCGCAGTGATCCACCCTCTTCTTTTCCACCACACCATTAGGATGGACAAGACTTGCCAGAAGACATAAGCTGGGAATTGACCTTTCCCTAGCCCCTTTCTGCTCACAGGTGACCTCAGTAAAAACCTGCTGCTCCGAGAGAAGGAAAACCTCAGCAAACACACAGAGAAACACGGCTATCAGGCTTATAGACAAGACACCAGGAGCAATGTGGCTGCTGGACACAAACGTAATGCAGTCATCATTAGATATAGCGCCGCATTCAGGGATGACTTCGTGCTTATAACACTACACTTATCTGTAGTAATAAAGGCACAAATCAATATTAGACACTAAACTGAAAATGCTGATTTAATACAACACGTTTGTGTCTATCCTGTATTTTCCATGAAAAAAAGAAAAAAAAACATCTGTATTTTGTTGATTTAAGACACTAAGACAATTCACTTGATTCTACTGCAATAATGAGGGGCTGTAATAAAAAAGGGGGGGGGGGGGAAACAGCATATTACAACAAGTCCATATTAACTTTAATTTCCTTGAATCCATGTCTGAAAAAAAAACTTTTTTAAATGATTATTTCTTTGAATTTAGATCACAGTGTCATGGCATCGTGGCATTGTTATCCGTTACATGGCAGTTTCAACAAGAAATTTACAAAAATCAAACAAACACCTTAAGAGAGAGAAATCCATTCATGTTAAATAAATTACAAATTAACCTTTTAATTGTACTTAAAGGACTTCTGGCATTTGATAGTATGTAGGCTTAACGTTAGTGATTATTTTTATTAAATTTCAGCCCAGCCTGAGGTAAAGACCTTGTGAGTTCGCCCAGCGGTTGGGGCTCCCCTCCCCCTCCCTCCCCCACCCCCCCCCACCATGATGGGGCAGGCATGACATTTAACATTTTATTTTATATCCTGAAAACACGTTCTTCACATCGTTCCCCTAAACGTCCCCCTGGGGTCCAGAGCAGGCCCCAGTGCAGGTGCTCTGTGCTTCTGTTAACCTGAGTTTCCGCATTCCACTACAGAGCCCCGCAGCACGTCGCATCGACTTGAAGAACTCACTCTTTCATCTATTATTGGGTTTAAAATGTATCAGGCAGGGTCTAAGCCCATGTTACCCACAGCGAATCTAAAGTGATTGCCTTGCACGGGTCAAGCAGATGGTTTACCACGCCAGGAATGCATTTCTAATTACGTCTATAGTTTATTCTATAAAGAGATTACCATCGAAACATAGTATCACTCATAACCTTCCCCCCATTTAGCATGCAGTTGATACTACAGGACTTTAATCTGCCATAATCGCTTGTTTAAACATCTGAATAGTTCCCTTAATTGTCGAATGGGGTTAACCATTATGTTAATAGCATATTATAAGATGGATGTTGCCGTGCTTGGCCATAAACGCTCATAGGTACAGGACATCCTGAGTTTTACCAGTGCCAGCAAAAGCCCCACACCATCAAGACTTTCCCCTGCCTCCGTTCCTTTATATTAAACTTCTCCTGCTTATCACAGAGTGAGATATTTTATTTGAAAGCATTAAAACATTTAAATTTACATTTAAATTTACACTGATATAGTGATGGCCAAATGAGGCTTCATGAACCATTTGCGGTATTTTTTGACCCCACTAGATGGTGCTCTTGGTTTACTTTGGAGCATGCTTTAAGCCCTTTTCTGAACAGAGAGCACCATCTACTGGAGTCAGAAAATATAGCAAATGGTTCAAGAAACTCCTTTGGCCATCACTACATTGACATAAGGACATCTGCAAAAGTCTCAGCCAGTAAAAAAAGTCATTTAGGTTATCTTTATGTTGGTGCAAAACTATGAATTTTTATGTTTGTCATAAGCTCAGTAGATGTTTCAAAACCTCTTCTAAAAGTAACCCAGTATTCACACCAAGCATCCAAAACACCAATGTATTTGTTGACTTGACCGCTAGCACAAATCCTCTGGGTAACTGAAATCTTATTGAGTTATTTAAGTACTTAAGTTAATTTGTTAAGTAAGTTACTGGTAAAATTTAATAAATACATGACATAGCTGGGCTGTCCCTGAGTAGAGGTTTGGGAACCAAAGCAGTGATCTTTTGCTATCCAACATGATATCACTAGCTATTTGGAGTTAATTTGCATATATTGTAATGTTAAGTTTTAAAGTTTTTGTTCTAAACACAAATACACTTACTACCCAGAGAAACAGCTTTAAACATTTATTTTGACAGTCTAAGACTTTTGGACAACATTGTACATCCTGTGTTCATTCATGATTTTGCCTGTTTGGAAATTCAATTAAGCCTTCCACTTGTCAATTTAGACAGTGTTATGCTTTCCCAGGACCTCAGAAAGAGTGTGTAGAACAACTCCTAAATGTGTCTATTTGAATCGCCAGTATGCACAGGCAAATTGATATTTATCACTTGTACGCACGAACAGCCATATGAAGTGAATGTTGATAAATCGCACACATTGTAAATGTGACTGTGCGTGCACGGCAAGATTAATTAAAATAAACGTCCTCAATGAACCATAGAGGAGCTTTTAACTTCTGCATTAGCACACATAAAACTGAACAATAGGAGAACATGTCTGAGAAATGGAAACAGTGATATATTATTTCTTTGGGCATAGACCTTAGAAGTCTTTGGAACAATACCTTGTCATTAGCATGACCTGCCTTCACATACTTTGTTTGAACGTAACTACACAACATCATTCTATTTTTTAGCCTATCGAGGTTGATAATTAAACGGGAGTCTGCTTACCCTTCGTGCTGATTGGTTTGCTTCAATTACATTTCTATGCCCCTATGGGTTTGTGCGTACACTTGGTTAGAAGTGTTCATAAATATACGCACGTTTCTACACATATGAAGAAATTGATAAATACAATTCTATGTGTAAAAATGTGTGTACGTGCGGTTTACGCACAAAACTGTTCGTATACATGAGACACCAGGATCATGGCATCCTGACAAAATTACAGAACCCTTCTTTCAGCTTTCACATGCCCATCAACAGCGATTTCCTGTTGACTGCATGCACAATAACTGAGTACAGATTACAGATAATATTAATTTAAAGATTTTCTTCAGCTCTCTTTACAAAGGGTCAAAGGTCCTGCGCTTCATGACTATCTTGGTTCACTGTAAAAAATACAATATGACTGATATATTTAAATTGCAACACTATCTGTAATCTCCCACCCTCACAAGCAGTGAATAATGATAAATATATAGGCAGGGTATTTTTAGTAAAGTCACAGTTTCCTGGGAGAAGGTGTTATCCCTCACACGTATTTGAACCTGCTGGAGTTAAGTTGGCGATATGCCTCCAGCAATGAAACCAAGATATTTTTTTCATATTTTCGCACATCACTATGTCCTTTTTGCTGTACCATAATGACACTGAGAGGTAAAGACTTTCACAGAGACTATAGCATCCCGAATTTGCACTGAGGCTGATTAAGCCTCAGCTGACAGGCCTTTATCGAAACGGACACCCGCCGAAGTGTACCGCCAGCGTCCACGACAACGTGTCGCCACGACAACAACCACTTTCATTTCCTCACAAACAAAAACAACGAAATTAATGAAAAAGAAATGAAGCAGAGATAGATGACCCCCCCTCATATCGAATTTGCTTTATTCCATCATGCTCTGTCTTGCGTGCCTGATACCGATAATGGAAATTACTGATAAGTATGGAAAATTACCAACAGCGGCTAGCCCCTCGGCATGCGTAAACGCTAAGCGCTACGGTTAACTGACAAGACAGATACACACCGGGGGAAGCAAATGGACTGTGGTGGTTTTTTCTCCCCCCTCCAGGAATGAATGATAGCCCTGATTTAAAAAAAGAAATACTGGCGTTTAATAGTTGACAGATATACAAAGCGCGGTATCACCTTGCCGTGTGTTATCTGAACAACTCAGAAGAGGTCCTTTTAAAACTGACAAAACATTGTTGTGATCAGCTGTTTCCAAAACAAAGTAATCTTCAGAAAAAAAAAACAGTTTTATATACATTTAGGCAGAATTATACATTATACATACTTAAATATGCTAATGCATATCACTTGATCCATTAACAAAAGAAGTGCTAATTAATGAAGCCCCCATCTGTCTAAACAAAGTGATGAAGGACAGCTGTCATCAAACAAACTTCTGAAACTGGAGGGAAAATCTTCAGAGCTTCGTGACTGGCTGTTGGGCCAATCGCCTGTAATTACTGGTTCCTGTCATCCGCAGTTGTGACATCCGAAGTTCTGGCAGCCAGGTCATCAAAAGCACATTCTGTTCCCACTCCTGGCCAGTCCGATTGAGGTCTATCGTCCGTAGTCATGTTAGGAAACAGAATAATTTAAATTCCATGTTGACAGAGGCCCCAATTTAACATCGGATATCATTTCTGGCCACAACCTGGGCAATTAAGACCTTTATCTGGAGAAACACCTGTCTCTGCACTTCAACAAGGCCTCATTAGCCGGCACTAGTAAATAATTTTGTGTTCTTAAGCTCCTCACTTCCTGCAGGCTTTGAAATGCTCTCATAGCTGCCCTTGATTAGGCTGGGTTGGGTCATGCCTGTTACAGCCTGGTCTTCAGAGCCTTTCTGTAAAGGAGAGATTGAGAGTACGGGTTGAGGGTGGAGGGACGGAGCTGCTGTCAACTCCATTCATCAAAAAAAGTCAGGCAGCAGGAGGATGGTCATGACCTGGTTTCATCCTTAGCTGGAGAACAGGAGGCAGCTGGGCTTTGCTGGGATGCCCCACAGCGCCCCCTTTCTTTCAACGCTGCACAGTGGCGTACTCCAGCACCGCCACTTCACTCCTCCATCTCCCTCTGCATTACCGCAGCTCTGTGATTCACCTGTTGTGCCCTTCAAGAGGCTGTGGCCAATCCTTGGTCCAGTGCTTTGATTGAGGACAGTAGGTTTAGTTGACATATCTAGACTCCCAGAATGCCCCTGGTCAAGCAGGCGAGGGATGGGGGAAGTTATGAGGGCTGGTTCAACTCCTCAAAGTGACAGAGAGGGTCTGCCTGCCACACAAGGCGGCATAAGTCATTTTTACAGAGTAGGCGAATGCGGTGTATAGTTAACTTGCATATTTAAATTTTTGCACATAAATAAATGTACACGGACACATTCATACATGCAGACTAACACTATTGGGAAATTTAGAGATGCCATATGGCCTAGAAGCCAGAAGAGAGAGAACATGCAAACTCTACAGACACCAGGTAGGGTTAGGGTTAGATCCCCAGACCTCAGAGATATGCCTGCTCAACCACACAAAAATATTCACGTAAAAATGATTAATACAAAATATAAAGTAAAAATACATAAAACAAATTAACCTGCACTTTATCGGAATTACTGCTATCTGTTGGCTCACTGGAATCTTTTTCTTTCTAACAAGGAACCTATCCAATGACGGCCACTTTTGCCTTCTTTTTGATTTCACAGAAATGTGGACATTGGATTGTTGTTAAACAGATTCATCGCTCGCACTGCTACAGCCTTATTCGGATGGTGCTTTTCTACTAAATTTTGACTATACAGTATGAGTGAGGCACGCCGATTGAGACCAAGCATGGGAAACGATTACCCACAATCCCACAGCCAGAGAGAGAGAGCGAGAAGAACCATTGACTCAGTTGTGATCACGTGACGCTCAGCAGACAAAGCGTATATGTAATAATCGTATTGCAAGACCTCGCTCGTTTATGGAATTAAAATTTCTTTTAAAATTTTGCTCATCTTGCAAAACACTCGCAATCCGAGGTTTGACTGTACTGAAAAACAGACCTTGTGGTGTTGCCCCCGCTAAAATGTCTCCAGCATAACCAGCCACATGGGTAATTAAAATTAAAACACTAAACCCTTTACTTTGCCAGTTATGATTGACTGTTTTGGTGGTAGATGTGTGTATGCGTGTCTACTAACTTAAAGCACCACTTTTAAAAGTATGCGGTGGTTACATTTGTAGTCCTAATTAACACACACTAAATGTTTACTACTTCAAATTACAGTCTTAAGCAGCTGTTGCAATTAATTCGGCAAGGAGATTAAATTATTTAATATTTTTCGTTTTTCTGCATGGAAGGGAGAGAGGAGTTGGTTTTATTTGTTGCCCGGGGTGTCCACATTCACAGAACAGCCTGAAGAACAACTGGCCCATTCTGCCAGGGAAAAGGTAGGCGTCTGTGTCTGGCTGCGGCACAGTGACAGAGAGGCCGTGATGATGTCATCATCGGATGCATGTGCTCGCAGGTCATGCACATCCAGGGAGGGGGCGTTTCGTGCAAGAACAGCGAGCACGCTGCGAGGCACTCCTTGTCACGGCAGCTCTGAAACACATGCGTGACAATAGTTCAGATTCAGCGTCGGCCAGCAGAATATTCTGCTCATTAGATGGCCGGCAGTGTAATGAGGCGGCTTCATCTTCTGCGCCACGCTACTGACCTCTTTTGGAGAGGGATGGGGGGAGGGGATGGGAGTCATGTGACAAACTGTCTGCATCGATCCATCCCTGAATCCCAGTGCCCTAAAACAGAGCACATGTATATGTATCTGGCCTGACATGATTACGCATCTGATTACGCCTGCACGTTTTTTTTTTTTTTTGCTTACTATTGCCACAACAGCACTTTTTTTGTCCCCCTCACCAAGAAAGTTATGCTCATTTAATGATCCAGGCGTCAATTTACACTTTATTTCCATCATTGTCCATGTGGTTGCTCAGCAACGGTTTCATCCTATGTGTCTCCATGGCCAATCAGTGGAATGTTTTTAAGGGTTTCTGTGCCTTTAAAGCAAGTCATCGCAGCAGTGAAGCAGCAGATTCCCCAGGAGGAACCGATAAATATGCCCGGAAAATGAAGATTAATCATGATCTTTTCGTAGGAGTTGAACGAGTTGCACTCCTGTAACAAGTCACCTGAACCCAGCTCAGTCAGTGGTCCAACTTCAAGGCTCTTATTGAGACTGCAGCAGATTTTTTCCCACATATTACCCACCTCACAATTCGACACATAGCATCAACATAAACATAATCTTTTATTTAACCTCGCCCTTTGAAATTCATAAAGGAGACACACCTTCAGATAACTCTACATGAGATGTGAAATGCTTACAGATAAATGCATCTGGACCCTGAAAGCATTTCACACCATTTGACCTAAATACTTAGCCTCACCTGCAGAGTGAGACAAAGCCCCTGACGCGTGTCATTAATCAGGGGGGTCCCTGGCTGGTGATGTACCTCGTTACCCTCCCCAGCAACCCGCAAAACTCGACGCCGGGTCCTGTACCCCCAGCCTATCACAAGCGTGGAGATTTGGGCCCCACCATTATCAGAAGACGGACACTTTTCCCAGCTCATTACTATGAAGACCGCAGTCTGCCTGGTGGGGGAAAGCTTTTCATGCCCCACGGATCCATCCCTGCTGCCGTCTGTCCCCACGGCGGGGAACAATGGGACCGGGGGCATAGGCGGCGCTCTACCTCCATTCACCTCCTTTTGCTGCAGCTGCTCCCATTAATGAGCCAACTAGTCACCCCCGTTTTGTAATTGGACAACTAATATGGCTGCACACTTAGTCACACCAGCTTTGTTTCGAAAGAGCGGGCACTTATTTTCCTGCTCTTATGCTACTCCCACAAAACACCCACTTACGATAACTTTTTTGTTTCACATTCACCGCATTTAGCAGATGCCTTACATTTAAGAATGTAAGGTCAGCCGCTTGTGGGACTTTTACTTGCACAAAAATGTCCTGAGGGAAAAACTGACTGGCCCAGAGAGATAACCAATCAGACTTGAGGAGCTGGGTCAAACCAACTAGAGAAGGCGGGACCAACCAATCAGATATCTTGGTCCTGCCTCCTCTAGGTGCTTGGATCCCTCTAGTCACTTGGACGAATCATTTTTCGTTCTGTCTACAGAAAATTTTTGTGCACATAAAAGTTCCACGAGCTGGTCAGCCAGTCCCAGGAGCAATTGGGGTTAAGAGCCCGACTCAAGGGCCCAACAGTGTAAGCACTCAGTCAAGTCTGGGAACTGAACTACTAACCTTCTGATCGCAAGCACAGCATCCTCACCCACTGAGCCACACAACCAGTCAGTCATGCTCTCGGTGCTCACTGAATGCACCCACTGACAGCTGCAGTGTGGGGCCTGCGGCTCCAACCCGGAGAAGATTAGAGCTGCACCGGAAGCAGGGGCGAGGTATCAAGGTCCACATGATTAAAACTAGCACGAATGACTTCTGACACCTTATTACCCAGCCCCTGGAGTGATGTACCGCTGTAGGAAGATTGTACATATTGATTTTGTGCCTCATTACACTTCCTGTTTAACGATGCCATCGCCCTCGCCCATACACCACGAGTCACAAACGGCTCCACATAACAGTCCAAAACAATAATGGCAACATTAATATTATTCAGTTCTATTCCTATTACTGTACTGTGACTCATTCGGCATTGAGCGCAAAAGTAATATTTTATGATAATTGTGAAGCATGATGTTTCTATTGGATTCGAAACGTTGTCATTTTTTGGTAAACAACTTATTGTTGTTTATTAAAAAATGGGGGGCGTCAACAACCACGCAACCAGTAGCTGAAGGTAAAATGATCACAGAGAAAGGCAGCAAATGAATGAAAAAAACAGGATTTCTTACACCTACCATCAGCAAAGAACTGTACAGAAGAAGAGTATTGATGGTTTTTAGCGATGCCATTCCTGTCCACATCAACTCAAACATCTATATATCAATTTCCCATACGTGCTCATTCCAGTGTCAGTGTCATTATGAACACCCTACGAAGCTCTCATCTATAATGCACTATAGATACTTTTATAATGCATTATAATGGTCAGTATTATAATGAAGGTTGCTGCATTATGAAGGTATTTATAGTGCTTTAGAGAACATTCGTGATCCATAATATACATCACTATAATGCATTATGCCTTTTTATAAATATTAATAGTTGTGTTTATAATACTTCATGAATGCAATATAATACATTATGACGGTATGTATGATGCCGTATGCTGACTGCTTTAATTAAAGTGTTACCGAAATTACCTAAGCTGTGAGCCACATCACCAGTTAACGATCATCTTTTATGTAAACAGTTCAGATAGCAAAGCCCTTGATGACTGCACATATCAAAATATATAAGTGCACATTAGTGCAGTACTGGCGAGAATCTCTATACAGTCTGCATCTGGCTACTCATGAAACATTTTTCCATGTATTCAGTCCATTGAATCCATCCATCAATCTTCCAGCTGTTCATCCAGTGCGAGGTCGGGGGGGGGGGGGGGGGTTAGGCAGCATTGCTGCATGGCACAAATTAATTTTTGTGCCCTAGTTGAATCTAAGGGAGTCATTTTGTGATACGAAGTATATCAAATCATTTTTAATGACATTCATAAAATTTTATTGTTGACGGGTTAGTGCATAAAATATGGAAAAGTTATCCAACGTAACAATCATACCTTGCCAAAGTCAAAAACATCATAACCATTATACTCTGATAACCAGCAAAGACACATTAATTAATGTGTTGCCAACAAAGATGTTATATATATTCTGCCTTCCAGAGGCAAAATGTCCAGCATACTTGGGCAGTATTAAGTTAATATGGTATACCATGGTATTTTGGGTACAGCGCAATATTATGGTAATAAAATTCTCTGAGTGGGGGAGGTGGATATGCGAAAAACCCCAACCCCGCCTCAGCGAATTTCCTGAATGTCCAGCATCTTTCTGTGATTAAAAGCTAATAAAGAACCTATGTAAAGTGATTCTTTGGCTCCCCACATGAGGGCAACAGGTGAACTGACAGGGATAATCTGCCACACTGACACCGGCTGAGGGACAGACCGCATGCACCCTCCCGGAAGGAGTCTGGGCGTCGATCGGAACCACGTTCCTGCTCCCCGCTAATCAGCCTGCGGCAAGCTGTCCCTATTTGAATGTGTGTCTTGACAAAAAACATGCCAACGCAGTTCCTCCTGGAAATGCGCTAAACGGCGGCTGAACGAGGGTGACGCGGGGGATTTTACATAGGACTGTGGGCTACGGATGCGGTGCGGCTGTGTGAAAAGCAGGCGATTGCGTGTTCTGGATCTACTGAGAGTCCTGCTCGGAGATTTCAGCCACTCACTTAGAGAAGCTCTACATAGGAAAAGACAAGTCCGCTGATGTATCCAAAGGGGGGGGGGGGTTTAGACACTACAGAGCATAATACAAATGTCCTGCAACACAAGCTGATGAAATATCATTATCACTTTTCTTTTCTGAAATACTAGGATGACGTCAGTGGGAGGATCTTTAAAAGCTGCCCGAATGTATCACTTCGCATTTTAGTTGCTAAACAATTTTCCTCACCTGAATTTGAACTGAAGCTGCTCATTTAGTGGTTTCCTTCAGCTTGAACCACACTGCTGGATTCTGCTTGCTGTTACTCTTAAAGAACTACTCTAAGCAATCTCCGTTCGGCTGACAGATGCACCGAGTGGCCGTCCCACTCTGTACACCTGCTTAGTATCACAAACAGCCTGCTTCACAAACTATGTATGTATCTGTAGTGGAATACATGCAGCACAGAGACAGGGTCACAAGGTTTACATATTGTGTGACTAAGAATTACAGCAGCTAAGATGTATGATATAAAAGATTAACGTCATATGAGTATTACATATACTACGTGCAAAAATATTAGGCAAATGTGTATTTTATTTGTAACTTCTGACTCAGACCACTATTTTTAGTCCAGATTAATTCCAAATTAAAAATGGACTGTTTAAAAATATAAGAATGGCTTGAACGGTAATGGAATCATGACCGGGCTCCTTTCATCGCCTGACTATAACCAACATTGAGAACCAGTGGGCCTTACTAAAGTGTGACACGCTCCTCAGAGCAGTGGCTGGGAGGCGGCCATAGCTGCCTCATCTAATACAGGATGCAATCGAATCAAAACATTGACTGGTTCAATGGATGATCAGTTTATGATGATCACTGAGGAGAAAGTTGCGTATAGAGGACATTAAACCTGATAGTTTGTTGTTCTTTATTTAGATTCAATAACTAACATAATTTTAATTATTATTATTTCTGTTGATGGTGAAGAGAGAAAATTACGTTGCCTAATAATTGTGTACATACTGATAATAACGTGTTTTTATTTTATTTTTTGCTTGTGGCAGACAAATTTATGCATTTTGCATTAAAACATTTACGTGGAGCAAAAGAAAACATCTAAATTCACCCCTTTAACTCTGCTGAAAATTATCTCCAGGAACAGTACTTACTAATAATTCTGCCGGCAGTGAAGTGCTTCCAGCACTTCGGGGAAAGAACACCCTCCTGGGATTTTCACACACTACAATGTCTAGTTTACAGAGAATAGAGAGATAAACAAGGAAAGAAAAAATCATCCAGAAAGCGGTAAGTTCTGCAGCTGAAAGTACTTTGTTAAGAGTCGAGGTCAGCTGAAGCTAACAGGAAGTCAACTAGTGCAAAAATAACAGCTCAGCAGAACAATGGTGTTCAGCGTGGCTCCTGAATGCACAATTTATCAAGCCTTAAAGTGGTTATGGTGACAAAGGGAGTCCTACCTGGTCCTACATAGGGCTAGATAATAAAATGGATAGTGAGTGTATGCAAGTCTGATCACTGTTTTCATCAACAATGACTGAAGTCTCATTTAAGACCATAATGCAAGACTACAGAGCATCCATTCACAGAAAAGGCCACAAAGCTCATTTCAGTGATTATTTTCCAAGATTATACATGCGTGTAATCATTTCATATGATCAAGGCATCAGGCATGATTGGGTTTGTCACGAAAGAGTAATATAACAGGCAGCAATCCATGATCACCCTAAAGTTCAAGTAATTTAACAAGAGATAATGATGATGATGTGCTTATAACTCCAATAAAGTCTGTGCAGGTATTTAGCAACAATACAATATCATAAATGCAAGAGGACTTTATAAATATGCAAATGATACCTAATTGTGGCCTTTTTTGCAGCATGAATGCAAAATATCCATGGAGATGATGCAAATTAAGAACTGCTGAGATTTATCAAAGCCAGTCACAACTCGGTCCTGGCGGCTCTCGGTCCTGGTCCTGGCGGACCCGTGCCTGGGCCCGTTTTTGTTCCAGATGGGCTCTTAATTAATGGCGCATGATTGAATGAAAAGCACAGTTCAAATCAGGTTAAAGCGCACGCATTAGCTGAGCGTGCTCTGTCATTCAGGGAAGGAGGTGTGGAAGCCTCCTGACAAACGTAGGAGAAACAGAGCTTCCCAGCACTGCCAATCACGAATAATAAGCGAGCCAAACCATTCTCTGAATGACAGCAGGAACCCCCCCGCAGAGCTATTTTAGTCAGAGCCGCTCAAAAATCCAAACAAGAAGAATTCATATATCTATCTATCTATCTGTCTATCCTGTCATCAAATAAGTAACCATCAAAATTATCACCTACTTTAGGTTTTACACAGTACCTTGACTAACACAGTACATTAAATGTCATGAACAATTAAGCATGTTTTAATGGGTTCCACATACCTGTAATTTTACGCCATTAAGAGAACATTCACAGCTGGAAAATGAGACCATTGCGGTAACATGATTTGAAAAGTGTGCTGGATTTAATCAAAAGCGCTGTTGAGATTTTATAACCTTTTCAAATAGTAATTTCTTTAAATATTTAAAATGGTCCAACGATAAAACAAAGGCTACATGCACAGTGTTATTCTTATATTTTCAGATATATTGTATTAATTAGCGAGGTTCATTCCTGAAGCGAACCTAAAAATGCAAAGGCAGTAATATGTTTTATTCTTTTTTATAATTAACTTTGCTTTGGTAATAGCTCCATAAATCATGATTGGCTACATTGGTTTTGCAAGCGTTATAAGTTAGTGAAGCAAGGCCCTTACAATCAAGTTGAAGCAGATCTTAACCAATCAGCTTTATTGTTACTGGAAGTCAAGGCTTGTCTGCACCCATCTTATGGTTTTCTTTACGAGGATATATTAATCCCATATTTTAAATATAATGATATTCATTAGAGTGCGGCACAGCCTATGCTATGCTTTAATTTCATTCTATTGGGCCACTTTTCCATGAGACCGGGCCCATTGAAAAAAGCAAAGCCCTGTTATCTCCAGTTGCCAAACGAATCCTGCAGATACATCTTCCTTGTTGGCACTTGGGCCGAGAGCCGTGTCACGGATGTGCTTATTGTGTCTCTGGCTGAGGACGATGAGAAGCAGCTACAGAAGGCCACTACAACAATTACAATAAGAAGGAATGTATCAAAACATGAAAGACGCTGAGAAGCTGACAGGGGATATGCAGGAAGTTCTCAACCAGCAGAGAAATGGTGCATATCTGGGCTGAGGAATCTGAAAGCAGGCATGATGTTTGCAAGTGCACTTCCTCGGATTCATCACTGCCTTCACATGTCCTCCGATTTATTCACACATTTAAAACAAACCCCGTCCTTGAGGGGACGCGCAGAAAAACGTCAAGCTCGTCAGGAGCCGATTTCTGAGCCTCAGAAGGACGCTCTATTGGAGGTGTAAAAAGAGGCTTTTTTTCTGAAAGTGTATTTGCACAAAAAGTCAGGGGAATGAGGGCGACTTAATCCAGGGGGCGCAGGAGGAGCGCGGAGCCCAAGAGTACCGATGAGGTCAAAGGTCAGCTCCTTTACATGAGACTGTACTTCTTATCTTAACATATGTGTTTTTATCAATGAATCTGCTCAGCAACATCGTGAAAACCATTCTTATCAGATGAAATATCTTGATCTCTACTGAGATTAACTGAGATTAGCACTTTATATTAAAATTATCTGAGATTAACTGAGATTAGCACTTTATATTAAAAGTTGCCATCTTGTTTCTGAGAAAAAGTAATATAATCTGCTTTACTACTACAACATCAAAATTGCTGCTTACACTAAAATGCTACAGAGGAATCTGCATGGCCACTGTTAAATTTACTACTGATAATAGATATACCTTTAAAAATAAATTGATTGCACAGTTATAGGAAATGCAGGGAAGGTGATTAACGACAAAGTAGCCAGACACCATTTATATGGCTTTTCAGATGACATTCGTAAAAAAATGGTATCAAGAATTGGTGCTACAATGAATTCAGCAAAGCAGGATAAGACAACCTGTCCCTAATATGCAGGAAACATAAAGTAAACAGACAAAACATAAGGAAGGGGACCGTGGAAATTATTTTCTGCTGATAGCAAATCTTATTACATGCCACTGTATAGACATTTCGGAAAACAAGCAGTATTTATTGTTTAAAAGAAAAACAAAATCATTTCAGAAGAAACAGGGTTGTTGCCCTTTTCAGAAGCTCGGTCTCAAAAGTTTTATAAACTATAATGAGTCATTACTGGGGGGGCGAATGAACATAATCATCTTCTGAGGTGATTAGCACATAAACCATATAGCTATACAGATATGGAGACATTATTCTGATCAGTTCAGAAAGAAGCTGTCAGTCTGATCTCAGTCTCATTTGCTGAACTAGCTGAGCATCAGTCATGACTGTTTGAATGGCGTTAAGCTTTTGATACACATTTACATGTATATATTTTGAAGACACTTTCATTCAAAATCCTATTCAAGGGGGACAGATGATATAGCACAAGCTGTCAAAGAGTCAAACAGGCATAAGAGCAGGTTGGCTGAGCTTCCAAAGCGCGATCAGAAGCTAGTGGGAGTTATCATTGAAGCAAGAGCTACATAAGAGTAGGAAACGGTAATGATACTTTATTGATCCCTTTGGAGATTTTTTTTCATCCACACCATCTTGCACTCTATGAGACACGCATGTAGGTGACAGCAAGCTTGGCAGTACCACCCATAGGGGCAACCACCCATAGGGGCAACCACCAACAGGGGCAACCACCAACAGGGGCAACCACCCATAGGGGCAACCACCAACAGGGGCAACCACCCATAGGGGCAACCACCAACAGGGGCAACCACCCATAGGGGCAACCACCAACAGGGGCATCCACCCATAGGGGCAACCACCAACAGAGCTAACCATCAACAGGGCAACCACCCATAGGGGCAACCACCAACAGGGGCAACCACCCATAGGGGCAAACACCAATAGGAGCAACCACCAACAGGGGCAACCACCAACAGAGCTAACCATCAACAGGGCAACCACCCATAGGGGCAACCACCAACAGGGGCAACCACTCAAGGGCCCACAGATGTGATTATTCCGCTAAAGCTGGACTCAAACTGGCAACCTGCCAATCACAGGCACAACCTGCCAATCACAGGCACAACCTGCCCACTAAAACACTACCTCATGAGACCTACTCAAATCAAAGGCAAATAGCAAATAAACAAATAAATAAATTTTCTTTAGTTGCTTATTCAGTCCCATGCTAGCTCACTAGCTCACAGTATTTTCGCGGTCGGGGGGGGGGGGGGGGGGGGGGG
>JAODUD010000033.1:6513940-6530636 GCA_026784285.1 Stomatorhinus walkeri | reverse complement strand
AGAATGCTGGGGATAGCCAAGAAATGTCCAGTAGAATGCTGGGGATAGCCAAGAAATGTCCAGTAGAATGCTGGGGACAGCAAGGAAATGTCGAGTAGAATGCTGGGGATAGCCAAGAAATGTCCACCAGAATGCTGGGGATAGCCAAGAAATGTCCACCAGAATGCTGGGGATAGCCAGTAAAATGTTCTCTGAAAAGTGGTTGTACCAGAACATCTTCCATATGAAGAATACTTACAATGACAGGAACACATGAAAGAACACTGAGGACTTGATATGGAGGAACTGATTGATTCAATATTGGTAAAGTAAGACAAGGATGCCAACCATCACCGTCCTTATTCAACTTACACACAGTGTACAAAAGGCAAGAAAGTGGACTAGAAGTAAACAACTGTGTATTCAAGGTAACCTCCAGAATGCTGATATGGAAATGAAGTAGATCTGAAGACAAAAATATAAAACGTAAAGGAACAGGATAGTGATAGAAATAAGGTTATAGACCATTTTTAGTACCTGCAGTAATCATCCGCAGCAAAGAAATCAGAAACTGTGTGGAGGGGTACATATCAGATGAGGGGTACATATCAGATGAGGGGTACATATGGTACATGAGGGGTACATATCAGGGGTGCACTGAGGGACCAAAAGGAATCAGAAACTGTGTGGAGGGGTACATATCAGGTGAGGGGTACATATCAGGGGTACATTGGTACATGAGGGGTACATATCACGGGTGTACTGAGGGACCTAGAGAAATAATATCTTTGAGTCCTGGCAAATTTAATAAGAAATTAAGTTTGGGCTCGTTCATAATATGGCACTTCCTGTGGCCCTGTATGGGTGTGAAAGCTGGACCATGAAGTAGCTGGACAGGATGATTACTGACACTGGCAACGACTTAAGAATTCTGTGAACAGCAGAGAATCAAGCAAGTGGATTGCTGATCAAATCAAGCATGAATTTTCACTGGAAGTACAAATGGCCAGACTGCAGCTGTTATTTTTCATAATATGAGAAAATCCAGTGCATTGGAGAAATCATTAGGACTGCCATCTATACTAGTGTTTCCCAATCCTGTCCTCGAGGACCCACAGACAGTCCAGCTTTTTGCTCACTCCCAGCTCCCATATGTGGACTGTCAGATAGGGAGCTCAGAGGGAACATAACTACGGACCGACTCTGGGTCCCCGAGGACCGGACTGTGAGACACTGGTCTATACGGTTGCCTAAAGTCAACATGAACTCAGCAGCACATAATGAAGAAGACGAAGAAGAAGAACATTACTGTTATGAAGTAATGAAACACCAGCGTGCCAAATGTGAAACCACAGCTTCAACAATGAAAGCTGCCATGAGCAAGACATATCCGAAAGGACCCCAAAAGGACCTGATATGTCATACGATCACTATAAACAAATAATCTTTATTTGTTTTCATGCGGCTTCCCACAATAAAAACAGCCGAAACACTGATCACGCTCTGAAGGAGATCCGCAGAGTGCACTCTCTCTTCCCCATGCTAGAACAGCAATAGGAGAAAGACAACCCAGATTATCCGTAGTTTGAAAAATTAAAAAAGGATTCACAGCCCATTCGCCTCGGTCTGATGGCTTCTTAAATTAGTATCTGGAGTCCAAGTTGCTCCCCTGACGCCAAGCAACCACCCGCAGAGTAGATGAAGCTCATTACAGCGACCTATTACAGCAGATGTAGCGATGATCAACAGGACATGCCCAGGGTTACACCAATGTCACCACCTGCCTCTCCCTTGCCTGATAGAAATACTATGCTGCATGGTTCCGCCGGTCTTCAAATTTCATTTCATTCACTGTGTTATGCGCCTTATTTGTGTAGAATTGGATCCATTGGGTGAGAAGAGGCGACATATTTCCATTGTCTGCCACTCATGGTTTAAACAAATGCCCAGCTGTAGGATCGGGGGCTTTGGCTATTGGTACTGTCGTCACAGATCAGAGCAATGGTATTCTCATTTGAATCTTGTGTACACCAGGTCCTTGAGAAACGTCCCTTAATATTTTCATTTTATTCTATAGTTTTAATTTCTTACGTTTAGCACTTTCAGTACTCCCACACTGAGACTGAAGTGATCGACAATCCTGTCTGTGACTCTCTACTGTGACTCTCGACACTCCGTGTTCCTGTTTCTGATGCACTGAGCATGTTAATAGCACATGAATTTGCCTCGGGATTAATAACGTTGTTTCTTATCTTATCTTCTTTATCAAAATCACCAGGAATACAGGGATATAGAAGTTCGAGGATCATAAATCCCCTTCTGCACCCTCAAACAGGAGCTTCTATCGGAGATTATAAAGGAGATAAGTAATTAACGTTTCTGAACTTGATGAAAATGACTCTCTGACTTCAACAGTTACCAGAGCCACCTTCAAAATAGTCACACCTCATACAGGAATCCTTTTTCCAAGACATTTATTATGTAAAATGAATACTTACACACAGAAAAGCTCTCCGTACACCACCATTACATGACAAAATAGCATGAAATTGAATCACTGGAAATGGCACAGACAGGTTTTCCAAGAAACAAGACTCCATTAAAATGTTCCCCCCCTTAAGAGTACAAGACTCCTGTGGTCAAAAAGATGAGACTGTCATGTATATGTGAAAAGATCTGAAAAGTTTGTTAAAAGTTTGCCAAGTTCCACATGCATATCCTCTGATCACACAAAAGGAGGCCTCTTCCATTGAGTATTTGGGCCATCAGAAAATTACCCATTTGGCATTAAACTTAGCATATACAGAGCGCGTTAATGAGAAAATTACCCTAATCCACTCATGCCAACTACACGAAATGTCATTACACACACGCAACTACATCACAACCATTGCACCATCTCCCAAAAGTAGGACAAGTTACTACCTAGTGAAATGTGGGATCACAATGTGTGCTTTGATTTCTGCACTGTCTGTGAGCTTGAAAAATCTGGTATGTGATGGATCTGTAACCTACAGATGCTAACTGTCACTCCACTGCGTTCTCAGGAATGATGGGTAGGAGAAAATCGATTTATGGACAATGGAGCCATGACTCTTTAAGCACACAAAATTCAAAATGAATGCGAAAACAGTTTTGTTTGCTTAAACAAGTAACACTTGTTTACAAGTGTTTGCCAATTTGCCTAGGACTCTCCATTTCACAATTAAATATCAGGTAACTAGGGAATTACTCATTAAAGAAAACTGAATAGTCAATCAATAAATTTAGCCTTAGCCTTGACCTTTGACTGATGTTCTAAGTTCAAAGCCTTGATTCAGTCATTTTGATTTAAGTAGATCAGTAAAAAAATCTATGTTTTCCCAGGGAGCTGCCGACATGTTCAGAAGCAATGATGTCAATGACAACTGATGTGCTCTGATTGGCAGATAATACCCCAGTGTTGCTATTTAAAGCTCTTTAGTCTTATAGTAGTCTATTAATAGGAAATAGTCAAGACATTGAAAACTGACAACAGAACATCCACCTGCCAGAATTTCTTATTTCAACACTCACAATTATAGTAATTACAATTACACGAGGCTCAGTGTGATTCTTTAACTTTCAGTACCGTATTTTAAATTGCAATTGTAAATCACTGCAATACAGATTTTTGTTCCCTATAACCTTCTTGACTCATGTTCCTACTGGCATCAATATCAACCAATTAAGATTTAGCGTATTCATAAAGATAAATCTTCAGTCTCAAAAAGACGCTTCAATACTAGCTAATCAACATTTTGCGCTAACAATGCCATGCTGATAAAGGGTATACTGTAATAGGTCCTCCTCCATCATGCAATTCAACGTTTTCATGCCAGCTAGAGGATTCGGTGGCATTTGAATTAACAGATAGCGAAAGCATAGGAACACAGGAAATTATCACCTGCATAACTGCCGACATAACCACAAAGTATGGAAGGAGGAGCTTAATTGTAATTGCCTGCAAAAAATCTATTTTTCAAAGTGAAGAACAAATGTCACAAGAAAGGGCTTTAATGTAGTGAAGAATTTGATTCTGGTTATCCTTCAGGTCAAATGGGGTCTAATATGCCAATAAATATAACTGGCTATCAAAAGTTAGCAGCTTTTGCAAATGACTGTTGTGATCAAAATATCCTCAGTAGTAGATTTTTTTGGCAGCTCCCTGCCAGACAATCCGCATTTTTGCAGCTGGGAGGGAGCAAAAAATGTACTGTCTGCGGGTCCCCGAGGACCGTATTGGGACACGCTGTTTCTGAAGACTGGGGTAAAGTGCAGCCCATAGCCACCAAGCTCACCACGCTGCAGTGAAAAGTTGGATGACAACCACAGAAAACAAGAAAATCTCAAGATGCAACAGACGATTGCGTTTCTACCTGAGGTGTCTGAATCTTATTGTCTTTCAGTGAAAACTAGATCCATAAATGTGCATTTAATATCGCAAATTTTGGTTTGTATTAATTCAAAAAGTCAGTTACTGTTTTTGATACAGAATGTTTTTCATATTGTATTTTTTCTGCTTATTGTATATGCTGTTATTTTGAAAATCTATATCAATTTTGAAGAAAAATTTTAAAAAATACCCGTCAAACTGCAACAGACATCAGCCGTGATGTTATGTACTTTGCACAGTACATAAATGATTACATCACATAAAACACGCTGTAAAATAAATCCCACTATCATCCTGTTACTGTTATCTTACTTGGAGTCTACGGCACAATGTCTGCAGTGTAGCATTTGTGTTTCACAAAGTGACAGAGCGAATCAGGAAATCAGGATGACGAATTCCACAGCTAGCAAAGAAAACTTATCAGTCAAATTGCCTGTTGGGTTTATAAAATTCATGCTCCATCAATATAACTCACTACAAATCACACTTACTCCACTAGTGGTCATGTGAACTGTAATCAGAGAACCTCCACACCATACATCCATGTTCAGAGTGCACTGTCCTGTACAGAACAGCTGCTCGCTAGATAAGCTGGGTAGTAGCTACATTTCTGTCAGTTTTTCCCCGATAACGCCGTTCTTGTAGAAGGTTACCCACCTCACAACACATCAGCTCCTCACCATTATGGGTGATATATTACGATGAAACGGGACAGGATTTCATCCACGTGAAATATAACGAGTTTTTTTCTCTGCTTTTGTTTTTCTTCTTGTGACTGCATTTCCTAATACATAGTTACATGTTTAAACGCAAGTAACAAATTTGATATATAAAGCAATTTAAACATGGGTACAATTCACTTAGCTTCCCAGCAATAACAAAATAACTGTAAAAAAAATCTGCAACGTTTCTCTCTTTTTTTACTCAATATCACGATTCGTAAATACAATTAGTCATGTGACATTAAGTGTAAACTCTGACCTTGTCATACTGCCTCATGACCACTATGAAAACACATCCACAAATATGCAATTTTTTCTCAATTTACACTCAAAGCTATAAATCACGTACAGGAGCACAACATCCTGCTCCAGGCATAAATGACTCCCCATGCTTCTCATTACCACACAAATATCCAATGAAGTGTTTTAACAACATATATTATCTATTCGTCCTGAGCTGTGGAGGACCATAATCAGGTCTTGCATTATCTTCAAGGTCACCCCATTTCTGCTGTTGAAAAGATTGTGTTTTACCGACGAGAATGAAGCAAGGAGTATTTCCGCCTTATCACCATGTGAACACGTCCCTCTAGACAAAGGGACAACAGCCCAGAGGTCTCTATGGACAGAACGTCGCCACGGTGATAACGAACGGGCCTACTGCCACAATGACGACACTGTCCAGCAAGACTGGAAAACAATGAATCCTCATTCACTGAGTTTCTGGAAGAAACTCGAAGAGCGACAAAAGCTCAGTACCCCTAAACAGTACGAAGCAATTTACATAAGGAGTGAAGGTGGCTCTCTTTCCACTATCTCCTAACCCGTTTGGTAAGAAAATCTGCGATTGGCTGCGTGGCTCATAGAAGGGACAGTTTGTCATTCAGTGTGTTAGGATACTAATCAGTGTCTGTAATCAGGTCATCAGTTCAAATCACAAGACCTGCAGAGTGGTTTCACCATTGCCTCTATTACATATGTTTAATACGCCATATATAATACAGGTCATTGGTTCAAATCTCAGGGTATACAGAGTGGTTTTAGCATTGGACCTTTAACCACTAATAGCTCCAGGATTCGTCTGACTTGGCTTTCTGGAAGATGCACGCCACTTTGGGTAAAAAGCCTCTGTTTAAATAAATAAAATCTGAAGTCACATCATCCAGCAGAAAACACCAGAGCACCCAAACCTTGCAGCGATTAAGGGACTCCCAAAATAACTTCCTCAAAGGAGGTCTGGGCGTGACACAAATGATAGAGAATAATTATGCGAGGCTTGCTGTGATCAAACGGCCCCGCTGCTCATTAACTTTCTTCTCTTAGGGCTGTTTTTTTTCCCCTCATTTCTTCTCGTGATTTTTTTTTGCACCTTGTTGTTCACTTCCAGAGCTGAGGCCCCCTGTTTGCTTACATCAGGCTTTGCGCTGAATTTCGTGATAATTCACCATACTGCAAGTTCACCTTTAAAGACTTCTCACGAATCACTGATTTTAAAAGGAACTGAAAAATAACACATATGGATATATTAATGCATGTAAAAGATGACTCTAAGCTGTTCCCCACCATGAGGATACAAATTAAAAACCAAGATTCAGATTAAATTAAAGCTATTGGTTGACATGAAACCATGGTGAGAGGAGTAACTAAACGCAGGAGCATAACTAAACCAAAAAGTTTTCTATTCATACAAGAACCAGTTATAAATTTTGCAGTGGTGAAGCATAACAATGAATTCTAAGTATATCACATAAATGAAACTGTCACGCTCCGTCCGTTCCAGCCTCATGTATGCCACGCCCCCCTGCTCCTCATGTGCAACTCCCAATGGAAATCACCTGTTGTGCTTCAGTCTGATTGTGTTTCCCTGTCGCCTTGTTAATTCCTTGTCAGTCCTCTGTATTTAGTCCACGTCTGAGTCCGTATCAGTAGATCAGTCATTGTGATGTCTCGTGGCGTTTACCCGTTCGTCCCCGTAAATAAACCCCGTTTTTGGATAATCCTGCCTTCCGATCGTCTTTCCTGCCCGACGCCGCCCGCATCCAGGCACGCTGCACCCGCAGACGTGACAGAAACCTCTATTTAATGTAATTTCCGTTTAAAACTTGTAAGATTTATTCACATATAAAACTGTAGGTCACATAGTTTGATTATGTAATTTAGGATTATATAGTCTTTGTAGAGCATGAGAGATTGGGTATCGTTCCAGATAAAACTGGCCTGGATCAGACTTTCATGTGCAGAGAAGTGTCAGACTATAAAAGCACCATGGGGTTAACTGTTCTTAAGATGCTCGGATCATCACTGACCTCCACATGTGTAAAAGAGGCAGAGAGGAGACGAAGGAGGATAGAACTGGGATTCATTGGGATCGTTCACTGCGGTTCTCTCCATAGCAATGAATTGAAAGTATGGCTCCGGCTGAAGATTCACAAGCTAGTTTCATGAGTTTAATAGCTTTTTTATTTAATCTTATAGATGTATGACATACAGGTTAACATGTCGGATGTTCATTTCAAATCAAGATACTGGCATCAGTCCAGTCCTGGTCGAAATTTAGACTTTAGTCAATATTCAAAGTTAGTGTGACCAGGGCTAATGGTATAGGCCTAACTACTAAAATAAGGGTGATGATTGAATCAGACAATCTGCTATTTCCCAGCATGGAGGACGAGGGATTTTGGTAGCTTATTCACCACTTAAAGGCCCAGTACAGTTTGCCACGTCGGCATTACTTGGCTGATATCACTGGTAATATATGTGCTTGCTACACACAATCATAGGATCTTAAGAAGTAACGTTACAGACATCAGTTTCACTATATTTTTGTGGAACCCAAAAGTTAGCCGATTATCAGTATATTTGACTCCTTTTACCTATATATTAGCAATACTAGACAAAAATGTACCAGTTCTCAGTGTCAGTCAATATTTCCACATTGGTGCTTCACAACTTAATTGCAAATGTTTTACTAAAGTCCTCGACTTTACAGGACCTAAGCTCACCTAGTTTTCCTGGTGTCCCTCAAAGCGCAAACTTGTGCTTCACGAGCTGAGTGCCACAGCACACACACACACACACACAAACACACACACACACACACATACCTTTCAAATATTTGGCAAACTGGCCCAGATGATTGTGATAGTGGGTAATGATGCAGAGATACCAGGAGAAACACCGGTTAATGAACTGGGCTTTGGACCAGACGTTTCCAGCTGAAATACCAGTGTCTGTATCCTTGAGAAAATCCATTCCAGCAAGCAGCGTGCTAGTCTCCAGAAGAGTGTCCAACATATATGACCTCATTTGTATGTTCACAGGTTATGTAAGCGCCCACAGGTAAACATATCTTCTGAGCAAACATTCAGTATCTTAATGTTCTAAGGTGGTGTTTCCCAATCCAGTCCTTGGGGAACCACAGCCAGTCCCCATTTCTGATCGCTCCCAGCTCCATGTATGAAGCACAAATGTGGACAGTCTGGCAGGGAACTCAAAGGGAGCAAAAACGTGGACCAACTGTGGGTCCCCGAGGATCGGATTTGGAAGCACTGTCCTAGGCATCCATCATACCAAATCCTCATCCTCATTCCCTCCCTCTCTCCATCCTGACCTCCGGCACCAAGTCCCACTCAATCCAGCTCTGTCTCTGGCTGGCTGCTTCGCACTGCACCTGTTCGGGACATCTGGGTGTCAGCAGCTCACAGTTGCGCCTCCATGGCCAGACGAGGGCGCCATAATATACGGTGCAAGCTGGCCTGGGGAGGGGGCTGAAGATAGCAGGGGCACACATATCCGATCTCCTCTGCAGAGAGGACCATCCTAGTGCTAGAAAGCTGTTCTTTTTGTAAGTATGAATATTAAGGGATAGATTACCTCAGATGAGCTGATGATCAAGGTGAAAAAAAAACTTATATTCCAATGTTATGCCTTTTTGGCTCGATCTAAGTAGCTCCAACACACCCACTGAGATTCTATTTTTTATTTTCAACTACTATAAAGAAATCTAGTGTGATACATTACCCTGCCGTTCAAGGCAGTCATGAATCAACAGAACACAGAGCAGCATTCTTTTATAATGTGGCCCCTAATTAGCATTTCTCAAAAAAAGATTGTTTTCTATACTGCGTCCTGCCTCCCCTGAACGCTCCAACGTTACCCACTGTGCAGAGGGCGACCCCTGCCTGCCAGATCGTATGGCAGAGGGGCGTCCGACGGGGAGCAATCGGCGAAGAAGAGCGAGGGAGCTACAGGACGTCTGCTCTCCATGAGCTGCCTGTTCCCAGCCCCATCCAGCCCTGGCAAACGCCATAAGCTTCACGTCACGGAGGGCGGCACGGCGCAGGGAGGACGGTCTGTCTCATCCAATGGCAGGTGACCACTGTTGGGATTCATTAATCAATCATTCATATTACAGCAGTCGGTACTTTTTTTTACAGTACTATTTTATCAGACGTGAACACTGATTCCACTAATTAATGCTCTGTGAATTCCGACTGATTCCAAAGTCACTGAAGAACATTAATTCATGAGGGGGGGGGAGTTTTTTTTAAAAAAAAAAAAAAAAGAAAGAAAGAAAAAGCATAATTACAAAGGCACTGACATCATGTTCTATAGAAATTTCCAGAAGCTGCTCTGAGCCGCCCTCAGCTGGAACAACCTAATTTCCGTGGGATAAACTCCAGCTGCCAATCAGCGAGGGTAATTGTGAGACAATCCTGACACCAGGCCTCACGCCGTTTTGGGATTCGTGGGAAATTAGAAATTGCGTTCTAAAAATAGCACACGACATAATGAATAATACATTCTTTTTTTCAATTTCATATTATAAAAGTTAAAATTGACTATTTACAGATTAGCATACATTTATAGGGTCTGTAAAAAGACTAATGTTTAGTGGAACAACTCTATTCAAGGAGCTATAAATTGAACACCTTCATTTTTAAATTAAACATTACAGTTTCCGGTTATTTTGCACTGCTACAAAAAATATTTCCAGACATCTGGCTTTATAATAGTAGGCTACATATTGTTGTTTTCTGCTCATGCGTCACATCAAACATACATGTCAGACAGATTTTGTACATTGTAGCAGATTTTGTACATTGTAGCAGACGTGGAGGGATGGGGTAAAAGCAACACCAACATAAACTGATTAGCTAGCTTGGCAAGGCAGGAAACTGGGCAGGAAAGGTAACCAGGTAGCAGGTAATGGGTTTTTGGGCTGGTTTCAGCTCTAGGGTCCAGATTTGCAATATGGGAGCAAAAGAGAAAAAATATGTGTAAACTGCTGAGTCTAAAGGGACAGGGACGACCTAATTCGAAACAGAGCCAAATTCAAAGGGCCTCATTTATTTATACCAGAGGCTAATTGTAATGAAAACGAGAACACGTCAGCGGACACGTCGCACGTTGTTTTTAAGCATGCAAAGTTGCCCTTTAGTACACAAAGTCTGAAACAAAAAAAGTGAACATACGAAAATAGCCTCAATAATTGTCTGTATCCACACAAACGGGCTAACATGGTCCAGTGAGATAAAACAGATTAGCCCTAATCCCTTATACTGCCATATCAACAAAAGGATTCTCCGCAAAAGTACGTGTCTAGACTAGAACAAAAAGAAATGTTTGCTGCCTCTAGTCTTAATTAATAATGTTGATTCACAAACAGGGAAGGTTAACATGCCAGATATGAAACAACATACGTAAATCTGTTTACCATACATGTTACAAGCTTAGCATGGCTAAAAATATGGATAGCTAAATAGTTCGGAATCTGTTGAGGTGTTTTTCGTCTCTCCTCTGAGGTTTGTTGACATTGCCACGCTGTCGTTTATTTTTTATTAAAACTGCCGCTATGTCTTAGCGATGCTCTCCTCGAAGTGGTTCAATCGAACATAAAGAAACATTTGGGAAAGGTGTTATAAAACAATTAGCAAAATTAAATAAGGAACCCCACAAACGACAAGAGGCCATTCAAAAACATTGCGAGTTTCGATTGCTCAGCATTCACCTAAAATTAAATACCAGAAAAAGAAGAAAGCAAAAAAGCTCTCTGAAGTAGCTCTCAGAAATGCTTTTCATTGCTATTATGAAGATAACGACATACAGCCGGTTCATTATGCATCGTCTCAAAGGATGGCAGAATAACAATATCCAATTTACTGTGCTAATTTTAAGTCAGACAAAGCCATATTGTTTTTAACTCCATAAAACAAAAGCTCAGGATCTAGAAGGACCACAGACAGGCTTGAAGGTTTCATGTTTCAGAGCGCTCCATTATTGTCGTTGAAAATTCACTCTTCGCCATCCAGCCCATTCCGGAGAACAGAGAGAGGGGCTGAGCCCTGCGGCTCCGTGGAGAGCTACCAGGAAAACTGGCAGAAGTGAACCTCGGAGTTGCTACCGGCGCCCACCCCACCCCCTGCCGAATTTGATGCCATTGCGGTTAAATGCTTAATTGCGCGCTGGCCAACCTCCATTCAGCCACTGGCTCACTCTCTCCACTGACTGCGGAGACTCACAGATAGCGGGAATGAATATATCAGACCTGCCTCGCTAAGGAAGCATAAGAACACACTCTGCTCCTTGTTTTTACATCCGTTAAGGTTCTACAAACTATCCTAACATTAAAAAAGAACTTAAAATGTCAACAGAAAATCCTACCTTTAAATCCAATAATGTCAATGTTTTATCTCAGACCGTAACAATCACAATACTAACAACAATACAATAAAGAGTAGTTTGCACCCTTTTACCTAATTCGAGGATAATCTTTTATTTAACACAGCATAGTGTCTTAACCAGTATCTTTTTGCTGACAGCAGACTCGGGATTTAGCGAGCGGTGACCTTTAGTTATCGACGGCCGAATCCATCCTCTGGAAGTGTCGAGGACGCTGGATTTGATTTACAGCATTCTAACCGATCAGATGCACAGATCGTGCATGAAAACAAAAACGAACCACACCAGTAAAATTCACATTTTTTTACAAGGGCGGGGACACATTCGTAAATTAATCTAAAAGCAAATACCGACTGCCCACAAACTAGATCAGCTACGGCGTACAGCACAGCAGCATTACCAAGCAACCTTTGAAACATCTCTCTTTACAGCCTGAATAAACTTACTGAAAATTATTACAGTAAAGGATTTTTAATAAAACAGCTGTTCACAACACAATTGTTATGTCGTTCCTCTGGCAGGTCATTTCTGCAAAGGAGCTTCCAGGAACTTGAGATGTACAAAGGGGGAAAAAACCATAAAGGGTCTGAGTTATTTTCTTATGTGCCTGCAACACACATCCCAGATTGCTTACATCCACACCATCCACAGCATGGAAGCAGATCTGTGGTGATCTGTCTGCCTAAGACACCTCCTGGCTGCTCCAGAATACACTACACTGGGGCTGCTATAGCCCCCCCCCCCTCGACTCGCAGGTGAAGGCGTCCATGCTATGTCCCTGCTTCCGTGGCTCATTCAGATCCCAACGTTTGTGAGGATTCTGCAGTCTGTCAATCGCTATGGGCCAACATCTACACTCTCAACTGCCTATATTTAGTATCTCCACAATCCTAAATTCCCTCTAGTGTCATTTATTTAAAATAAATGCAGAACACTTTCTGTTATTACAGTCTGAGATCTAATAGTAATCCTTTCTCTGTCCTTACTCATCTACTATACTTTACAGAAAAATGTATTATATCTTGTTTTATTTCGTTGTTAAACTCCTGCCAGGACTAAAAATGTAGTAAATGTGAAACTTTACATTGTAAATGAAAACTCTACATTTACAGTACATGTACAGTAACTGTACATGTACAAACTGTACAAAAATAGCCTGTACAACTTTTCTGGATAAAGATCTTATTCCAATCGTTAAATCTTGCATAAAGTAGAATGTAAAGAATTTAATCCGGCAAACTGTCATCTGTTTCACATAGCAATGCGTCAAATTGGATAACACCCTTCACCCTTCGACACCCTTCGAATGGCAATCCAAACCCCATCTCATGTCATAACTCTCTGAATCTCAATTTACTAGATCTGATATTTTTGCATGGTTTTTTTTGATCTCATGCTATTTGGCAACTACACGAAATGACAAATGAGGGCATTTTTTGTTTAACTTCCTTTCAAACTTCTTTCAACTTGACTCATATCAATCTCAAAATTACTCTTCATCTGAATCATCTGAACCCCTGCAACTATTGGCCTATCTTCGCCAATATCTGGAAAACGTGCCACGACTACAATACCTTCCGGAGAAACTTTACCAATTACAACAAAGGGAATGCAGGGAATTTGATGGGGAACAGCTTGGAACTCGAGAAGCATCTATGTTCTCATTAAGGACCTCTGAACATTGAAAAAAAAGGAATTTTGATCTTCAGGTCAATTGTGTTTGAGTGGCAAAGAAAATCCACACAGGCTAATTACTGCAGTTTACTAAACCCAGTATTACAATTGCACTATATAGAAAGCGGCAAGATTAACGCGCATGAACATGAGAGAAGAGCAGCCTTCGACACACCAGACAAGAGACACGTCCAAAATCCATTCATGATAAACTCTAATATTAAGCAGAATGACAGGAATTATTAACGTGCAGAGAAATTATGATCACCTGGGCGTTTAAAACTGGGGGCTCCCAGGATGGTTAATTAGCTTACAGAGACATCGATAGCCAAACCGATTATTAATGTCTAAGATGAATTGACCACAGTTACAAACAGTGCGGCCATCAGTCATGTATAGCTATCACTGAATCCACACTGGCACTGACGCCTCTCTCCATTTGGTAAAATGCACCATTCAATAATTAATGATAATTACAGCGAGGCGCAACAAGTTGCAATTTTTTCAACAATCTGCCGATCTGATGCCCTAGGCCTGTGTCCATCACACCGCACCAACGACAACTATCAGGGGGTACGGGGCATTCATGAAATCCGTCTGCTGCCGCCTCATCAGAAAACGGTCGCCCTCAGCACCGGGCTGGGTTCTCACTGTCACGGGGCTGAAGGTTGAGTAATCTGGTGGCCGTTTTTGATCTACCACAGTTGTTAAGTCCTTGACTCTACTAATCATTCCTCGTTCTGGGATGAATTACCCTTTGCCTATGGTACTGACATCATTACCCAAGTTTAAGACCCAGAAAGCTCTCAAGAATCCCACTGGTCCATTGGGACCACAGCCAAGGCAGCCAGGCACAGGGAGATCTTCACGACGGTGTCCAGGGAAAACTATAAACCAAGGAATGAAGAAAGATGTTAAGCTGTTAGGCAAAGAGAGTAAAAATTGATTAAACTTCTTAGTTTGTAAGCAGTGAGTCTAGTAGTAAACATCATAGCAGAGATATGCATTCAACAAATCTCTGTGGCATCCATTAATCGGAAAATAATGTTTATTTTCTAAAATGTTAATAATAATGATTCTGTGTTTACAACTGAAAATCAAAGGAAATTAATAATTCGCCCAGTAATTTCTGGAGTCACGCAAGAGGTCTGATTTTCTGCAGTCCACGTGAAGAACCACTGGGACCATGGCAACAGTTACTATAAGCAGACTTCACATCTGAACCGTGTTTTAATCTAGCTTGTTGAATTTCTTTGAATCCCAGACTAAAGAAGGTTCCTTTTCTCAGTTGAGGGCAGGTGTAACATCAGGCATCAACACAGAGAACCACAGCAATGACATCACAACAATGGCTGACCTCTGTACTGGAAGCCTAGAGAGAATCCTTAAACCCATCTGGTCTGAATGAATCTCAGAATCGTAGATGCTGCAAGTATCTAGGCCTTTAGGCTGCGGCTGGTGCCCGCTTCCTTCATTTAACAGATCACCTGCCAAAGTCGACTGCCCCGAGAAAGTCCTGCCCTGAATCACATCAAATAATGCCACGACACTGGGAGCAATTAAAAGCAGAAATAAATTACGTTACAGCACAATAAGTCCCCAGGCCTTGATGGAAGCACTTTCAGACTCTTTCACGGTGGGATGCACAGCATCTGGGAAGAAATATTTGCCTACAGAAACCGTTGCAATGTCCTTAACGTCGGAATGCAAAATATTATGCCGTCGCGCAGGTATTTACATCGAGGCCTATGAGGGCGGTGCACATTTTGCTAAACCTGGCAAATAAGTGCATGCAAGAGAGAAAAAAATGCATCCAGGACACTGCTTGGACGTGTGAAAGACCAGTGACGTCTGCAGCGGGCTAGGCTCACATCTGTAGAAAGCCCGACCTAATGCATTTATCGGTATGATCACATCGCCGGGCCTGATCTCCGACGATTTTCCCGTCTGCCCAAGGCTCTCGTCCGTTCCCCATCCCCTGTGTATTTGTGTGACCAAATGTGCTTCTCACGAGGTGGCAGGAGTCTTTTAATAGCAAATCTCTCACAGCCGGGGGAGCATCGTTCATAGCCGCTCTCCTGGAAGCGCTAGACACTCTCTCCAGCATCAGCTCCTGTCAGCAGCCACTTTCAATCAATAGCTCATCCCCCTAATGCCAGATACCCTCGAATACCTTCGAGCCGAGACCGGCTGCATTCTCCCAGCCGCCCCTTAACTCTACATGATGCGTTCCGTGAGAAAACGACACCTTTCCAGTTAACAGCCACACTTCGAAAAGGTCAATATTTTAAATGACTTAAGGACTACATTAAATAAGCTTTATATTGAACTTCCCAGCTTTCACTTATCAGTCCTCACTCTGAATTAATGTGCCAGCTGGCATCTGTACAAGATTTCAAACATTCACGTTCAAATGACATGATTAACTTCGGTCATTTATATCGAGAAGTGTCACTTCGGTTACCGTTCGTAAGAGGTGGGGTACAACCATCAAGCGAGGACCGGGAATTCTGCAAGACGTCCGTAAGCTGGCTAAATGCCCCAAAATCCAAGTCAGCTGGAGCTCATCCGGGATGACAAAGGAGACCGAGAACTTAGCCAGCCTAAAACAGCCCTGTGGACCGGCGGTGAGTCTATCAGAGCCTCCGGTACCCTTATCCATCTCCATGATGTCAGACGGCAAGTGGTGGGGTAGCCCGTATCATTTCACGTCTCTGGCGTATGTAGGCCATGCAGCTGCAGGAGCTGTCAGTGACTTCATCCTCCCAAGACTCAGATCCAAGCCAAATATATTAGGCTTTCACCTGAATAAAAAATGCCAGGTCAACTGCCCCTTTAATACACAACCTGGAATACCTCAAATTGTGCACTGACCTTGCTTCTACCTTAAGAAACCAAGCCTGGCTTGATCCCCAGGATGATTTCACACAAAGGTCACAGAAGATGCCTGTATTGTGAGATAGCTGCATCACTCTGAGATGTGAAAATGATGAGATCTGTCAGTCTAGGCTCGGACTCCGCTTGTGTTTGCAAATATGTCCTTCCTGAATAATAAATGCATTTACAAAGCACGTCGAAACCATGCCAACATGTTGAACGGCTCCCAGAACTTCCAGTTGGCTGGCCGGCGCTCCTGTATTTTCATTTAGTGAGGAGCCGGCAGTGTCGAGCAGTGGGAATTTATTTTGCTACACCAAACACGAGGGGGGGGGGGGGGGGGCCAGGG
>JAODUD010000033.1:6488819-6508245 GCA_026784285.1 Stomatorhinus walkeri | reverse complement strand
GTGAGGTGGCTGCTCTTTCGCCTTATCCCCCAGCTCCCTGGGTGCTGTGAGGTGGCTGCTCTTTCGCCTTATCCCCCAGCTCCCTGGGTGCTGTGAGGTGGCTGCTCTTTCGCCTTATCCCCCTAGTCTGCTCTCAGCTGAGGCTGTGCTGTGTATGGCGAGCAAGATGGGGCAAAAATAGGACTGAAAAATGATTTAATGCGCCTGGAATTTGCTGTGAAATCAGAAAGCAAATAAGTGTGCTGGACTAATTTTGGTCTTGGTTGTACTGTTTAAGCCATGCTATAGTAACATTATTTTTTGTGGTTCCTCCGTCATTGAGGTGTCTGTGTAAAGGGAGAAGGATCCCATTATTGATGTTTACTGCAATCTAAACATAGACAAAGAAAACACTAAGCTTTTTTTCTGGAAGTTTAAACAGGCTTTTATTGGAAAAGAACGCAGTTTGAAATATAACAGTATTGCCACTCTTCAGTCCCCACTTAATCCAGCTGTTGTCAGCTGTCTGTAGCAGCGAAACCACTTTGGATTAGGATGCAGTGTGACAGGCTCAAGTTTTGGGCTGGAAGAAAACAAATGAAACCTTTTAAATGATAGAACATTAAAGACAGAACAAGTGACAAAGTGACAGCTTGGAATTACTTTAAAAATGCACCATTTTCAATATACATGTATGCGATTAGAATTGTAAGAGTATATAACATATGACTGTACATTTTTAGTCATGAATGAAATATGTGGAATGAATCACATAGAGTGATCATAGAGTCACCCCCATCCCTCACCACTAAGGCAGCCAAACCTCCTTCTCATAGAATCTTTTTTTCAAACTGATGGCTACTGAGTGCATTCAGAATATGTGCAACACACAGCATTATTCAGTATTTTAGCTTTCAGTTCGTAATACATTCCCGCATTCCAGTACAGGTCGATGTCCATGTGACACCCAAGACAAGCTTCACCGCCAACACCCCCCTCCAAGACAAAGTGAAATTGGGCTGCCAAGTCGATGCCCTCCTCAGAAGATGGCACCCTAGGTGGCCGTCTGGGTCCCCTAATGGGTTGACTGGCACAACGGGAGGTTGTGTACCATGCATATCCAACCTTTTGCTTCCTGGTTTCCAGTGCACCCAACTGTGGCACAGCCGAACATATTTTCACATTTCTTAAGAGCAGGTTTTTAACAATAAACTGTCCATGTTTTAAATGATAGTAAAGTGCATAACCACACATATTTTAGCTACTTCATTGTGATTACCGTGATTTTATTTTTAATTGCTGAAAACTGAACTGATGTTGAAATTGAAAATACAGTAAACTGATGGTCTATTTGCTTTTCGATTTTTAACTCCTTACAGTACACGGGAACAATCAGTCGTCACCCATGTGCGTGAAACAGCAACGAACCGTTACCAACTGTCATAAGTTGTATAGATAAGTAAGCAGACAACCAATTCACAAGTGCAGGATGCATTTTAACAACTTTCACAATTTCACAATGACGGGTAACACAGGTCTTAAACATAAATATCTCTGAATTTCACAGACAAAAAAAAATTCTTGACAGGGGTGTGTATGCACTTTATGCACCGCGTATGGCTATGCCCAGGGGCATAAATTACAGTGGAGGTTGAAGGTTGTAACCCCCCTCCTAATAATCAAAATCAGCCAATACAACCCCTCCCAATAATCATGTCTCCCCCTAAATGGGTGGAGTCTTCACCACCACCCCAATGTTCAAACCAAAGTTACGCCATTCACTACGCCACTGGTTCCATCCACAATTTCAATGAGTCAAACGAATATATCGGTATTTACAGCCACTGTCCTGGCCATTAAGCTTGTAGGTGGGCATCTTTGCTAGAGTCTAACCTGTAAATGTAGACTGGCTCACAGCAATGAAGTTGGCTGACCTCATATTTGTGTCTGTGAAGCTTACATCTTCTCACTGGGTCACATGGGATTATACTAACTGCTCTGCTTTCCAGCCAATGTTCAAAAGACATGCAGTTAGGCTAACTAGCCAGTGAGGGACTGGTGTCTTGTACTGGGAGTACCCCAGTCATTGGCATTGTTAGGTCCGATCACTCTGGGCTAAAGCCCCCTGTCACTCAGGGGCCCTGGAATCATCCTAACTTTCCCACACCTCGTGGCGCCCCTGACCCCGAGTATTTTAGCCCTGAGCTCCTCGTGGCGCCCCTGACCCCGAGTATTTTAGCCCTGAGCGCCTCGTGGCGCCCCTGACTCCGAGTAATTTAGCCCTGAGTGCCTCGTGGCGCCCCTGACTCCGAGTATTTTAGCCCTGAGCGCCTCGTGGCGCCCCTGACCCTGAGTATTTTATTAATCTTCCTTCAAAAAAAAAAGAAAAGTCAAGCCCCAGGTAAACTTGACTTAAGCCTCTGATCTTCTCAATAGCTAGAAACTCCCCTGATCCCAATCTAGCCACGTATATAGAAATTCTGCCGCACCCCCACCCCACAGAATGTCATTTATTCCCTTGACCCCACCCCTGAACCTATTCTGCCTGGAACTATCCAAAATAAGCAGTTTGAAGATGGAGAGATACCTCACTGTTATGGGTACATTATGAGTGGTTTTCTTTGGTTTGGGGAATGCATCATGTCAGTTTATGAAATGTTGCTGAAACTTGATGGGAAATCAGATGTCTACAGAGAAGCAGAAGGACAGAATGTAAATGACCTTTCATCAATCACAAGTAGGATCAAGTTTCTCTTAAGAATTTTCTCCTGTAAGATCTTATATTAAAATATTTGTAGAAATCTATTATGATAATTTGCTGCTAAAATATGTATAATATTAGTCCAAAGAATGCATAATCTTTGAAAATTTATCAATATTGGTTCTTGAAGCACTTTTCCTGAGACATATAGAGTTGGCACTCACTGATTCATGCTTCATGTTTGTGGCGTTAATGAGATTCTTGCACTTGCACACCTCCAGCCCTAGATGGAGTAATGAGTAACTTAAAAGGCTCCTGACAGAGACAGGATGTCGACATGGACCTTTGAACAATCTGTTCAAGGTTTGCATTCGTTTCGTTTTTAGGAATGGCGTATCTTTCATTGGTAACATGCTCAGCCATTTGAGGCGACAAAAGAAAACTTGCACATCTTGCCTGGACAAGACGGCACTGTAGGAAGCGAAGGACACGGTCCATAGGCTTTCGTTTTCTATCCTTTCACTTTTATGTAAGAGTATAGTGTGCAGATACTGTAAATAAACCATATGGCATGTGTTAACAATAAATGCCCCTTCTAGGGGTATGGTATTTTCTTATGAGGGAAAGACACATTCATGAACAGGTCCTCATAGAATTCACACAAGGCCATTCAGGGGATCTTCCTTCAGAAATGTATCAAGACCAAATTATGTCACGTCTCATCAGCTGAAAGCGAAACAGACTCTGTATATGGTTTGCAAATTCCACGAATAACAAAAAACAAGAGATAAATGTTGAAATATCAGCACCAGTCAAATGCATAACACTAAGGTGCCATTTGGCTAATTGTCAGATATCATGCACCAAGGAAAAGTATGATCCACAGAATAATGGAAAGCCTGAATTAGCCCGTGGATCCGTGGAGAGTTCAACACCCACAGCAGTTAAACAATCAGCAGTTAATTTGTGAAAACAAGTTAAAAACTAAACAAGATTAAATCTAGTCAGAAATATAAATGCAGGCCATCTACACAAGCTTCTCAGGCAGACAAATTCATTTAAATTCAATCATTCTATACATGAAATATATATCTCACTAAGCAATTTAGAGTCAGAGCTGCTGCTTTCCTTGTATCATTTGTATTTTAAATGTATTCAGTTCCCTCTTTATTCATTATTTATATCTGTGTAGGGATTCATCTGAGCCTGACTATAAGAATTTTAGTGTCCAGATGCTTCTGTCTGGGTAGGCATATGATAAATAAAGGACTCTGACTTTATTTTGGTGTCCTGTGTTAACAGCTCGTGGACACTTTCCACATTCGAGAAAATTCCCATACAACACGTGACTCTTTTGAATGACACCGTATTTGGCTGATAGTCAATCTGCAGTATTTGCATTTTGCAATTTTCTGTCACATGACAAAAGTTCAGTCCAATGAAGTGGAGGGAATAGCAGATGCAGACATTGCTTCATAATAAGTAATGAAGATGTGGTGTGTTTCCATGTGTGTATGTGATGGTATTATTGTTAATAGGATAAAGAGTTAAACACCAAATATATTATGGGAAGAACTGTACAACAATACAATGATTATTGATTCTCACAGAAACCTCAAAACAAATATGGCCAAAATATGAAAACCATTACGAAAAATAATTTCCCCATCATTGAACTGGGCTCTGTTTAATTTTATAATAACGATATACTTGTTTTCTGGAAAAATAATTGCTCTTGGTCCATAATGCCAGAAATCTTTCACTTACAAGTCTCTCATGTAACTCCTCTTATTAGCTGCTAGCTTACATTAACATCCTGATTGAATTAGGCTTTATTAGCTTTCCATGAAGAACATGACACAAACCTGTACACAGGATTCGTTGGTTTTTATTCAAGCACCTTTGAGAACCTCATCTTAGAGGACCTCATCTTAGAGGTTCTCGAGCTCAGAAGTCGAGCCTCTGTTACTGTTGCATCATCGGGAAATGCTTTCAGTTGTACTGCTGTCAGTTAAGTGTATTTACACTACAAAGTGAATATGAAACAGCCAAATGTCATATCTGCGCAATAACCATGCCTCACTTTATGTGTATGGAAGCACGGGCTATCGAACTGATCGATGATGGAGGATAAAACGAAAGGGTGTCTCGCACACCTTTGTCTAAATGTCTAACTCCGTGGAAATCTGGTATGCTAGTTAATTTGATTAAATTAATTTAATTAACTAAATTTGATTGACTCTTGAAGTAGTATTTCCTTTTAGACATTTCAGATATATGAAATTCAATTTTAGAACCTTTATTTTGGACACGGAAAGCCAAAAATGTTAAAGACATTTACAACAGCTCAGTCATAGTTTCATCATTGCTAACATTCGACATAACACAAATTAATCAATATTTTCAATTACAATTTGCCATAATTCTAGCCTAAATTTCTTTCTTAACACTGAAAAAATTATTTTTAAATCATTAGATAAAAATATTAAACATGGTCTATTTATTGTCCAGTTTTGTTCAATTCTTTATTCCTGAGCCAATTTAAACTAAAAATAAAATCTCATAATCAAATGCGTTAACTCTTTGTCATTGCCACAAATCAGTCATGCAATAAACAGAGATGACGATTCAAAGCAGCACACTTTGAACGAGCAAACAAATAAAAATGGCTACAAGTGAACCAAGCTAACAAACAAATAAAAATGGCTACAAGTGAACCAAGCTAACAAACAAGTAAAAATGGCTACAAGTGAACCAAGCTAACAAACAAATAAAAATGGCTACAAGTGAACCAAGCTAACAAACAAATAAAAATGGTTACAAGTGAACCAAGCTAACAAACAAATAAAAATGGCTACAATTGAACCAAGCTAACAAACAAATAAAAATGGCTACAATTGAACCAAGCTAACAAACAAATAACATTCCAGCTGGTGATAAGCAACATGGAACAGAGCAAGTTTTAACATTAACATGAATGGGCAACGGCCATTCAGGAAAGGCGGCGTAGAGAAAAATGACCGGCAAAGACAGATTACCTGATCTTAACAGAACAGGACTTCTGCAGAAGTTGCTGATATATATAGGGCAAGTAAGCAAAAAAGCAGAAGCAGAACATTCCAGTAATATCCGTTTTTACTCAGGAAGGAAAAGTGTTGCATCAAAAACACAGTACTGGACATCTAGGGCCCCAGCCAAGAGGTACTGTGTGAAAAACAAATGACTTCAACATACCTTCATAAACAGACTCGGATCACACAGACAGAAGTAAACTGAATAATTGCAGATCAGAAATGGTGGTTAAGCTGACTTAAAAAGGGAGGTATTTTTAATTATAGAATAATTGTAGTGTAATTATTTTCATTGTTTATATATAAACAATATCATGCTCAAAGAATGTCTTGGGACCCTTGATTAATTCTGTAACAATATCCTCCTGAGACCCAAGGAAAAAAGTGTCCTTCACTTATAAGTTATTTGTCTTTGGAGGAAATAAGACATCTTACAATTTAGATTTTTTCAAATTTATTTTTATTTTTAATTTCACAGCATGTCCTCTTTATGTGCAACAGGAATAAAAATGTTTCCTAACATCAGTGAAAAGATAGATGCAAAAACAAAATGTCGACTACAATGGACATAAATGAATGGGTGGGGCCTCAGAAAGATATTGCAAATTTACTGCTTTCATAACAGAATTCTATTGATAAGCAATGTTTAATGTATATAACATTTTTTTTTCACCGACTCGTTCAGTTCTGGTCTTGCCATTTTGCTATTGATTCCAATTGTAGTCATTAGCTCCCAAAGGGATACTAAACACAAATATTTGGTGTTTTATATTATTGCAGAGGTGCAACTCATTAAAAAGCACTGAAATCTGACTGCATGTCAATAAACTTTTTAACCCAGAACAGCTCTTTTAGAACTACAATTCAGGTTTCAAGGTAGTACTACTTGAAATGAAAGTTTACTTTAAACTACTAATTGTTTGTAATGTACTAATTGTGTCTAAATGTAATATATAGTACACAAAAGAATAAAGCAATTTTCTTATAAAACCAATAAATTTTCAATATTTTTGCTGAAATAAACAAGCAGGCCAAGAATTTCTCTGAGCGCTGTGTGTGTGTGTGTGTGTGTGCGTATGGGTGCATGCATGTATTAATATCATTAGTAGTGTTTTGTTCAGGAACAACACTAAATGCCTGTGACCACTTTTAATCTTAATTACTTTTTCTAATGAATGTGTGTTTTCCTTTATTTCAAATTGTTCCTTTTTATTACTCTGCAAAATCTACTGGTTTTGTTCCACAGGATTTAGGATTATTTTTTTTTCATAATGCTGCACGTGATTCTCCTGCATAGTGGACTTTCCTCTATTTGCAACCGTTTAACAATTTGCAACCTTGCAACAGTTTGCCTGTGTGACCTATTACCATAATTGTAAGATTTAAAACCTAATTAAGCACTAATATTATCCCTCTTCAACATGTGTGTATCCAATGCACTTTTCAGTTACAACAAATCGATTTTTTTTATAGTTGACTAGCATTTATCTGCTATATAGATTTCATAGGCCAAGAATTCAGTATTTTGCAGTTGAATGTTTTCAACAGAAAATTTTGTCAGTTTTATTTCCATATTACAAATAAGGAAATTTCACAGTAAAGCTACTGCAGGGTCAATGGCTGCAGTCATCCAGCACTCGCTTTACTGGGTCTAAAATTAATAGGTCTATTATCAAAACAGGTCTAAAATAGGTAGATTTAGCATAATTTACGTTAAATGTTTTCTTCTAAATTGCATAATTATTTCTCCAGCTTTTAGTGTTATAATTAACACGACACACTACCTAAGTGATCTAGACATCAAAAAACATCTGCTGCTTTGCTTATTGTGATTAAGAATTTATTTTATTTAAAATATTCAACAATTTTGCCATGTGACCTGCATTTGATGTGAACATTTTTACATGTACTTTGAAAAAAGTCTACCAAAGTACAGCTCTGGAAAAAAAATTAAGAAGTCATTTTATATTGTTTAAAAATCTTCACTTTATAACTCTGGTTTAATCCTGGCTTTGCTGGAAGAAGGCTGCATTACGAGGGAGGCCGCATCCAGACTCAAAATATTTACAACTATACACTGGAACATGGTGAAGCAGGAGACACTGGGAACGACCGGAACCCAGCCAGGTAGAGGGCGGAGGCAAATTTCTAATGCCAACCTGCAGCTTACTCAACAATGCTTCACAAATCAGGATATGACATCAAGTGACCTTAGAAAAAGGAATGGGAAAAATTAAGTGCAGGCGTGAAGTGCACTGCCTGAATGCTAGGACTGCTAGAACTCCTTGAAGCCCTTAAAGACCCATAAAGCAAGAAAGAAATCCTTCAATAATGAATAACTTGGAAGAGCTAGGCTGGAGTTTGCGAAAAATATATATATATTACACAAATGCATTCCCATAAACTGTGAAATAAGTGAAATTTAAAAATGTTGCTGTGGTCTCTAAAAATTTTCCAGCTGAAATAGCCTAAATCTCTATCCTAATATCTGCAGAATATTTTATAGGTGATTCACATCACAGATACACTACTGCCAAGTAGTGATTCTAGCGAATTTTGATTCGGGAAAAATGATTCGAAAAATGTTGATATCTCACTGATCTTCCAGGGATCTGCATTCCCTTCCGTCCCCTCCAATCCTCAGCAGCAGGTTTACTTGTTGTCCCAGACGTCAAACTCTGGGCACTACAGCCTTTTGCCACACCAAACTCAAAACCCTCCCCCTCGTATCCATCAACTAGACTCTACAATACAGTTTCAAACCTTTTAGGCTGGTTACCCAAAAGCATGTGACTGACTGCTTTGTCAAGCAGGATTTTATTAGTGTCACTTAGTTGACGTTGTTTGTTTTCTTTGTCAGGTGACCTTCATTTGTCCTGAAATGTGCCTTTAAATAGGTATTGAATCATATTAATAAACTAAAGTATGCTGTTGCACAATATTCTTTTATATATGACACATATGAAAAGAATCGAGAAATCAAGAAAGACTAACTGTACAACCTCACACATCCAGTGTGAGGTTGTCCCATTTTGACATAAGTGTCTGTCATTAATGCATTCTGAGTCTGTGGGCATAGGTAAGCCACACCACACTTATTGTTGATTAATGTATTTTAGTTTAGTTAGTTTAGTTTTAGTTAGTAAGAATGACGCACTTGAAAAGATTATATCATAATTGCCCCGTACGACACTAAAACGTGTTTTTACTGCTGGCAATAATAATGCTGAGCATTCAATCGACAACTCAATTTTTCCTTCTAATAGTATATCAATGAATCATATTTTTTTCTAACCTAAAGACAAGAACAATCTTGCTCAGTGAGTCATTCAGGTATTTGTTAAGTGAACCTCAAGCCAAATTAAACCCTCATACAAACCAAGGAAACTATGACACTTTTTCCAGATCACACACTTTTCTTAACCTGGCATGATTAATGACCTACTGAAATCAGATATTTGGGGAAAAGTTTGGTGGTTCTGAGTTCATATTTAGTTGCCAAATCTGATACTGTACACAAGGGGAAAAAACTTATGATGAGTTTTAATTTCTCTGGCCTGTTGTGACCATTTATTGTGGTTTCGTTCTTTTTTTGTGTTAATAATTTAATTTTTACCTTTTTAAATTTAGGCATCGCTTCAATATATTGCTAGTTATTCTTAATTAATTCTTATTAATTACTATCTATTAATTACTCTGAAATGTAAGTAGAGCAAGAATTTTGGAAATGTGTTATTTTTAATGCTAAAAGCATAGCATTCCATATAGAGAGAATAAAAAAACATTGTAGAAGAATCTACGCAGGGTTAGAGGAAAATTCCGATTAAAGAGGCCCACATTCAACAAACATCTGGGAGAAGCACACAGCTATGCTGATAGACTCCAAACTCCACCTATGGACGGAACAATTTCACTTTATCAGTAGGAAACTCATAACCTCACAGATTAAACTAAGCCGGAAGCCACGACAAAGCAAGCTTCCGTATGAACTCACTTGTGCTACTCCGTACATTCTAGGCATAAACTGCACATTCTTGTTATTGTTCGCAAACAAACAAACACATAAATAAACAAAACACTATTGCTTCACTGGGATTTTGGGAAGAAGACACCCCGCCCGTGTAGCAGGATGCTTATCTTCACATGTTTCCACGCTCCACGAGCTCTGCCTGGTTCCTCAGACACCGCAGGGGTTCGAGGTTTTCGCTGCAACGCGACGCAGCGACTTGAAGTAGCTCTAAATCATCATGCGATAAAAATGAACAGATTTCAGTGCACGTCATAATATAGCTGTGGGTCTATAGAAATGACATAAATATGTAAATAGAGGTGATAATTCCACAAAGAGTCACTGTCCTACAACGTTTACATGATGCAATCTTTTATTTCAGGTCGTATTTAATTATGTGTGAAACCCTGAGTACCTATTAAGTCTTGTAGACTAACTGTACAAATATGTTTGGTCATATACAAATCATGAATCAATGAATCGATAAATCCTCTAAATACGAATAATTATAATTATTAGGCTATTAATTATAACTCATATAGGGTTCTGCACAAGTAACAAACCTATATTATTTTGATTTACACGTATTATTACATTGGTACACTTACAAAAAAATTGCCACACTTAGTTAGATTCACATATTAGCCGAACAAGTCAATATGTTTTAAATGTTTTAATTTGTAAATCCATTTTTAATCTATTTCAGTTCCAACTTGGAACTGAAATAGTCCACTATCGATTTCGGTAATATCTCCTGTTTACATATATTATATTAACTATATTAACAACTATATTACATGATACGGTTAACTTTATTTTAACACCTGGGTTCAGTAAAGACTTGTTGCTTAACGTTAATTAGATATTTTAATTAGACATTTCACAAGAAAAATTAAGAAATCATTGCGACACTTAGAATTACCCGCATTGACCCCCTTATACATTCGTGATATGATTACATGGAACATCATGTTTAATGGACGGCAAATGGGAAGCTTTTAAGATATTGTGATAAATGACTGCTGCTGCATGAGTGCATCGCTGGGGAACCACGCTTAAACGCTTCCTTAGTATCTATTAATCACGTTGATATTACAGTTCTTGTAAAACGCATGTTTCGTAAGTTTGATTTAAATGATTTCCAAGTCGAAGGACGTTGTTCTCAGCAAACTACGGGAACATGTTGCAAACGTGATCCCGGGACGAGAAAGTGAAACCGACTGCGCTCAGTGACGGAAGTCAAAGAAGCCGCCGGGGCAGCGATTCCTGGGCACAAACTGCGAAAACCTGGATTTTTAAAAAATATCTCACAACTGTACAAAAATAAAAAAACAAAAAATAAAATAAAAAATCAAGAAAAGACGGGTTTGTAACAAATAAATCCTTACAACAATTCACACTTTAATGAACATCGCTCTAGCCAGTGGGCGTGGGAATGGGAGTTTCTGGTTCAGTCAATTAGGAAACATGACTTGAAAATGACAAATGGTAAGTATGCTGAATAAATGGGTTACAGCGAGGAAGTTAAAAATAGTGACGCACCTTTACCGACGCACCCCGTGAAGATATTTATTGAAAGCGATTTTTAAAAATGTAAATCGAGAATTTAAAACATGGATAATGTTGTTATAGACCTACCGTGGTGGGGTTTGCGCTTCCATTGATCGCGGGATTTAAGCCGGTCTAGCGCAGATTGGCGTGCGGAGTCTGTAATGTCACTGCAGAAATGGCTATTTATATACATCACAGGGGGATTCCCGGATTTTCCTAATGGATTTCCTTTCAGTCATAAGGAAACTTAAGAGAATTTACAAGAAATGCGGCCTCATTTGGAAACCCAAGGTACACATACGCAATGAGCGAGACGGCGGTGTGGAAAGATACTGTTCATTGTATTAGTGGTGGTGCCGAAGTAGGAGATGGTGATGGTAACCTACTTATTTTTGCATAAATTACAATGTAATGTTGTCAAAACTGTCATTTTAACGTTACCCAGCACTGTGAATAACAGGCCTTGGGATAAAACAGAATTGAGAAAGGTTGCCTGCTACAAATGAATATTGAATTTACTAAAAGAAATAAAATTAAAATTATATAAAATCAGGAAGTGGCGTATATGCTATCGTGATTCTGTGCACACAGTGTCTCTTGGATGATGACAGTACTAGATGTTTTATATTATTAACACACCTTAGCAGTCCTATCCCAGCTGAATGAGTAATTCAAGCCCCCGGTCAATTTTAGCAGCTTCTTCCTTTTTTCCTTCTTCGTTCTTTCGAGAGGTTTTCTGACGTGCTTTAATAGTGCAAAATAGTAGAGTGCACAATCAAGCATATGGGGGCGCTATATTGAACTGAAGTTATATTAAACACGTGTCTAACTTACTCAGTGTAGAGCTTTAAAATGTTTTTATCATAGTGCCAGTTTTTGCAGTGAATACTGCAATAAAATGTTGTTTTATATATATAACTAGAAAATTTCACTTTTTCTTATATTCAGGAGCCTGGGGTGTGTTGGTGCAGTGGTTAGCACTGGTGCGTCACACCTTTTGTGACCAGGGTTTGAGTCTCTGCTGTGGCTCCATGTGTACGGAGTTTGCATGTTCTCCCCATATCACCCAAAAACAGCAGGAGGTGAATTGGAGTTATCAAATTGCCTGTAAGTGTGCCCTGCAATGGGTTGGGACCACATTCTGGGTGGTTCCCTATTCTGTGTTTATAACCTCTGGGACAGGGCTCCAAATGACCCAAAGTAGGCACACAAAAGAGATAGAATAAGGGGGCTTCTGTTTCAATACTTTAATGAGATATGAGTTAATAATTCTCTCTTGTTTTCTTATATGAGGTGATTCAGTTTAGCTGTCTTTGTTGGAGAGTCGAATATTTTTATAGTTAATTGTACTGTCATTCTTAGCTGTTAATTCAGCTGCTAAATCAGTGGCCACTTGGTCAATAGGTAACAGAATAGGCATTGATTTTGCATTTCTTCACTGGCCACTAATACTCCGGGATCAATAATGAAAAATATACATGTGTGCACAAATCACAGCACAGAAAACCAAATGAGATTCTGAAAAGTATGTGCGCAAGAAAAATGAACTGAAACTGGACTGTAATAAAATCATCTCCTGAGAACATGGAAAGCTACAGTAATCCTCTATAAAGTCTGGCAATGTCCTGAATGACTGAAGCATGCTTTCTGAAGGATAAAATGCCAGCCCATTCAAAGTTGTTGCTCTGGAATAACTAGCTTGTTCCACTCACTCCAAATAACAATCACAGCATTATTTCCGAATTGTCAGTTGTATTTGTAAGACCTAATATACTGTTCTTTGGTAAAAATTCTGCCAACAGCGGTCCTTTGGTAATTTACTATAATTATGTGAATTATGGAAAAGGTTAATAATAATGTCTCATTTCTCATTTAAGCTTTCCAACAGATTTTTTTGGGGACTTATTTGTTGACACTTATTCTGCGGCCTCTTGTTTATTCCTGTGAAAATATACCGTCAATGACGTCCATTAAAGAGGATTATAACAATATTATTTATCCTGTTCTTCAAAAAGTCGTAAGTATGATGGATGCCCATATATTCATTTTAGATGAAATTTACAATATAATTTAAGCAGAACAATCATGTATTGTGATTAATTTGTTTGTACTGTATCACGCCATAAAATGTTAGCTATCAGTTCAATTAATAATTTCATTAAACAATTACGATTTGACACATGACAACTGAATTATACTTATTATATTGTTCTTAGGAAAATACAATTGCAAATGATTTACAAAACGTGACCTGCAAGACAAAACAAACAACTGTACATGAGTGTGAAGAAAACAATGTAAGTAAACATCCTATGTTTAAAACAAAAGATACAAAAAGACCCTTCATCGGCTTCAGATATGCATTTTTCATAAATCCTGGCATGCTTACTTTTCCATTTATTTGAAACTTAAGTGGTTTTGTATTATCTTGATATGTATACAGTAAGTAAAGTAATTTACTACTGTATAAAATAGGATAATTTTTAATGTACAGTAGGAAATTACTTATATACATATGAGGAAAGAAGGGAGCGGAAGATCGACAGGTGGATCGGTGCAGCATCAGCAGTTATGCGGAAAGTGTAGTATTCTATTGTGGTAAACAGAGATCAGAGCTGGAAGGTAAGGCTTTCAATTTACTGGTTGATCTACGTTCCTACCCTCACATATGGTCACGAGCTCTGGGTAGTGACTGAAAGAATGAGATTGCAGTTACAAACAGCAGAAATGAGTTTCCTCCTGAGAGTGGCTGGGCTCAGCCTTAGAGAGGGTGAGGGAGTCAGTCATTTATGAGGGGCTCAAAGTAGAGCCACTGCTCCTCCGCATGGAAAGGAGCCAGTTGAGGTGGTTCAGGCATCTGCCTAGGATGCCTCCTGGACGACTCCCTGGGGAGGTGCTTTTGGCATGTCCAACTTGGAGGAGGCCCCAGGGCAGACCCAGGACACGCTGGAGAGATTATCTCTCTCGGCTGGCCTGAGAACACCTTGGTATCCCCCTGGAGGAGTTGGAGGAGGTGGCTGGTGAGAGGGAGGTCTGGGTATCCCTGCTTACACTGCAACTCGACCCCAGATAAGCAGCAGAAAATGAATGAATGAATGAATGAATGAAACAAGATTATGAAATTTCACTAGTAGAGATTGTGTAAATAGATTTTTTAAAGTGACAAACATCACAATTCTAAAAGTGTGGGTTTAAAAAATTGTGGTTTCGTGCATTTTTGTTTGTCTGCTGCTTCCTATCGTTCATGTGAATTGGAGTAGCTTAGCAGCACAGCGTCAAAGACACCACTTGTGTCTTATATTTGACTCTGCCTATGCAAAGCCTGCATTTACCCCCACCTGCATTACAGATACTCATTGTTTATGTGAATTAATGATTTTGTATTGTCTGCATTGACTGAATAAGCACATGCTTGAGTACCCATGATACCCAGTACCCAGAGCAAACCTTGCCTAAGGCTGAAAGCTTCCTGGGACTGGCTCCAAAACAGGTGGATGTGCTGTTCATGTGTGAATTAAACTTATTTCTCCTTCTCTGTCTCAAAAAACGTCGACATTCATGTGTGTTTCGTCCCTTTTAGGAAAGAAGTTCTATTCATAAAATGGTGTCTGCCATCCAACTAAAACTAAATAATAAGAAAGTAAGCTGCTATCTAAAGAAACTTATTAGTCTTATAAACAATTCCCTTGGATGTAACGTAAAGGTAAGAACTTTTTATTAAGAATCAAATTGAGAAAGAAAACAGAGATGCTGCAGATCAAAGCTAATCACCCACTGGCTGTTCCTTCTCAGGATGAAAACGGAACACATTCTGAATGTGCCCACCTCCCAGGACAGCGTTTGCCACAGAAGAGAGCCTGCAAATTTTGCAGACTCTGCCGGGCACGACGTGTCATTGATGCGACGCGCTCATGCTACGCCAAGCTGAAGGAGAAGAATGGCTGAGCGCTGAGCTGGGGTGTGTGGATTCAAGGGCAAACCGCTCTCTTTGGCTGATGGCCTTCCTGCTGCCCAGGAGCTTTCAGAGAAGAGCAAAGGAAGCGGGCTCAAGTGACAGGACTCCGCAAAAATCCTGCGTGCTACAACTATTGGATTCAGCATTTTTGTGTCTAATCATATTATCCTAACCACAGACATCAAACATGACATGTGCTCTGCTACCCTATGCGGCTAACTTACCGAAACATGAGATTTCGACCTTCTAACAGCATGGAGAGAGGTAACGGGTGCAGGTCATGGGCAGCTGTGACTTGTGTCGGAGGTGGTCTTTGGATTGTTGTAGGTATGACATCTTGTGGTAGGAAGCTGTAATGCGATCCAGGCATATCCAGTTATACCACGCTTCAGGTGGCGTAAGGCTTCATTGGTTTTTAGGCATCGAAGGGAATGAGGTCTTCAGAGGAACGGCTCTTTCAAGTTTCTTTCCACGTAAAAAAAGCAAAAAAAAACCCAGGTGTTTATTTCGTTTCATTTTTAAATACCTGCCTGTAAATGGACCAAACAATTCTCCTAACTACAGTAATGTGTATCACGATATTTTATCATGCTTGAAACTAGTCAATTGTACCCAATTGTAGAATCACTACCAAGTATACATTACTTTGATATAAATATAAATGTATATTTGATATAAAGTATATGCTGAATTCATATAACGGCCTTATCTCACAGTCAAGGTGACTGCATGTGACAGTACGTCTTGTTTAGTCAGTGACTTAACAGCTGTTTTTATGAAGGACATTTTGCATGATCCGCATAAACATTAGAGGGTTATGTGATGGCATTTGGCATGACTCTCAGTGTTTATCTTTAATACTTCTGGCTCTCTGAGCAGCTTATGATGGCGCCTTTAGCTAAGCACCTTACAAACACAGTATTGTATCCTAAGCTAAACTGACAGGGGGACGGTGCTCTTACTTCTAAACTGATTTCCCCAACGTCTGCTTCAATAACTATGTAACTCAGGTACATAGATCAAGTTGGCTGAGGAATAGGACAGGGGGACAAGCAGCGGCAACTATGGATCATTGGACTGGTAATGAGGTTAGTGGTGGTGAAAACTGCCAAGGGAGAGGCAGTTCAGGTCACTTTTGAGTTTCTACTATAATAAGCTAATGTTTTAGTCAAGATGATGAATTAGAATCTGCAGAGACATATTACAAGTCTAAAGCGGATTCTAAGGAAGGAAAATTATAGTAATTCGCAGCAAGACAAGAGAATCCAACTAAATCCATTCCAATAAGGTGAGGCTTGGCAGGTGACTTCTAATTTACAAGAAAGGAATAAATTACTAATTCATATATTTATTGTAGACAGGAACATTCTGCTGATTATTTCATAAACACACCATGTGTTCAAGTTATTCTTTGAGGGTATTACAGTAAATTGCGATGTTTCCATTGTTCCACTCCCTGCTTGGTTAATTTTATCTTCATGATTTCATAATACCAGAATAATGTCACTTTTGAAAACAGTGTCAAAAACTGTGGCATGTCTTACTGGTATGAGAAATTAGTAACTGCCTTAGCCTTAACTTCAAATCATACATTATTTCCTATTTTGTCCATGTTTCATGTGCAGGCAAACAGGATCAGCTTAACAATCATCTGTAATTCTTTCATCTCTGAATCTGTCATTCATAACAGTCAATGGCTGCTGTGTGCGAACAAAAGAATGTACTGGACGTATCAGCTGAAACATGCAAAACTGTAGCCAATAAAGTTCTTACTGTGCTGAAGACTTTTTATTTATGCATCTGAAAAGCAAATGGTTTGGAGAAGAACACCAAAGAAATGATACCAAGAGCAGAAGCTCCTTAATTTGGATGAGGTTTCAATTTTTGGGGCATGCTTAGAAAAAAAACATCTTAGGGATTGGACGACATACAGTTTAATTAACAGTGAACAACTTATTTTAGAGTGTCATATTGTAAAGCGGTATTACACCCTTTAAACACATGAATATACTAAAAGTACCCTAAAATACAGTCTATTCTGAAAAGATGAATTACATAGATACACATTTAATACTTGACGTGAAACTTAGAGATTTATTAAGGTTACAAACCCAAAACATCTCATTCCTACTCAGTGAACATCTACTGTATCAGTTAATATCCATATTACATTTTTCGTGAATCCAAATCAGAGCAGAAGACCCATTATATATAATAAAACCATAATGGGTTTCCGACGTGCTCCAATTTGCAGAATTTTGTAAAAGTGAGACCAAGAAATTTCAGAAACCATTATTTACACATACTTATGAAAAAAAAAACAGCATTTCGTACAAAGTGCACACGTTTAAATAAAATGAAACACAGCAATATTGGTAGGTCCCTACATTAAAAAAAGAATAACTTAAAAACCAACTCTCAAAATTGGGTGAAATAGCTTGGTTTGTAGAACTTATTAAAAAATACTCATTCAAATAAAAGAAAAACAACTCCCATGAATATTTGGACAGTGGGCTCTTTTTGGGGAGAAATATCAACGCTGTTAAACAGTGAAACCATGATAACATTGTGGTAAAATCCTGCCGTGTCAAGGTTAAATGTAGCAGGGCTATTTTGAGCTAATGGAAACATTTCCTTCCACTAATTCCAACCCATTTCCACATCAATAGAATTGCATAACAAAGGTAGCTTAGAAGAATATACATCATCCTTAAACAATGGTATATTTAGGGGATGTTCTCCTCCAAGTAAAGTCTAATTTTATTGCACTTGAAAAACACAACGGTGAGAAATGAAATGGACTTCAGTGTGTCATTCTCGCGTGTAATGGGTGGTCGTGTTTTGTTAGTGTATAACAGCTGTGGTCATCTTGGGCCTCGCTGCCTACATGCACATCCTCCTGACCCCGCACTCACAGCAGAACCTGGCGCTCTCCACCGGGTACCTGGTCCCACACTCATGGCAGAACTTCGTCAGCTGGCCGACGGGGTGGTCCACCTCCACGACGCTCTTTTGGTCATCCCTGCCAAGGGAAATAATGAGAAAAAAAAGAGAATTTAAAAGGCTTTCATGGGGTTACACTAATATGCTGCTATTGTAGTAACAACCGTGCCACTCAAAAAATTCTATTGACTTTCTGCCGAGATTGACAGGGCATGAATGACAAACATAATATTATATAAAATGTAATGCACGCATGCACGCACACACACACACACACACACACACACACACACACACACACACACACAGATTTTAGTGGCAGTTTGTTTTGATCCCAGATATCTGATGACCATGATATCTGACTTGACTACATGAAGATGAATAAATGATGTAGTTGCAACATTCAGTTGGATAAATAAGAAAAGCCGAATTCATGTCACTATTTCTGGCTCCTTTCATTGAATATGTAGCAACTTTCATGTGTATGAAAGACCCATTGACACCTGGCCAGATCCCCCACCCCCATTTATGAGGCTGATGGGGATGTATCTGGATCGCGTTTCACCGTTGCGTTGTTCACCAAATTACCACGCAAATGCGATTTGAATACGCACTAATGCGGCTATTTAGAATGTGAATAGTGATCTTCGGGTGAGAGCGGTGCTACACGCCCCCAAAGCAGATAAAACAAAGTAAAGTGACATGGTTTACTTTTTTTGCCAATTTATCCTAATTTGAAAAACTTTAATACTTCCAACAATGCATGTTTTGAAAATTTAGGATGTAGCATTTTTTCATGATTCTACAGGAAGATTTCAGCAAGATATAAAAGGAAATTTTCGAGAAAGATACATGGCATCGCTGACGATGCCATCGTCCCCAGTGGGTTAACATATCATATCTTTGTAAGGAAAATGCCATGGGGCCATCCTGGCAAAGATTTCGATCAAACCAAATTTACAAATAAGGAGGGGTCCCTCAGAGTACAAACCATGCCTCAAAAGGCTAAAAGTTTTCCTGTGTACCAATGGACATTGTAGAGGCCTAACCTCGACACGTAGCTATGGACATTATAGAGGCCTAACCTCGACACGTAGCTATCCGCATTGCAGAGGCCTTACCTCGACACGTAGCTATCCACATTGCAGAGGCCTTACCTCGACACGTAGCTATCCGCATTGTAGAGGCCTTACCTCGACACGTAGCTATCCGCATTG
>JAODUD010000033.1:6469585-6488719 GCA_026784285.1 Stomatorhinus walkeri | reverse complement strand
CATTGCAGAGGCCTTACCTCGACACGTAGCTATCCGCATTGTAGAGGCCTTACCTCGACACGTAGCTATCCGCATTGTAGAGGCCTTACCTCGACACGTAGCTATCCGCATTGCAGAGGCCTTACCTCGACACGTAGCTATCCGCATTGCAGAGGCCTTACCTCAACACGTAGCTATCCGCATTGCAGAGGTCTTACCGTGACACGTAGCTATCCGCATTGTAGACCTTCCGCCTACTGGGCCCTGCAGCTGAACTTGTGTTTTTCAAGGATCCTGGAGATGTTGGCGTCCTGGATTTCATATTAAACCTATCCAGAGATCAAAGATGAAACTAATTCTTAGGTGGGAGGCATCTTGTAATGCTCATGAGCTTCCCTCACTGGGCATTTCTTTGCTTTTAGACTATGACAAACATTTGCTTTGGCCCTAATGTCAAAGACAAGATGAAAGAGGTTTCTTCAACAAAACAGACCATCAATCAAAATTTCATTAACAATACTACTGACTTAAATTGGAAGAAAACAAGCGACCATAACAATTATTGTTGCCTTGATTTGCATGAGCAAGAGAAGGTTAAAAAAATAATATCACAAACTCTGGCCAACCTTTTTCAAGACACCATCATGAAAAAAAAATTTAAACACCTTCTCCAGTAATTAGAACAAAAGCAGTAGAACCATAACTTAAATTTACAAAGCTGAAATACAAACATCAAACAACTCCAGAGCCATGCCAGAAGCCCGCACTCAACATCAGACACCTGCACGGACCGCTGACCCTGGTGCTGATCATCTTACCCAGACGGGGGGCTGGTGAGGCCCGAGGTGTTGGTCCGATTGAAGGAGTAGCCAGAAGTGGCGCTTTTCATAGAGGCGGCAGAAGGAGACTTGCTGACAGGAACCCCTGTTCAGAACAAAGCGACTTTCGAACCGTGTCCCTCAGTACTTTAGCGAAAGTTGAACCACGTGCTAGGTTCATATTTGAGGGTGCATTCCTAAGTATATTCAAGAAAAACGCCAAACTGCCAATAGTAAATAACATTCTCTGCAGATAGGATTTCAGCAACCAATCGGAAGAATGTTACAAAAATATTTAAGCTAGAGTACAAATCAGGTCTGTAACCTGGGGCACCAGTGGTGTCCAGCAACCTTATCGATAGGTTCCTTACTGTACATTGCCAACTGAAGGGGGGAGGAAGACCCCTCTGTAGATTATGCCGACTGGGGGATCTGGACAATATATATATATATTTATATATTTTTTTTTTGGGGGGGGGGGTTCAGTTACATAATTTTACTACTCGACTAGGTGCCTGAACTAGGTTAAGTTACTCATTTAGGAAACTCTCACACAGCATCATTAACTGACTCTGAAATAATACAGACATCAAATTGTTAACACAGAATAGGGAAAACCTGTTCTTCAACACAAAGTCAATACAAATCTTGAGGTATCTTGGAAACACGGTCACATGCACATTTACGGGAAGCTCTACAGGGTCTGGGCTACTGGCTGCCCACAGTAAACCTCAGATGAAATATACTGTGGATCAGGGCACTGCTCCATTAGGACACCATTCCCACCAGAGGAAACCACATCACAAAAGGTATAGTAATGAGCTATATATACACGGCATTAGTGATGGAGAAAAGCCCAACCACACCAGGAGAGCCCGACTGCCAGAATGTTCCACCACAGGAAAGGGACACGTGAGCGAGTCACTGCACAGGCGCGCGCGCACACACACACACACCTTGCCAGACTGCACCACGCCCATCAAAATTCGCCTGTGCAGCCAGACCCAGGAACTGCTGAGGCAGGTGCCGCAGGTTGCATCACCGTCAAGACGGTTCTTCGTCATGTTTGTAATCACCGCAGCCAGAGTAATACTCCCCAGATCCAGCCAGGCATGTACCAGGAACCGACCAGAGACCCCCTGCCAACACCCACCCTAGACCTGAAGCAAGTCTGGTCCATGTGGGGTCAGCACAGAGAATTACCCATGCTGTGCAAAAGGCTTAAACAGGCAAAGAAAGATATGTGTAAATAATCTTCGTGTTGGTATACAACTATGTCGGCCAAAATGTGTCAGCGTAGCTATTTTAGACCCCCAGCATTTGCAGCAACTGTCCAATATATCAATGTATTTTTTTTTTTTTTTTAACTGGACAGATACCCCACCTCGTTTGGCTAATCAGAATCCCATTCAGTTATTTACCTAATTAAATATATTAAGTGAGCTGGCTGGAATGGCTGAGGTGTCCTTGAGGAGGGGTTTGGGAACCAAAACAGTGTTCATACAACAAGATATCCGTAACTATTTGAAGAACAGAAGAAATTCTGGATTTTTATTGTGCTACTGTGAATTTGCATATGTTCCAATTCTAAATTGTGTTTTTTTTCCTAAGCATATATAAACTTACTACTCAGAAAAATAGCCTCAAACATTTTTTTGGACTGCGGAAGCCTTTTGCACAGTACTGTACCCATGTTCTCAGTTGTCATTTACCGATTCAACCTCAGAAGACATTTAAGCTACGTAACCAAAAAAAGCCACAGATCTGAGCAAATCTTATTTGCAAAATAACAGATTTATATAGATGTATATAGTATAACAGATCATATAACATGTACCCTTCAAATTCATTTATGCAACATACACAAGTACAGGTGTACGCATGCATAATTATATGTGGGAAATTGAAAAGTAAACAGTGTAACCTTTCATGTGATTAAGTTAATGTTCTGCAAAGATAATTAAGAACAGTGCTGTGAATTACCATATTCAAAGCAATTAGGCCACTATGACAGCTTTTACAAGTGAATTCCATTGCCTACCGCATACATCCAGAGCATATTCTATCAGGGCTGCTGCTTGGTTTTAAAAATTAAATTGACTGTTTTTCCAAAACCGTTTTTAAGGCTTCAACAAAGGAAAATTACATTTTTGTGTGGGAGAGTGCGAGCATATCTGGCGGAGTATGTAGCCCTGTACGGCAGCTGCACAAGGCCAAGAGATCATGAGTCACACTATAGCTTGGGTCAAAGAAAATCTAGGAAGCAAAATGTTCCAAATGGGGGAAGTCCCTGGGAGCCACCAGGAGTATAAACTTCACAGACATCGGTGGCACGAAGCGAGAACCGTCCCACGTATGCTCAGAACTGCCTGATCTAGAGTTTTTGGAAGACTTCTTAAGGATCTATGGGAAGCTTATCTATTCAGTTTATTGTTTAGTTGAGTAACTGGTTGATTACTGAACTCTTGATGTTTTTATTTATTAATTTTTATAATACAGCCACTGGGGGTAACAGAGCTAGTCAGTGGGGGTCAGGTCAGGCTCACCTGCAGACGGCCCGGACGCGGAACGCTGGGGCAGGCGAGAGGAGCCGGAAGCTGGGATGGCCGACATTGCAGGGGAGCTTGCCTTCTTTACTGGGGGGGGCTTGTACTGTTGGACATAAGAGCGAGAAATAAGGGCGTCCCTAAGGCAGAATCAGTCAGAACTCAAATCAGACACGCCCTTAGGTTCTCTGCCCAGCCTCTTCCCAAGGCGCTGGAGCGACACAGACCTGAGACCGGGCTGGAGGTTTTGCCTTCGCGTCCGCAGTCACCACCTTGCCTTTGTTGGGCATCCGCGCCGCCTGCTCCTTGCAGAACTTGATGTGCCTGTCAGCCGCATTCTCGCCGAACCGCCTCTGACAGTACGGGCACTGGATGTAGTCTGCAGCACCATGAGCGTGGGCAAGGACAACACATCCAGCGTCACGACCAGCTTCCCATGGTGGCATGTTACGTGGACAGTGACATGTGCTGGCTTCAGGTACCGTTAGGCCTGCTGCACTGTGTGTGTGTGGCGGGGGAACCTTTCAACTGATTTACAACCTAGTGAGGTTTCCTCTGTAAGGGGAGGGGTACTTAATCTCTGTGCACTACACGTCTCACAGCACAGTGTGTTGGATTTATGCTTGGATACTTCTCAGGGCCAGAGCCAGAAATAAATTTTGGGTTGGAGTCCGGCAAGTTCTGAGCTGGGCTCAAACTCATTGTTTTACTACCTAACTACGTGCCTGGTCAAGGACAAACTAATTTCAGGGGGACGGTGCCTGGAACATGTACAAAATTCTGGATTCATTCCTCAGCATATAACAGGTCCGGTTTAATCAGAAATCAGGATGTTTAAACAAGATAAGACTGGAATCCCATTCAAGAGAGGGACCAGCAGAAGATAAACAAAAGTCAAACTTGAGAAGTGACCCTTATATTAAATATTTTATTTTTACAAAAATGTATATAAACAATATATAAATAAAGCGTCGGAAAGAGATGGGGATGTTGTGGTGTGAATACAGCCTAATTTCTGCTGTCCCTCCCCCCCAGACTTGCTGATTATTCCAACATACCTACATCCTAACCCCAAAACGACCACCTCGATGAAATAACATAGTGGTCGCACTGGCAGGGAGACAGGCTCGGGGAGAGCAACCAGCCAGGCTCAGCGCCTCAGCTCACCGGGGTCGTAGGACGGGGGTGGGGGCGGCGGTAGAGGGCCACCCTCCTTCATGACTTGGGTCAAGCCTTTGGCCGCACGAATGGTGGCGATGAACTCCTCATGTTTCCGGCGCCAGTTAGAGTGCTTCTTGGGTGGCTCTGCCTAAAGGGTGGTAGACGGACAGAGTAAAGTGAACTAAATAACGGAGGCGTGTTTCGCATGGGCCCTGAACGAGGAGCACCGACCGTCAAATTAAAAATTAAAATGAAGTTAATTAGCTTATGGATTATAATGGACAAAACTGTGGAAAACAAACAATGGTTATTTCCCAGGAGGTGATGTCGCTGAGAAACCTGCACTTCAAAACCCGATCAGCTGCTTCTAATATATGGGGCATCGAATTACATGATTTTTAGTGTTGCGAGATCAATGTGGAGAGTCCATTCTAGCATCCCCTTATTTATCCATTCACTCCTCAAGCAGCTTATCTTACAGAGGGTCACAGCTGGGAGGTTGGTTCTTATCCCATGCAGGGATAAATAAACTTTTTGTATTTACCACTATGACAGTTCCAGTATGTCAAGCAGTCAAAAAAAGTCCAGTCAATAAAACTGGCATTTTACCCATCAGAGCCTGATCGGCTGTTTTGGGGGAAAACCATGAATCTAGTTAATTGGCAGAGGCTATTACATACAGGAAATAAATCTCTCTGACACTGACGGCTCTGGAAAACATCACATAATACACTGCCTCAAATAATACCTTTAACCACAAACTTCCAGCAAATGATCCCTATATCTGTCTGGGACACAGAGGTATGAACCAACAAAAGAAAAGCACTCTGGATAAACAGGGCAGTGGAGGATAGAGAAAATTCACCAGCATTAACTTTAAGCTAATGAGGCAAAATCCCAGCACAAAATATTAGACAAACGTATCCTTGTTTAATAGCTGAAAACAAAATAGTCACAGGCAAATCGGAGCTACTTATTTAAACAAACAGTAATTTCTAAACCAGATGCTTTTGAATTTCCTAGAAGTTGGGATATTTGGAAGTCAATGACTCAGTTGGACAGAAAAGGGCAAAACTATCATAAAACAATCATAACCAGGATTATAATGAGTTTTATTTGTACATTAACCTAAAAATTGACTGTTTCGAACAAGACAAAAACTGTGTATGTATAACTTATGTATAAGTTATGTCCGAATGATAAGTTCAGGAAACTATTACTGATAAATGTTCGACTGTAGTTTATAAACACTTCAAAAATGTTTTAGCACACCGGATACTTCCGTCCCAATGATGCTTAGCTTATTTCTCATGGATGGCATGTTTATATTCTCTGGTTTAGAAGAATGATAACACGCTACCGTTAGTTTCATTCAATCGCCGCTAGGTTTAATTTTAGTCCCATTTGATGAGTATCAAGAGCACTAGATGGCATACGAACTTCTAGAAGAGGTTAATATCTTTCATTTTTAAGATTGTGGCACTTATTTGATATTGTTGGAACATGACTGGCAAATATTGATAAAATATTAACAAACAAATAGAATTTCAAGACAACATCTGAATAATTCTTAGATTTAATAAAGCAAAGCTTATAAAAAAGATACTACATTTTATAAAAGTGATTAAGGATTTCCTACATGTAAGATTTTTTAAAGTACAGCCATTTCTAAAGAAAGAAGACAAAAATTCACTGAATTTAAAAGAAAGGACACATGAATTTTATACCTTAAGACCAAAACAAACAAGGTGTTGTTTCAACTTACTTTATCAGACTTAGGAGTGCTGGATGTACTGTGTAACTGAAATACAATCAGAAGTGGTTTAGCATTTTTCTTTTTAATCATTATTGTAACATTAGGGAGAAAGGGTTTATAAGATCTAGCCCCCATGAGGATACTTCATTCATACATCCCATGTAATGGGGTCATCTAAAAAAAAAACACCATTCAGAGAGAGAACCTCAATCTGACCTTTGGTTTGAGAGGTTTCACAGTGGAAATGTCTGTTCCCTCTGCTCTCTGTCTGCTGGAGTCAAACACCTTCCTCCTTTTAATGGAGGCCTTTTGGCAGATGGGTGTGTGTTTTTTCTACACAAAGGAAAAAAGAAAAAAACTTAAATGTAAACAGCAATTACACAACGCAAATTAAGCCTTGACCCAATTTCTCTGTGTGTAGAGATAGTTTAGAAAAAACTGAGTCGGCTGCATGTTTTTATAAATAAGCTGCTCCTGTCTCACTATGTCAGCACTGGAAGTCGAAAAGATCGTTACCTTGATAAACTCAGGAAAGCAGATAAGCTTAAATTTTTAGCATAAACATGCACATTTACGCAGCAGTAACATTCAACCAATAAATCACATCAACAATATGCAAACTATGCTTTCATCCATCTAATCTCTGCTTATTACGATTAAGGTAAGGAACACTGTATCCGTACACGTCCTTGTGCACCGTGCAAGACACAAAGCCACATCCACAGCCAGCAAAACCACTCACACAATCAGAGCAAAAGGAGTCGCCAGTTCACCTTAATCTGTGGCTGGACTGTGGAAGGAAATCAGAGGTGACAACGCAACCACAGAAAGAAAACGCAAACAGTGCCTGACCGCAGCCACTGTACAAGCTCAAAGCCCAATCATATTTAACACACGTGCTTCAATTCGTCCAATACACAAGATAGACAGGAAGCACATTTTTACTTACAAGCACTTTTGCAAAAAAGCTCCTTCCACATATTTTGCAAGGAATGAGATCCTCATTGGGAGGAGTTTCAGTACCTGTAAATATTAAAGGATAAAATGGCAACGCAGGGAATGCTCAGTCAGCTTAATAAGAAAAGGAGAGAGAGTGATTACAGATTTAACATGTTCAGACCAAGATACCCAAGAAGTACCTCTAGGGATGAATCATTAAATAATGCTCAATTATGCAACAAATAAGAACAGCAGCTACCAAAAAGAAAACACGAAGGAAGTTCAACACTTGTTAAGTAGAGGAGACGGTCTCACGGAGGTCTGCAGTGTGGATGAACATGGGGATTAGATTGCTTCCCTGTTACAACCTTAAGTCAACCTGCAGAACCTAAAATCTAAAGTAAGACTTTGGCTAGCGCTAAAAGCTGCACACCCTAAGTAAGGTAACATGCCAGGGCAGACAGACACAGGAGCTGCCGACCTTCTACCTGAAAGAACAGCAGCCACCGCCCTCCAGCAATCATCAAACCACTGAAATGCTTTAGGATTCATTTCTGTCTATGAACGTACCCCACATTCAGAGAGTCCATAAGTGAGATCATGTATTAATACGAAATAAATGCGAATTAATGTTAAATGTGTCTTTAAATATGTAGAGGTTGAAATGGGTGCATCTCATCACCACCTGTCCCAGTTCCGTATATTTAAGCTGTAATTATTTGCACGATAAACCAAATATGTAGACTGCTAATATAAATACTGAGAATATAAACACAACAACGGGGCGGGGGACTACAGCACGTAGGGGGTGGGGAGATTAATCTTCGGCCGTCTAGCGGCTTAATAAAAGAAAGACGGTGCAAAGCCAAGCACGAAAACCTAGTCGGCGCCAGCAACAATGCCGTTACGTCTTCGGCACTGTTACAGTCGGAAATATAAATGAATAAATGTTGCAGGTTCCTCACCATCGAAGTCCTCCATGTTTTTTTCTGTTTTACAGACGCTGCTACTGTAGCAACTAACGGGAATCGTCCCGCAAGAAGCCGCACCTTGATGTATCCGTGAATATGATTGGCTGTTTCGCCCTCGCCGGAGAGCCTATCGCTGCACGCTATACTCTTTAAACGGCAGGTGGGGCGTGGGCGTGGGCGTAGGTCTGTTTGTGGACATGCGGTCGGCTCACCTCGCGGGGCATGCACTCCAGCTTAAGGTGCATGAGATCCACATGTTGGCATGTCATTTTGCGGTGTGGCACTAAATATCTAGAAAGGTGTGTATAGTATGGGAATGACAATAACCTTAGTAAATTCGCTGTATATCCTGAAAATTGAAACTCACATCCCGCATAAAATAGACATCTGCATTATGATGCCCCCCAAGTTTCAATCTGGAAGCTTTATCTAGACGCGATACTAGCAGCCTGTTCTCCCTTGAAAGGGGGCTTTCACGCGGGGACTCATATAGCTTGAGCACATCTGTAAACCCACTGCAGTTTTGTGACAAGCAGACCACTATCAAATGGTGAATTTGTTCACTGCACATTTGTAATTTTAATAGCTCTCCGGAGTAGAGAGAGGACAATGGTGGCTGTATATTCGGTGCTGGGTATGACGGGGGAATTTGGCAAATGTAGAAATGATGTCATATGTCAAACTGCACAAAAAATAATATGATACTGCTAACCTTTTCCCACCTCATGGCTTATATTTGGCTATTTTCATAGCCTTTTAAAACTACTAGAAAATATGTAAATTATAACAAAACAGCGAACAGAGCAGCTATAGTAGGTAAATGGGTCTAAGTATATGAGTTTCTAACTATATTGTTTCCACAAGCACTTTATCTGTCGTTTTTATCTGTCAATTTCAAGATCATCCGTGGTTCCTTTAATACTTCATATCCTATATCTCATGACACATACTGCATGAAGTACATTATTTGAAACGCTGCCATTTATGAAGGCGTGTTATATGCACCAAAACAAAATCTGCACATAGAAACTTAATTGCAAAAATATAACACAAAAAACATGTAAAATATGAACGACTTTATTTTATAAATGATCGACGTTTACCAATTTTGTAATGTATTACTATATTGGAAAATTAGCTTGTGAAAGTACGTGTTAATGTTTCCTTTAGACAATTTATATGTATATATACTTATAGATATATATTGAAAATATTTACGTTGATTTATTTATTTGCAAAGCGTAACGTTGGGTGTGTAAGTAACAGGATTGATCGGGACCCCCACCCCCATCGTGGGAAAAAAATCTGGAATCCCTTCGTGACATCATAGCTGGAATGGCTGGCGCTGGGAGTTAATGAGACTCCCGCTTCAGTTAAGAAAATGGGCGTTTTTTCCTTTAAAGCATTTTTAAAATCGTGATTTAAAATAAAAGCTTTCGACATAGCACTAAAGGTAAGCAGCGCACGTACAAATGTAACGCTTGCGAGATTGCTTCTGTTAAACATCCTACTGGCATGCGATCGTCAGGCTAAAGAGTCTCCGGTTTTTATCTGATCAGAGCCTATGTCCGCAACCTACATCAAAACGCGTTTATATGCGTCTCTGTATGTCTGCCTGTTTAATACAACGCATCGATTTATATAGTATGCTTTGATATAAATCCACATCAGCAGCAACCTACGCTTAGCAAGAATAACAGTCGCCCACAGTGCTTGCCACTGCTTTTTTATTTGCGTGATGTCTTTTTCGTGAATCAAATGTTTTACCATCAAGGTGTAATTTAGATAAAATATTACGAATAACTAATTCTCTTGTATGGCGCCATGCAAAAGGATAGATCTAGATAGGTTTAACTGTGTTGCAGCGATATTCTGCGAATCCTGAGCTGCAACAGCTGCTACAATTTATTCAAATACAATTATTCATGTGGCCTTTCGGTAAGACATGAAAACGTTTGGCAAAAAACGTCTTTATTGTTGTTATTCATTAATGCCCGTAAATGCCGGACGCTGTATTACAATGACATTGTAACAAGCATGAGATTAGGGCTAATAGTATTAGCTATAATCTTAGTGTAACTATGTAGCTTTTGCGAGTCTAGTCCGCAGAAGCCAATGAAGCAGAAACAATGTTTGGCCTTCTTTGAAAGGTGTTGAAACAGAGTAGTTGGTTTTGTTACGGATCAAAAATAGTCAGTGTTTGTATTGTTATCATTGTTTTCTTCATTGATGAGATATTTTGGAACAACATCTGCAGAAGGGCATTGAGCTCTTTCGTGGCATTCCCGTAGAGGATAAACCCAATATATGTGTGCACAGTTCTAGGTCTGTATTTCAGTGTCATTTTAGGTAAACCTGATAAAAAAGGAAAGCAAGCCCACAATAAAATGTAAGACAGGGGGTGGAAGTTTAGACATGTTGCCCAGAACATTCAAGACTTTATAGATGTTAGTACAAATTGTTATTGCCTCCCTTGGCTGGGCCTCTGTGATGTATAGCTATTAAAATGCAGAAGCTCTGTTGCTTTAATGGTTTGAAATTTTTAATTTAGTAGTTTGGTGGTTTGAGGTGCAGAAGAGCTAATGCTGATGACCATGGTGAGATCTTCCAGGGAAATGCAGAGGAGCCTTTTTCTGCTTGTAGGGCCAAAGTCTTGAACCGACCAGTCAATCTTGAAATATTAAATTATTATTCTATGGTTCTTCTAAGATAAGGTCCTGGATTACAGTTTTTACGCATCTTTGATTTCTTTCCTTGTGTTCACAAGCATACTTGCCCTAAATTTAGTTTCTCTTTTAAGATGTGGAGGAAAATGCTTTTTTTTAGTAATATGGCGATCAAAATTTTCCTTTGAAATGTCACACCTGATAGAAAACCAGGCAGTGTGAAGAGACAGATGTTTAATCGGAACAGTGTTACAGCTTTTGCAGGCGAAGCAACCCTTGTGACGTTCTATAGAGCTTACCCTTCAGTAAAAGGTTTGCCTATGCATATTTAGCTAGTTTAACAAATGGCATTCAGCTGATGCTGTTTTCAGGCAAACTGACATTATAACTTGTGGTGTGTGGGCGGTACACGTTATGTGATGGGGGCCTGGTGTGGATCGGCCTAGACACAGTACTGGCCAGAAAGCTTGTTTGCTTCTTGCATGGCGAAACCACTGCCCCCTCTTCCCTTCTTTAACCTTCCGGGAGCAACGTGTGAACCTGGTCACAGATGGAAATGACTACGCATGTTTTAGCCTGGCTGCCATGTGACTAAACGGAAATGCTCATAAACCGAACGTTGCCACATTCTGATTTTGCAAATCACTCGACCCCGCAGGCTGTTTAACAATTATCACTCTTTCCTTGTTTGGAGATCGCATTTGGTTTGTGGGCTGGGAACGATCTGTCCCGTCTCTTTGTTGACGAGTAATAAATTGATTGTTTGCTGTTTGTTTTATTTGTTTTTGCCAGAGATGCATGGACAAGCACCAGCTGGCTGTCCCCAACAAAGTCTGCATATACACAAACATTTCAGTGCGTTTCAGTTTCTACACTAGTCCACTCCTAGTCTATTGCGAGACATGCAGCTACTCTTCCAAATCTCGTGTGTATTCACTTTTTCCTGGAGCTGTGAGAGGTAGTTATGCGACACAGCAGTTTTGTTTCCCGGCCGCGCCATCTCCAAGCGTTTGCCAGGCCTGTATTTTCATACGAAATTTCGGAATTGCCTTAACCGTACAATCATAACATGTACTGCCTCTTCCATTTTATTTTTACTCAAGTGATAGGTTAATGCATGTTTAGCAACATAAACACATCACGGTACAAGAAAACCAGATAAACAGAATAGTAATATTAATGTGAAAGACATTTAAAAAAAATTACAAATCTGATAGATTAACTACAATATGCTGAGGCATGGTGGAAATACATAGAAAATATTACTCAAATACGATTTAAAAATGTCTATGCGCACAGTTTGTCACACACAGTGTGCCAATGAACATGAATGAAGCCTTGTTAGAAAAATGTCATACTCTGGAAATTTGAATCACCTGTCCTGAGACATTCTTGAAGCCCCAATGCAATAGAACATGCATGTTCACAATAACCTGCCATAGTTTTCCTAGCTAATTTATAGTGACAAACCCTATAAAAAGTGACATTACAGAACCCCTATCATAGATTCATATTCATATCTAACTATTATTTCTAACTGTGCGACAATAGTTCATTAGACTTCGTATAAAACAATGAGCTATTCTTAGTGTGTTTACAGCCTGTTTTGAAGCTATCTGGTTCGTCAGCATTTTCCAGCTGAATGACAACATGTTAAGGGTAACAGCTGAGCGACCCTGAGGCAGGGCAATGTCGTTTACCAAAAATAGCACCCAGGGCTTTGCATTGTGGGAAACAGAAGCACATGCATGGACTTAAGGACACACTTCCAGAAGCTTTGCGAATGGGTAGTAGTTATTTGTAAGTTACTAGCACCAAGGCTGCGTTTTTAACATGGTGCTGGAGGATCTCTATAATGTAAAGTGTGTGTGTGTGTTGGCTCACTGTTGGCTCATTCTGGAAGGCCACTTGAAACTGGGCTTATTTGCAATCGTTATTGTGAATGTTCCGCACTCTTTGAGTACATAGAGATATGACACTGGTTTCTCCTTTGTAGGATTTTCTCAACATGTCATGTTGAATGACATTTTTTGATTAAACCTTTTGGTCTTGAAATCTGTATATTCTACTGTGCATGATCTCTGTGTATTGAAATGGGTTTAGCTTTGTGTTTTGAGAATTTAGTGCTTACATGTAGTAATTAACCATATATACAAAATAATTACCTTAACTGAAGGCTGTTCGTCCCATGTTACCATTTGTCAGGCTTTCATCATTTAAAACTTATAGGTGCATCCGATTATGTTCTATATCTATAACGGTTAAAAAACCACAAATGAAAAGAGGCCATCTTTGTCTTCCCAGATGACTCCAGTCTCGCCTACAGCTGTTACTGTCTCATAATGAAGGTTGTGTTTGCTTGTAATTATGGTGTTGAGAGCAATCTGCCACAGTCTGGGTTCCACTTTCTGTCTGGGGAAAGCACTTTTCTCCAGGCTGATTTAGTGGAATTTGCGGCTGTACAACTCCATACCATGTCCTTGAAACACAAATTAGATAGGAAACTCTTTTCTGGGTATTTTTTTCTGTGGATGTTAAATTCTTTCTCTGCTTTTCACAAAAGGAGTAAACTAGTTTGGATTTTTATGCACAGTTTAATTGAATAGAGGAGGAATGTAAAGTGTGTGTTCATGGATTGTGTTTTTAGTAAGTCATGGTGAGGCTTGCTCCAGTTGGACCATGTGACTTGGGAATGTGAGGGCGGAAAGGTGTCCCTGTTTAGTGTCTAGGCTTAACAGGCTGTGGGATGGGAATGAACAGATAAGATGCCTGTTTTGGGGAAACGGGGTGTTCGATCAGCCTCATTTTGATTGGATGTCTAAAATTACCCTTAGTGTGTGATTGTGTGTGTATTTCAATAGTGTGACATCCCATTCGGGGGTGTTCCCCAGCCTGTCTGGGATAGGATCCAGGATGTCCATTTTTGGTATGGGCTCATGGTCATGTCAAGTGGAGTGGAATAGGCTTGCATTGATGCAGCATCAATCTGAATGCACTGCTGTGTAATCCATCCATCCACCTATCCTGGTCAGGGTTGATAGGTCTGTGATGTAGTATATTAAATAAAGCCTGCTACTCAGTTGTCACAAAAATATACAAAGCATTATACTGCAAGCTTGGCCAAGTCAATCCCCCATATCCCTTGATAACCCCAGTTGCTTGCCAGAGTTTATATCCTTTCTCTGTATCCGTTTCCAGGGAATTTCTGGCTTTTCCTTTTCAGTGAGAAATGTCTCCCTCTACTGTCAGACGAAGGAAACATTTTAAACACTTTTCGCATCTTAAGTATTTTAAATGTCTTGCTATACGAATTCGGCCTGTTCATACCTACAGCTACAAAATGGCATAGAATCTGTTTTAAACCTGAATATGTCTCATTTAATTTAAAAGTCCATGTAGCGTTTCTCCCTGTATTCATCTTGCACAAATAGAGCTACAAGGGCAATGTCATGTAGTGTAGCACTGTCAGGAAAAGGTACAGTTTTGTTCCCCAAGGTACAAACAACATGAATGTACCCCCATTGTACAAAAACGTTCCTCAGAGTCCATTTCTGCACCTTAAATTAGACTAAAACACACTTACCTACAGCTAGAGTACAACTGGCAGACCCTTGAGGGTGCAGCCCCAGGAAATTGTACCCTCAGTGGTTCAAATTGGTATTTTTCATCTGACATTGTATAGGCCTACCCTAGATATATGTTTTAAAATGGGACTGAAACATAATATATACTCTATATACCTCAATAATTAACCTTTAAAGCCAGACTCCTCCTAAGGCGCTCACTGCCCGTTCTGCAGGCCCTGCTATGTTGAAACGTGTCAGCGATGACTGATGTGGAATCGACCTATGAGGACTTCATCGCTTCGGGCAGAAGTGGCAGGCGCAACGCCCTGCACGACATCCGCGGCGACCCGGGCGACCCGGACCACGGCGGCGTGTCGGAGACGCTCTCCAAGATCGACATCAATAAAACAGGTGGGCGACCGACAAACGCACCGGCGATCGGTTTCCTGCACCGGAGCGACGTTATGCGGGAATGACCTGGCTGCCTCGGCGCATATTGGCATCTGTTGATTTCATAACACGCTATTAATCATCGTATCTTTTCGATCGTATATTTTACAGTCGGTGTCGCGGACGCCTGCCAGCGCACACAGGGGATTCCCGTGAGAGTCTTTGCGCTAATTACTTTCGCAATTACAAAACTGTAAGAATGTTGCGGAGAACCCTCACAATTTTGTGATACAGCTCCACCCGTACCTTACACGTCGTTTTCACCTCCCGTTTCCCCTTTTCCTCCTCCGGGTAGATCTCATAGTGTGTGTGGATTTGATTGGCAGGTATAGGCTACCTGTTAGTCATAGCTGGTATGTCTATATAAATCAGTCAAGTTATTATCTTGACTGATTTGTATTTGAAACGTTCATTGTTACGCCGCTGGATATCTATGCTAGTACAAGGGCTGTAGACCCTTTGAAGTAAAATTGCCTAATTAGTTTATTTAGTTGGTTGTATTTTGGAAGGGTTATAGATTGGCCTAACAACATAAAATCATGTAAACCTATAATTATGGTAAAATGTAGACTTAATTCAGATTACCACAAATGCAGAGTTTAAAAACGCCAGGACCCGGTGCCTAACAAGGGGGAAAAATGATCCAATGACCAAAGATTGAACTTTCAGTATAAAAGCGAATATCCAGATACATGCAAGGAATATAAAAGCCATGTTGATGAATAAGAGTCAGTGAGTCAGTCCATGTTGAAAGAAGCCAGTGATGACTGAGGAATATGGAATTTGTGGTAAGGCCTTAAGTGTTACTCTGCCTGTAGGCAAGCCGTTGAAACTTCCAGAGACTCTGTGATGTTATAGCCCAGCACAGCAAAATATGACCATTTCTGCCCCCACGGGGCAACAATTTAAAAACCGCTTCTCCGTAATCTTTTTTCAATAGATTTTCGGTCCGTAAGTCCAAGCAATTCCGAGAGTATTGTTGGATTAACCGCATGTCTTTGGACTGCGATGGAAAACTGGAGTAGACAGAAGAATCCTTCATGACACAGGGAGATGGTGCAGGAGGAATTCGATCCAACAACATGCTGTGAGGTTACACTCGCTAAGAACACCCAGAAATCTGGAAAATTCTGGATAAATTCCTATAAGTTCCAGAAATCTAAATGAACTAAATTTACATAATGAAGGAAGTGGGGGGGGATTCATATTTTACCAGTTCCTGCTGAGGAATTTGCCCCAAATGGTATCGGAATATGGTGCATCGCATATGATTGACATTTTAAAATGGGTTTGAGGTAAATAAGAATGACGAGAAGAGCTGGCCAGCTGGCTTCTTGTGAATACGTGATTTGTTGAGTCACAGCTAGAGTGGAGAACAGACTTGTTTTGTTTGCACATAATGGATCTTTTAAGGACACACTTGTGGAATTAGATAAATTGTTTGATGCTATAACTAATGAAATGTCTTCCCGCTATCTCAGACACATTCATTTAGAGGTCAGTATAAAGTGACTCCTTTGACTCTATATTGGGATAATTCCTCATGCTCTGTTTATAGCTACCTGTTTATAGCTACCTCTTTATAGCTACCTGTTTCACCATGTTTGCCACTCCTCAATATTCCTAGAAAACTGTCCTACCTATGTGTGGTCATTCTTTATTTGCAGTGACATCCTTCTTGCTGGTTGTCCTTGCTGGGGTTGTGGAGCTAACGCTGAAAGGAAGATTTCCCATGTTTCCTAGCTTTATATGATTCCAATATGTCGTATCCATTTTTTTTTTCTCTTCCCAGGTGAAGGTGATGACTCTGAGCAATGTGCTGGCCCTGCAACAGATCCAGCACCGGAGTCCAAAGAGGGAAAAGAGGCAGTTAACAACCAGACCTGAGTCGCAGAGAAGGCGCCGGGTGCTGGATGGTCCTGGAGTCGCCCACCAAAAGAGGGAATGCACTCAACACTCTGAAAGGAGCTCTGAGAGGAGGAAGGGCTGTTCAGATTTCCTGTGGCACCAGAAAGCACAGGCTTTAAATATACGGAACGCAGGGTCCGCTTTGGGCAGAAATGAGTGGTTCTTTAATAATGGGTGAGGGAAGCCCACTAACCTCACAGGCAGCGACGTTGAAATGCAGTCCAGTGTCGTCTCAGTAGCTGAGGTAGGGAACATCGACATCCAGGTTTGATCCAAGTTGTTCCTGTTGACCGATCTGCTCCCGTGGTGGGGGGGCTGAGGGTGAGGGGTTGGGGGGGGGGAGGCTTATTGTACATTTTGGTGCTGGTGAGGATGCAGGTATTTGAGAAACCGTATGGTCCACGGTGACAGCGCTTTTGTAAAAAATGAAGCTTGACCTGCCTACTTAAATCTTCCTCACACCACCCAACCTCCCAAATTCCTAAAGAGCCGACTGTGGATATAATAAAGGGTCACTTTATAATTGTGTTGTATTTTGTAGAATATGGCCAGTGTTCTTTGGTAAAAGCAATGGGGCCGTATGGAACAGACGGTCAACTGCCAAGCGTGTAAGGACAAATACAGTTTTTTTTTTTTTTCTTTTCAGTTTTCTCTTTTTTATCATTTCAAGTGAACATCCTCATGTTGGAGATACTGTAACGTCAAAGGAACAGCACCTTGCGTTGGTATCCATCATGTTTACTTACTGTCTTGTCCCATAAACTGCCACCATTTCCCTCTGTTATGAGTTGCGCTGTTTGTGTCAGGGATAGCTCATCGTTTTTGAGTCTAGTGTAGCTGTATGCTGTAATTTTATTGTGATACATGATCCAGTTTTAAGACTGCACTTTACTCAGTCATAAGCTATGCTGCATCTCATGATGACAAAGCAGAATCTTAAGAGACAAGCCCATTTCTACTGGCTGATGTTAGTGGACACGTGAATCAAAGAGAATCTCGAAATTCATTCATACTAAATTCCCTGCAGAAACTGATCCATTGCATCAAAGACCTTGTATTAGATGGTAGCTGTGAAGGTGAATTATTTTTACATACTTCAAGAAAGACTATGCATGTCACCTTCATTAAAATTGCGCAAGAACCAACAGGCACAGCAGTTGATGAGTGATCATTAAATGGGCGAATGACTGATTATCCTTGTTATGCAATACTTTTGCGTTACGTGAGTGTGAATGTCTGCCTTTTTTGTTCCCTAAATCCCCCCCAACTTTTAGTGCTGGAATTGCTTGATCTGAAAAGTATTTATTAATTTACTCATACTGTCTGCTATCTTGTAAAAAACGGCATATTTTCTGTCTATTGGCCCAGTATTAATATACTGTATAGTAATGTTTATAAAAGCACATGGATTTTTTTTTCATTTTAGTTACTAGCTTCCTAAACTATTGACTTGTTTGTTTCAACAAATATTCATTAATTTAAGTGTTTGCTGTACATATGTGGATTTTTTTTTCTTTCATATACAGAATAAAATACATTCAGTGATTAAATGTACATTGGTTTCCAAAATGTACAGTTGTTCACTGCAGTTTCTGTATTTTTTTCCTGGTTTTTGAAATATGTTTGCTAAACTTAAGTTGTATTATTGTATTCAGTATAATGTTTGTTACCAAACAAAGAACTCTTGTTAATCTGAAACTGAAGTGAAAGAAACAAATTGAAAGAATACTGTGGAAAAATGTCTCCTCCCTGTGGTGATTTTGAGTATTATTTTCTCAGTGAACCTGTTTAGGCATCTTATTCTATGAATAACGTTTTTTTCCCACGTGCTTATTTGCCCTCACATATGGCCTGAAATATTTATACTTTGTTAAAATACCACACAGTGCATCATGTTCACAAAGCTGTATTTTAAGTGATGTATTCAGCAATTTATAAAATAAAACTTTTAGAAGAAGAGGGGAGGGAGAGAAAGAAGAGAGGGGGGGGAAAAAGAAAAGGGGGGTCAGATAGAGAGAGAAAAAGTGTCATCACACCAGCTGCTGTATCTGAACAATAAGATGCAGGTACGACACAGAAAGTATACATACACAGAAAGTATACATACACAGAAAGCAATGGTACCATTATGACAGGGAATACTTGTGCCAGTATCTGCTTCTGGAATTAAATACATGAATACCCAAGAAAAAAAAAACAATCAGACCAACAGGAACATGGCCTGGATACCAGGATCTGCATCTGAGAAGAAAGGATGGAGGCCACACACACACACACACACACACACACGCACACATGTGTAGGGTAAACATATCCTTATGGGGACCGCTCATTCATTTCAAAGGGAAAAATGCTAACGCTAAGTATGACAACC
>JAODUD010000033.1:6445904-6463310 GCA_026784285.1 Stomatorhinus walkeri | reverse complement strand
AGGGGGGCGGGGGGTGGGGTGTCAGGCGTGCAGAGAGGAGACAGTGTGGATCAGGCCCAGGATGGGGTTGTCCTCGCAAGTCAGACATCTGCAGGTCTCACCGTCCTGATCTTCGAGATCAAGAATGTCTGTAATTAGACTATGACAGCAGATGACAGCAGGGGGGCTGTAATGAGGTTGGAGGGGGGTCTTTTTTATAAAGAAATTGAAATAGACAGATATATATATATTTCTGTCTGTTTCCTTTTATATATACATATATATGTATATATAGATGTGTATATATATATATATATATATATATTCATATTCATTATTATAAAAATATCCTTGGTGGTCTGATGAAATCTTGTCCTTATTCTACAGTGTGCTTCTAAACATAAAATATATCAAATGAAAAGAGGAGGTAGGCAGTAGGTGAAAGAGAGCGAAAAGAAAGTTTTGTCAGTTGTTGAAACTTTTTGCCATTACCCTGGATTCCCTCTGGCGTAGAGGGGGTGGCACCACTGCGAAAGACATGGGCTGCTTGCCCTTCACTAGCTGTGTTTGTTTGGCTGCTTAATTAATCAGAATTGCTCCACAAAAGCAGGCACCTCTAGGGTTAGAGGGATGAATGTCAGTCCCACTCCAAGGGTGTCGCGCGGGTTTCCCCAGGCAGAGGTAGCGCTAGAGATATTGTCACTCAGGGGCTCCTGGAATTGTTCCTTTTTGGTCTCCCTGCCAACTGCTTTCCTCCTGCAGTCCCAAACCAGTCAGGTTAATTTTCGCCTCCAAATTTCCCACACTGGGGGTGCGTGCGTGTACATGCCCTGCGATGGACTGGCATCCCGTCCAGGGCGCCCCCCTGCCCTGCGCTGGCTCGGCTGAGCTCCAGACTCATCACAAACCCAAGAGCATCCTGGGTAGTCATATAGTCAATAGCATCTCCAACTGCTATTGCTGCATGGGAAAAGATTTCTAATTATAGTGATGTCAACCTGGGTGACAACGTGTACGGCACAGGACCAGAGCCGTGACAGTTTGTCTTCATCCCCCCCCAAAAAAGCAGTGGTCCAGTGACCAGCCTGATGGTCCTTCTGAGAGCGGAGATGGACAGTGACCCGGAACAAAGCAGCCAATGAATAAGCTGGGAACAGTACAAGCAACCTTCACTGACATCTACAGCACACCTCTGCTAGCTACTGGATCTTCCTTATACCTTTTCAATGACCTAATTATACTGAAAATATTGATTTCTCATATTATTATCCATAGCATGTTAGGTATGATTAAAGATTCGTATGATATTGAGAGTATGTCCCTGCAAAAATAAACATAATACTTGATTGCAAGTAAAACCAGTCTGAAGAAATAAATGATTACGTCAAATGTTGTTCTTAAATGCATAGCAACCTCTATAAACCAAGACATAGTCTCATACATATGACTATAAGTACTATATATAATGTATATATACCCCCATAAATATGTGCATCAGACTTAGCGGAAATTAGCTTGTGTACTGTATCAATTTCAGCACAAACTGATAACTTTTATTTTTCTCCCCCCAGACCTAATTTTCCCAGAGAATATTTGCAATGAGATTTTTCCAGACCCCAAAATCCAGGTGGGATGTATAACTACAGAAAATCTATTTCCCTCCAGCAGTATTTAAAATATGAGCCCTCCAAATGCAGCGCCAAAATGCAGCACTGTATGCAATTTCTGTGATACATGCATCGATTTAGCTTTCCAGCCTTCCAGCCTGAAAATATTATTTTCAGGCAAATTACTATATTATTTATATTTATTAGCAGTTAATATGGCAATTTTTCTTATTTACCTGTCAAGTCAGAAAAAAAATGCATAAATCAAACAAATAGCAGTGCAGAGACTTAGATGATAAAATTATAATTCGGGTTTTGCCAGGTTGCATATATATATATATAATTTTGTTATAGCATATTGCTCATTTTAGGTCAACCTTTGCATAATTGTAACTTGTGACCTTTGACAGATGTGAAAACAACGTGTTATTATTGCTATTAGTTTTTGTTGCATTCACATGTCCAACTGACATGACACTACTGTCTTAAAATGGAGGTATGAAAATGAAATTTGCCATTATTACATGGGATGAAACCTACACTCATTGTTTCGTATGTCTTTAATGATGTATAGAAAGCTGACTGTGTTCAATGAAAATTAAGCTTGTCACTGGTCCACTTTTGGCTTATAACATAGTCCCTACTTGTATTCAGACATGGCTACATTTTTTTTTGTCTGGCTGTGGGATACGCTACCCTCATAACTGTGGCTAAAGACAGTTTCCAGCATACTATATAATACCAGTGCTTTGAATTAACATTAATACAAATCCATTTTCTTTCATTTGAATTTGACAATGCATGATCCTTTGGTGTTTTATATACACTGGTGCTCCTCATGTCATTCGCACTTTGATGATCTTAAAATATCTATGACATGCAATCAAATTAGAACTCAAATAACATATCTCCTAACTGCAAAAGAACAGGAGATTTATTCGTGCATTATATGGAAATCACACGGATTGAACACGTGCTTGATTATGACGTCATGGCGGTCATCATCTTCCTGTAACCCAGAGATAATACTGTACTAAATGTTACGTTCACCTGACATATAATATCCAAACATTTTTTCGGATGAATATGTTTGTCCGTCTCTATTTTTTTGGTTCATTAACCTTAGGCTAAGGAAAAATTGTTTAGCGTGGGATCGAAGTTTTTCTAACTATATAAGGTATATTTGTCCAGATGAATAACATTATATTGCCTTTTGAAGGTAAGCTTCAAAAATGGAAAGTTTGGCCTGTTGAAAGAATATGAATTTAAATCCCGTCTTTTCTCAGTAATCATCATGGTTCTAATTAGCGTTTCGCGCGGCTCAAATGGTGAGAAACACATATCGTTTTTTAAACCTTCAGGCTAGATTATTCGTAACTGTGCCAGCAGGGAGCGCTGTTGTATTGCCAAAAGTTCAGCAGATCCCCACTCATTATGCAGCTGCTAAGCTTCATGTTTCCGGACTGTAATATAATAAATAAAATGGTTTGTCAAAACCATGCTACAGTTTCAAAAACTAGTTTTTGTAGATATTGCATGAACTTGATGCAGCTGCGAGTTCTGAGTAACACAGAATCCGGAGTGAAACCGGTCCCTCCGAAAACCGGTCAGGAAGCGAAGCCGGTTCGCGGTTCTGTATTCTTCCGGGGATCGCGTCCGTGTGAGGCGGGGGATGATTGATGGCTTTTAAGTGTTTCACTATTAAAGTTCCTTTATCGCGCCGCTGTTTTTTTGGCTCTCCGATAAGGAAATAAATCAAAACTCCCCGGGAAATATCCAACTTTTTAAGCCGTTTCAGGTATATCCCTCTAAATACAAGCGCCTGTGAGAACAATCAGTTTTCAATTAGGATGTGCACGGTGTATTTTGTAATTATATTTTTACACAACAACCTTCAACCATTAACTTTTAAATTTTCCTCTGATGTTTATATAAAAGGATTGGGGAAAGATGGAGAGTAAATTTGACCAAATGTGAATAAAAAAATAAGATATGATAATAAAATAAAGATATTGTAAAAGAATATGTGGTTATTCGTTATTATATTTTATTGTTTAACTAAAGCTAATACATGTGCCTTCGCTAGTACAATAAATCATTTTTTTAACATTATATATATTGGTGTGATATACGAGGACATCAGCTAAGATCAACACACTTTTGTCACTTGTCTGTTCACATTGTTTCATATACTGTTGTTTTGATGGCTTCCTGCTGTTATTCACTTTGCCTCGGACGTGTAGCATGTTGGCCTGCTACACCATGACGTCGTGGCTGTCAGCCGGGGGCCTGAAGCCCCCACTGCCAGCGGTTCCGTCATAGTCCGAACATTGCTCGCTAATGCTTCTTACATCCAGATGCATCGGACGCATTCCTCCCTCCGTAACCTCTTAAGAGCTCGCCGGTTTCGATGCCAGACGCCCAATCTGGTTCTAATGTAGTTGAGGTCTGGTCCGCCCCACATGTGCGATCGGGGAGGCGAGAGTCGGGAGCTGTTGCTCGTGGCCCCCCAGGCCGCCATTCTGCCCAGAAGAGTGCGATCCCCCTGGGCTTCTCTCGGGCCCGACGGGGCCTTCCTGACCCGCGCTATTTTCGCTCAGCTTCCTCCGGCTTCTACTCACCTTCGCTTCACCCGGGACGCAATGAGGCGAATCACCCCAATCCAGATCTCCCCCCCCCCACCACCACTTCTCTGAAGGCCTTCTCGGTCAATTTATGTGTGCTTGTCCCAATCTCTGAGGAATTTCCAGCCTGCTCTCACTCGCTGCCTGTTCCAAGGTTTTTGGCCAAATTTCTCAGAGTCAGCATCACTGGAAGCGGGTCACCCCCGTGAAGCAAAAAGTATATTGTGGGAGCGCAGCGATTTCACACCTCCCACCATGCTACCACTCAGCTCCGATCTTCACCTTGGACTTCTGACGTTCTTCACCCTTCTGTTTTGCATTTCCCCCAAACACAACACCCCATGCTGTACATATGGTGGTGCCGCTGACACAATTTCTTTGTATTGCAAAAATAAAGTGGAATGAGGCCATCAGGCAATATGATGTAACTTGTAACACCTTAAGGAAAATGTCTGCCCGAACACAGTTAAGCTTGTCAGTGGCCAAGATAAATGAATCGAAATTAATCACCATGTGTTTTGTAGATGAATCAACTTTAATCGTTATGTGTTTGATTTTATGAGGACACATTGTTGCAGCTGTTTTCTGGAATTATTAGGTTATGAAAATAAGGATTGTTGACCAGTTCAGACTGAGTGCAAACAGCCTGGCACAGATAAATGATTTGTAGTGATATCCAGGATTTCAATATTTTATCGTTAAAGGTTGTACTCCTCTTTTGATGTATTGCAGTAATTATGTATGCTTCTGGACGTGTATTTGTGCTATTCAAATTCAGATCAGAAATAAGCCCCTCTTCTGTCACTGTCGTTAGCCACATGTGGTTTGTTAAATCGGTCGCTTGTTAAAGAGAAATTTGATCCGTCATTTCCCCCCAAAAATGGAACACAATAGCTCTCCTCCATCTCTCCCTCTCTGTCATACTTTGTGCTTCCCTGGGCATCCATCACGCACCGAAACGTTGCGATCTGCAGAATTTCTGCAGTGCGTATTAAAATGAATCGAGAGTGAAGCAGAATAGAAACATGTCTTGGCGACTTTCTACCTCACGGTAGTTCAGGACAACTTTTAAGTCATTATCCTGCAGAAAAAAGTGGTTTCCTTAACAGTGGAGGAATATAAGGCAAGTCAAGGAGACAAATATGACAGAAATATATTCATGTCATAAATGTCTTGAAAATGATCAAAATTATCTATCTATCTGTCCGTCCATCCATCCGTCTGCCTGTCTGTCTGTCCATTTCTATGTCTTTCTATCTATCTGGTTTCAGCAAGTTACTTAGAAAAACAATGGAAAAATGTGGTAGTCTTTTGTGAGATCAAAGTAGTAGATTATAGCTCAATTACTCATTGAATAACAAGTTTGATGGCAGGAATCCCAGAGGAACATGCACAGGAACATTCCATAAATGCATAAAGGAAGCTAAAATGAATGCACCGGGACAAACTCGTCCGTAGGTTCTTAATCATTCAGGAGTGAAATGATCTGGCACCAAGCAAAGCCAGCGATCAGAGTCATACGGCTTCCTGCCTGGGATTACTCATCGTGCCTTGAGAATGAATAATCCAGCTTCCCAGCTGAAGCCTCTGAAGGGATGGAAACGTGATTTTCCTCTCCGCCTTTGTTGTGTCGGGACTCCCTTTGCCTGTCCGGCTCTCAGACATCACCAAGCCAAACCTGGTTCTCGCCTTACTGGAAAGTAGCAATGCTACCAGAAATGCCAGGAATTGCCCTCATAAAATTCTCCAGTAGTCCTGAAGTGGTATGTGACTCCAAGGACCAAAACTTACACAACATTTGTCTCAGCCTTTGTATTGTCAAGGATGGAGTGACATTCTAGGCAAAATGAAACACATCCCATGTTGTCAGGCTGTAAAACTACTCCATTCGACAGCAATTTGGGGTTGCTGCCACTGAACAAATCTACGAAGCTGGTCTTAAATTAACAGATTTGTTCAGCTCGGTGGAACATAATTATAAGTAATTTGCTCCTTGTAATTACATATGTTTGCCTTGATCACAGCTGTCATAGTTGAAAAATGGAACAAGGAGGGTATGGTGGGTGGTTATGTAAAATATACATAATAACAAATATAATCCAAGTGTATTATGGGAATGTGTTCTTCTTGCATTCACTTGGGTTTCAACTGGGTATTCTGGTCTGTTTCGACAGTCCAAAAACTTGTGGGTAGCTGAACTAACATCTCATGCTTGTGTGTGAGTGTGAAGAGTCCTGTAGACTGGCACCCAGAGGTGGAAAGTTCAGGTCCAGAAAGTACAAATCCAGACCAAGGTTTTATTTCAACTAATTAGCTGAGTAAAAATAATCATAGAATACAACAATTCTGGTTATCTTGGTCTGGATTTATACTCTCTGGGCCAGAAATTTCCACCTCTGCTGGCGTCTATTTAGGAATGCCATGTGTTTCTGTATGATAGCATCCAGCCCCTTGTGACTGTGTTTCACAATGTTTCCTAATCCGGTCCTCTGGGAGCAAAAATGTGGACTGTCTGCGAGTCTCTAAGGACCGGATTGGTAAACACTGCTGTACTGGATAAGCACTCATCGAAGATGGATTGATGGATGAAGGAATGGTGGAAAGGTAGGCATAAAGGCACGGACGATGTGAAAGACTCAGTCCATCCATAGTTGGCATCCACCTGACTCAATCAGTCACCCATTTATTCAAAAGACAAGCCCTATCCGCAGTGTTTCCTGATAGCCTCTTTGCGAGCGGTCGTTCGACCCGTAACCCGATTTTCGCTCCGAGCTCTCGGGAAAAGCAGTTCCATTGATTCCCAGAGCCGTTCCTGGTGAATCGGACTCAGAGAGACAGAGAGAGAGGTGGGACTGAGGAGTGAAAAAGCAGCGGGTCAGAACAAGGGATGCCTCGTTGCCTTTAAGTTATGAGGAACTCTCAATGGGTGAGAGTCCAAAGCTGGAACATCTGATAAACAGATAGAACGTTCCAGAACTTTTCTACGTTTCTTCAGACGACAATTAAAACGTCGGCTCTCCGCTCGGTGGCCTCCTGCCTGCACTGAAACCGCAAGCAGCGCGTTGGAGCTGCTTCAAGCTCTAATTCATAGCAACATTCCTGGCAGGGCCGGTACTCAATAATTCATCACTGTGTGAGACTTTAGCAGACACAGATAGCACATAGCGAAAAATAAACCATGTGAACAGACAGCGGGGAGTTCGTTCTTGCTGGCGATTATGAAATAAATATACAAAGACGCATAATAACAGTGTGTGTTTCAAGCCCGTTCCACTGAAGCGGTTAAATGCCTTGCCAGTCGCACACACACATGCAGCCCTGTACTTAACACAAACCACGGCCGTTAACCTGCAAACGACCACTTTCTGTCAGAATCTGCGTATGACTATCCATAATCATATGTAGCCAGTTTGATTTGTTTAATGCGGCTTGGCGCATAATTGACATTGAAATTTAAACGTGGTGCCACAGTAAACCGATTTGTATAGACGCATTGGGTAACGGACGCCCTGAAGCGAAAGAGCAATGTTTGGAGCCTCAGCCTTGTCTTTCTCAATCCCTCTGAGTTGATTTCACGTATACGAGCGTTAACTGTTCCCAGTAAAAGGTCCATAAAAGAGACTCACACACACAAACACACACTCTTCAGAAAAGAACTGGGTTCCTCAGCACTTCCGTGGAAAAAGGGGAAACTGTATTAGGTGGAGATGATATTTTCAGGTGCTGGACTGGGCGGTGCAGGCGGCTTGGGGCGTGTGGGTGGAATCAGGACACTCGTTAGTGAGGGAGCTAATGAAACAGGGTAGTCCCAGAGAAAAGGGGGTCATTTGGTTAACGAAGCGGACAGGGGCCAGAATCACCCCCACCTACACATCCTGTGTCCAGGAAGAGCCCCCCCTCCTCAGGCCCCCAGCGATATGTCTGTGGTTAGAAATGCACACTGTTGATCGGTCAGTTAATTCCCATCTACCCCATTATGTACTTTTTCAGAATCTTGATATTTTGTTTTCTTTCACATTGCTGGTAGACAAAACCTTTTGAATAACACATCAGAGAAAGGTGTGCTCATTTTAAGCTCCAAATTCACTGAAATGTGGTGGCCAAGAAAGTAGTTTTCCATAAATCTGGCTTCATTTAGAGAAGTTTTCAGACTTGACCTGACGTGGACAGATCCTACATGTCAAACAAATGTAATCCTCAGTGATTCCACGGTATCTCTGATTCATCTCTTGTGATTTTTGTATTAACTCGTGACTGAAGATGGCAATGACCAGAAACCAGCCAGGAAAAGGGAGGAAGCGACTTTCTGATGCCAGAGAGGACCGCCAACTTATCCGACAGTTTCTCATGAATTGTAGGATAACATCAAGTGACGTTCAAAAAGAATGGGATTAAGTGCAGGTGTGAAGTGCACAGCTAGGACAGTTTGTATCAGGTCTTAAGTCCCATAAAGCAAGGAAAAGCCCTTCATTAATGTGAAACAGGGAAGTACCAGGCTGCAAAATATGTGTGATTCTGTGTATTAAACTATTAATCATTATACTTCGTGAGGCAAAGGCAAACTCTCTCAAGACACGCCTTTATTTTATGTGTGAGCGCACAGATGGAGCACCTGTCATTTTCGTTTGTGGCACAAGAAGCTACGGACTGGCAGAGTCAAGGCCAAAAATTCAGTTATCAGCACGGAGAGGTGGGTCTTGCAGGTGGAACGGTGGGGAAATTACAGTGGGGAAGGGGGGTCTCAGCTACCGTCAGCGCGTAAGCGGATGACTGCGTATGAAAGGTAACGCGGGATAAGATTCGATCTGAAGGCTGTTCGGCAGTGCTGAGAGCCGGGTGAGGATTCTGCATCACCTTGCAGCCACGTCTTCCTCATTCATTATCAAAGGCCTTTGATAATGCACACAGACAGCTGTCGTCTCCCCGCGCCAGCAAAACTCCCGCTAAACACGCACATCCTGGAACAAACCCCAGCGTCGCGAAAGGGGTGTCACCTGTGCCTCATTTGTGCTGCGATTGATAATGTTTGTCGCACATTTGCGCATGCTAATTCAGCGTATGCGCTCGGAGGTTGATAGGTTTTGATTGAGCATGCGGATGACATCCCAGGACGCCGCCACGCCGCGCGTGAGGCACAGGGGATGCTCCCCCTCCCCCTCATCCTTTAGTCTGGATACCTCAAAAGACTCCCTGCGTCTGGCTCTTGACGTTCAGCCCCTGAAGTAACGCTGATTCGATTTTAATTAAAGCATTTGTTTGCATAATTTATAGATTATAATACATGATAATGTGCATTTACGTTAAGTTTCCCTGTTAGGCAGCTAATTTGTCCCAAGAATGTCTGGAAATATTAGTTTTTATGCCATTTTCCAGAGTGTCCTGCATTTTCCCCAAAAATGGTTTATGGAGATGGTTTCAAATCTGTGAGTCTCATGCAATTATGGTTAGATGAAATGACACACTGTTATTCTCGACTTCTGGTGAACATGAAATAGGAAGAAAATAAATAATTTCCTGTACCTGGCATTTGCAATTAAATTGTGATGTGTGTTTTTCAGATTTATGTTTTATAGTGGTGGTTGAAATTATGTAAATGAGGTTTATATTTCTGCAAGGACAAAATATCTAAGTAATTGCCTAACTGTTCTTTCCACTGGACCATCTATTTAGAGCAATCAGCTAACAGTAATTTTACACAGATTTATAGTCTGAGAAACCCTGGAGAGGGCTGCATTACTTTGAAGGGCAATAAATTGTTAGCTGTCTCTTACCAGGAATATTAAACAGGTAATCAAAACTTGAAAACGCCTGTATGAGATGTTTGGGAAGATCAGGCACTTAGATGGAGTCCATGAGATTCATGTGAGGACCCCACGATACCTCCCCCGCACTTTTGCTGCAATGGTTGTATAGCAAAACATTTTTCTTGACCTACAATTGATCTAGCATACAGAAAGTGGTAGTCTATGCCAAAATGTTGCAACAATATAATATGAATATTCTGTAAAACATTTCTATTATATTTCCATTCTTTCTGGTCATATTTGAGATGGAGGCAGCACAAAGGGTGAAAATAACAGTAAAATATGTGAGATATCGTGTTATGGTAGGAGAGGTATGAGACCGTGTGTCCAATTTTTTTGTGCAAAATGCAAAAAATGTGCAAGATGCAAAAATTTAAATGCGAAGTTTTCCCGACAGTCGGCAACTAGCTGTGTTTGTCACAATGCCGTTGTCAGTCTGAACAGTCTTGCAGCCCTCGGGTCGTTTTTACAGGAGGCATCTCAGGACCTAAGCTCACTGAAAGAGGGTAAGAGGAGCAGTGAAGCAGAACAAGCGGGTGTAAGAAGCGGTGGGACCCGCCGAATGTGATTACCCAGGTGAATTTAGCTAGCGGTTTGCTAGCTAAGGGAGTTGACAGACGGAAATGCTAACATGGCTTGCAGGCAGCAGCAGCAACACCTTGACGCTCTCTGTGCTTTTTATGTTGCCTGTCTGTTTATGCATAGTCATGTCATACACCACACAGCAGCCCAGACATCAATAAGCAGGAGACTCAGTATCCATGCACAATGGGTGAGCTATTCGTCCTCTCACCGGCTTGTATAAATGTAGCGAGTATGCCGACGCGGCGCCCTAGCTTAACGTCACTGCCGGCGACAGCTGTCCGAGGCAAAGCGAAACTGCGGGCCTCCTATGTCGCTTATAGGATTGACCGGTCATGTATGATACCGGCGAGGGATCGAAACTACAGCTGACGCAGCTTTTGCCAGGCAGGGGAATGAGTCAGCTAAACAGCAAAGTCAAACTTTGCCATGCGTCCGATGAGATGATTCACAGACATGTGATATATACTCTTCTATATAAACCAAAATTTAAAAATGGCCACTCTACCCTCCCATTTTCTAGGAGCATTTGAGTTGCTTTCTCTGCCTCCACACAAATGCATCTTGCTTATTTTATAACCCCTTTTTCATGCTCATCATACCTGATTTCATAACTCTAATGCAGTCGCTTTACTAGTGGCTCTAAATCAATCTCACACCTGGGCTGTTGCATCACTTCCTAATTGAAGTCTGACAGGGAGGTTACAAGCTCCACTAGGTCACACTGTAGGGGGATGAAAGGCTGCTGAAGACAGGAATCAAGGTAAACCTGGTCTGAATTTCAGAACCACACATTCACATCAATAGCAGCATCTCATGCCTGTGTTCTCAGCTCATTGTTGTTGACAGAACGTAAAAGCCACACAGGATCCCTGGAAATACATTTATAGGAGGCTTGCTAACATATGGCACAGACCAGTAGCTAATGAGATTGTGTTCAGGGGCAGTGTGTGACTCAGTGGGCTAAGCCTCTGTGCCTGTAATCAGAAGGTTGCTGGTTTGAGCCTGGCCTCACTACGTCCATGAGCAAGGCCCTTAACTCACACGCCTACCCTGGGGGTCATATTGACCCCAAAGGCGCATGTCAGGTGACTTTTCATGGTAACACAATTATTGTAGGAGCGTGTAAAAGTTAACCCCCAGCTCCCTGCATGCTCCAACACACACCCAGGCACCTTCTTCTCACCTACAAACAGAATTTTGGGATCAATGAAATATCAATTATTATCTATTATCTGGACAGGGAACCAGCCAGCAGGAGTGTATATTAGAGGCATAATGTTGCATTCCATTTGAACTCATAACTCGTAAATTCCGAGTTCCTAGTTGGAGAATTCAACTGGAACCCCCCCCCCCCACATCAAGATGGAATTCCATCTCATGAAGTTGGAGGAATCTTCACAACCCTGACCCTTCATCAACAGAAGTTAATGCTGGCGATTTATCCTCTTTATTAGTACTAACATCTTATTTCTGGCCCATTAAATCAGTCATACACACAGTACTATCCAACTACTATCTGTGGACGTGTTGCTACGATGTTTCCTTGCAAAAAATACCACATAATGCATTGTCAACTGATGTCAACTGGTATTGCTAACAATGGCTACCAATTAACCAGGCAGGAGCTAGGGCATGTTTCACAAAGCAGGATTTCTTGCTTAACTGGATAATTTGATGGTATTGGCAAATAGCTTTCCGACTTGCAGTACTGGAACATGGCTAGCCCGTGCCCCATTCCCAGTTCTGAGTTCTGACCTCCGAGGTAAGTGGAACACAGCATAAATTCCCATCCAGTCTCATAGACTTTCACAGGTGGGCATGTTGTTCTCTGTTGTGTTTGAAACAGCAACAACCTCCAAGGCTACGGCGGGCCGAGGAGGTTGGGAAACGCCTGTCCACTGGTTGTGACTAGGCCTCAGTCGCAGAAGACAGGTCAAGTGCTGACACAGCATATTTTCAATCCTATTTAGTTTTAAATGCTTGTCAAAGAGCATCCACAGATGCTTGGCACCAGTACCACGTTAACTAGCTCATTAATCACACGGTTAACTAGCTGCTGGTTAACCTGGTTTGAATGTTCAACCCTGCTCATTTTGATCTATTTTACCATGCCGCCATTGTAACACTGCATTTAAGATGTTTCTTTTTGCTATGTGATGCAAATAAAAGTATTAGAGATCACTCAAGCCCTTTTTTTCTAATCAACATGAACTTTGATCTCTTAAGAGCATGTATTGCAATTACGAAATACGACCTTGTTGTTCCATTTCACCGAGGTGCACCGAGTGCAGAAGAGCTAGCTAACACGCCACAACTCCAGTAACTGGATATCTGTTCTCACTTTATGTATATCAAGTGCCATCTCTGGAACACACTTGGAGGATTATAAAAGCCCGGCAAACAAATTCCGCTTTCCCATGGAGCCTCTGTGTTGACTAATAAATGCAGATGCGATTGTGAGAGCATCTCCGCTCCAGCTTCAGGAGCATTCCAAACTGTTTTAATTATTTCTTCTGCCTGTAATAAAAGGAGAAGAGGAAGAGTACAATCCTTAATTCATCTGCTCAGGAGAGATGGAGAAATCTGCCTCTTTGTTAAGAAATGTGATTTTGTACTGGAGTGCAGTGTAATTTTTACCCCCTGCTTGATGGGATGCACGGCAAGTCCTCACGTCTCCGCGCACCATGATTGTCCCTCTACGTGCCGCTCACAGTAAATACGCGGGAGGCGAGGGGGTCTCGGCGGTCGGAGAAGCAGTGTTTAATCATGAGTGTCTCAGGCAGCGCCGTCCTCCAGTGCAAGAAAATGCAAAATAAGGAAGTCATGTCCGATCAGAAGCTGATCCCCTTAATGAGCCTGAGACTCACATGGACTTAAACATGAGCTTCAGCGTGAATCTTTGATTAAATACATTTTTTTATTGTACTGAAAGGACTCCATGTGGTGGAATCCCATAAATAAATCGGAATCGCGGCTTTTGTCTAATATCGTATATGAGGACCAAAATTCAGACTGAAATCTTAAACTTTCTCTCACTCTGGTTTCATGGTGTATAAGCCAGAGATAATTTGTTACAGATCCACCCAGCCACAAGTAGGCTAACTGATTTATTTTTGCTGCACCCCACATGAGAATATCAAGCACCCGCTCCCCTCCAAAATGAGGACACACCCACTAATTCATTAAACACTAGCTTAGCTAGTGAAGCTCTTGTATCGTTGCATCATTGGCTCCGGTGTGATTTTATGCTTCGTGGTCTTTGGTCGTTACCTGACTTCGTTCCTTCGCCTGTTCACCTTCTCCACTCCTTTCTTGCAACTTCATCTACAGCTCCCTTGTACTCAAGCTTCTACCCTTGAGTCCAGGTTAATTCTGAGTTGCAGCCCATTGGTTGGTGCTAGAGACTCAACTGAAAGTGACTGCCCATGACACAGGGTTCAGTTGGTGGCAGTTTGCCTTATGTGTATTGAGCTATAATGTATATAAGCCATCAAAAGAGGAGATGACATCATTCTTTTTGGACATCCTTTTGTATACGTTAGCTAACAGTTTTTTGGCTGCTGTACATTGAATTCGGGGTAATCCCACACCTGCCGGTACTGATTTAGGGCTTGAGTTGTGAGAACCTTGTGAGACTTGTGTAGCATTCCTAGTCTGGGATCTGCACTCATCTCCTCCCTCACAGCATCGGTGAGATCACGCATGTGGCATCGGGAGGGAAACAGGGATGTGTCACACCCAGGTTGGTGCTTCAGTTGTCATTCAGGCCATTGCTTCTGCAGTCATCCTGGTTGAATTAATGACGTCGTAACATCTAATCGAGGAGTTGAGCCTGAAAGTGGACATGAAGGTGGGACAGGGCAGGGCGGGGCAGGTAGGGCGGGGCAGGGTGGGGTCAGGCTCGGGCAGCCACGTGTGTTTTGAGAGGTACACCTCCTGCTTAATAAGCCGCGATGGGTGGAACATTCACAGCTTATTAACAGACTCTGCTGAATGGCTGGGCTTAAAGGGCCAGGCATATTGTCACATTGGCCGCTCCCATAGCAGCACCGGTGTATGTCGTCTCATTCGATGCAACCCTCCACTGTGAGCCTACTTCTCATTTTCAGAGTGCACCATTCACACACACCATGGAAACCGGTCTTCTGGAGTTAAATTGGCCCGGAGCAAATCCCAAGGAGAGTGGGGTTTTACAGGAGTCGCACATGCACTGTCACACATTAGGGGCATCTTCTGGGATCACTGGGTAGTTCGGATTTGGGAGAATCTATATGGATGCAAGGAGAACTTTCGATTGGTGTACATGTCCAGCGCTTGTGGATTAGATCCTGCCTCCCTGGAGCTGCACCCGAAGCCACTAGGTCACCTATACGCACTCGTTAGTGATTTGTACAGAGAATCATAACTAATCAGAATAGTCTCTCAAAAGACGTGACCTACATCCTCAATGATGAAAAGTAAACCTCCAAAATGACCTTGATCAGGGCCGATGACCCAAGGTGTTACATGCAGAATAATCTGTTACATCATATCACATTTATTTATCAGACATTTTTATCCAAAGTACTGTATAATTGAGACACAGTGTCAGCAAGGTTAAGGGTCTTGCTCAAGGGCCCAAAGGGTAAACCACTCTACCAGCTGCTGGATTTGAATCTTCCAGTCATGGGAACAGCCCAAACCCACGGAGCCATGTACTACCGGAAGCATGTTCATACCTGTCTCACAATCGGTGCCTAATTTTAGGAGGGTGGGGGCCTTAATCTACACCGTAACCAGCTGCTGTAACAATCAGATAAAAGGGCCCCTATAACTTAGGGTCCTGGGATACGGCTCAGGTTTGCTCATGCAAAAGTCCGGCCTTGATTGTACTATAAAGATCAAGAGTAAAAAGCAAAATATGAAGCCAGAAAAAAACTCTTCAATGGTACAGTAATGCTGTACGTCGGCAAAACATCTCTTTCCATCCAAATTCTAGATTGGTAGAAATGAGCCAAAGTAACAGGGCCCCCAGAAGCCAGAGCTAGGCAGCTGCAGAGTCTGCCCTGAGAACACGGTGACAAATGCAGGCAATGCAAAGGACGCACCCACAGACAGGATGCAGAGAAGCGTTTTCTGACAACTGGAACCGAAATAGGACACGATCGATTTGAAATGCCGTTCGGCTAACACTAGCAACTGGGTGGGGCGACCTCCCTGATGTTCCTGAAATAGCATGAGAAAAAATTATGGTGCTGAGCGGTCAGCGGTCAGCGCAGAGAGAGAAAGTACCGGCACTGTTTATTTTGATCTTCTGGAATGTTCCGTTTCGAAATGCTGAAATCCAGCTCTGCGATGGATAATTACACGCCGCCTCGCAGGCAATAAGTTCAAATTAACATTCCCCCCTGCCAAGTATTTGTGAAACATTTACTTCTTAACATTTGGCGTGTGCCCAAATGTACAAGCATACTAGAATTTATGAAGTTATAATTAGGACCCGCTGCTCTAGCCGATGCCCACATTGAAATATTTTCACCAAAAATAATTGTTTGAGAAAGAATAAATAGATTAAGAATACCTAAAGAATGTAACATTTGCAAGCCAGCATGTGTTTACCAGATAAATTTAATATCGCACACATAATTATAATCTACAGCAGCGTGGGATGTGGGGTTTCCCCGGATCCTGGACTGGGGGGGTCCCTCCCTTTTTGGGGGGGTCCCTCCCTATTTGGCACTGTGTCCTGAGGGGGCCCAAGCTGACATTTTGTCAAGGGACCCAGAATTCCTTGCTACGCCCCTGCCCCTGTGCCCCCGTATCATCTGAACTCCCAAATAATCAAAGGCTGCAAACTGCTAATTGTCAAATGGCCGTTACGTGTTAATTAACATGATTATGGGCCCGGCAGTTAGGAGTCTTTCAGCGGATCACTTCTGGTACTGAGCCAGCGAACGGCAGTAACCCGTTAATGCGGAATGGCAGTTTGCTTATTAAGCTAGTGTTCGTGATTACGGCGGACGGTTTTCGTGGCACGCGGAGTGGGGGCCGGGTGACAAGTCAGATTCGCGCTCCGCTGTAATTAGCCGGAGTAATTGAGTCTAATTTATGATTCGTCTCAACAGGCAAAAGAGCAGCTTCTTCTAATTAACACGGAATCGTGTGAAGTGTGTTACCATGATCACGACCCCTGCCTCCATCTCCACGGCCAGGAGAACGCAGCAGCGTTGTGTAATTCCGATATACCGTGCCTTTACATGCCGGAGTGAGCTCAGAATAGGACACTCGCTCTAATCAAGATGACGGGCTGTGCTTTTTATACTGTACACCCGAAGGTGCGCTTGGCAGTGTGGGTGCAGTTCCCTACAAGGCCTTATTATTACAGCCTGCAGGATGCGGGGACAATCTGACCCGATACCTACTTAATCATTTAAAACAAGGCAGGAGGGAAGCTACATAAATGAATCTGGCACTATTGATGTTTTGGTGTCGGCAGACATGATGGAGGTGTTGGGGGGGGGGGTGGAGGAAACCGTAACAAGAGGGTGAGGAAAAGGCCACGGATGAAAGAGGGGATTTACAGAGGAGTGTTAATTGTAGAGAGGGTGTTGCTTTTGCGTGGGACGGGCCGCAGGTGTGCCACGGGAATTTCTACAAGCGGTGAGACTGTCACTACGCTTCTGTTTGTGGGTAAGCAGGTGAGGGGCACTCAGTGGCGGACCCTGGCAAGGGCAAGATGGGTGATGGGCAGGATGGCATCTTCCGAGTTGGCGCTGACTTGGCAACACAGTGATCCCAGTCAATAACTTTAGCTGTCGCCACCCCCCC
>JAODUD010000033.1:6399721-6409861 GCA_026784285.1 Stomatorhinus walkeri | reverse complement strand
ACAGAGATGGCCGCCACTGGCGTCACGCACCCGTACTCTAACAGCTACAGAGATGGCCGCCACTGGCGTCACGCACCCGTACTCTAACAGCCACACAGATGGCCGCCACTGGCGTCACGCACCCGTACTCTAACAGCTACAGAGATGGCTGCCACTGGCGTGACGCACCCGTACTCTAACAGCTACAGAGATGACCGCCACTGGCGTGACGCACCGGTACTCTAACAGTCACACAGATGGCCACCACTGGCGTCACACACCGGTAACAGCCACAGAGATGGCCGCCACTGAGGAACAGGAGCCCAAAGGTGACACTGCTTCGGCCCAGAGACATGGGGAGACCAAAGCTGCCACGTGCCTCCCTCCCTCCCTCCCTCCCTCCCGTCCCGTTGCCCTCGCCATTCTTCTCCCGGCCTGTTCTTGCCTCCGAAGTCCATCTCCGCCATTTCCCGTCTGCCAAGGAAATGGCCACATGAAACTGAAGAAAAAAAATTGTTATAATGGCAAAGTGGGGGGGCGCTAGAGAGAGTACAAACATGAGAGGGAAGGATACGATGAAAAGAACATTAATGGAACATTAATAGAAAAAAAACTCCCCTTCCGACAACTGGTCTCATATAGGCCTGTTTATTCAAAGCAGAAATCGCCCTTTTTTCCCTAATTGAATGATTTACGCCGTGCTAATGAACCGTGATGTCATCTTAGGAGCGGCCCATGTGACCTGCCTCATCTTTGCCAGTTTGAGTCACATGCTTCGAGTTACTGCACAGGTGCGCTGGCAGTATCGCTGCACACCCAGGCGTATTTCATCATCTCCTTCTACCAGACTATGAATATCTTTTTACGGGCTTAGCTGGGGCCTATTTTTAATATATATCTGCTTACAAGTATTCGAATAAAAGAGCCTTTTCAGGCTGACTTTAGGTGGGTGTTGAGGGAAATCTGAAGCTCATTGCAATGGAAAAAGCAAAGAATATAGCATAATTAAGTGTTCTTATATTAAAATTTTCTATGCAACCGCAATACAAATAGCACTCTTTCAGCAGCAGTGCTAGTTGTTTGCTATAAGGAAGGTCTATAATGGAAAGCAACGGGGATCTTTTATGATAACCAGGCAAACAAGAATAGCATTTGAGCAAAAGAGTCACAAACGCTAAAACTGCTGAAAAGATAACTGATCAGTACCAGTCCTCCCCCTACTCCCCACACACCAGTATATATCCTTTCCTTTGATTACATATATCTTATATAATACACATTTAGGTCAAGCCTTAAACTTAAGAAGGACGTTAAAAGGTGTTCTTCAAAGATAATGGAATCAGAGTTCTTAATCCGAGACAGATTCCATCTGGCTCACATTTGGAAGATACAAATTCAGTTTGAAAAATTTGTACGTTTCGGAAGCATTATCCGCGGGTTTTTGACTGGACAAAAGCAAGAAGCTTTATCGCTTCGGGTCCATTCCATGATTATATACCAATTACAGCAAGTAAGATACTGCTTTGGTGTTCCCGTGTGAGGCTGGATGGAGCGTGTCTTTTATCTGAAAGGGGAAGCCGATGGAAGGTAAGAGTAGGTCAAGAAATTCCCTACAAACAAAGTCCAATGAGGTTAAGCAATAACTGACTTTTACCCCTCGCAACATGATCATCTATAAGCATTCATTTAGATTTCCGAGGCTTTCTGATTCCTGAGAGATTAGCCGTCCTAGCTACATAAACATGCTTATTTAACAGCATGACAGGGGTTCGGCAACTAACACGTAGCCGGTCTATTTTCTATAGTCTGGTTTTGAATCAAGTCTGTAAAAATCCAATGTGAATAGAACATGCTTTTTATGGAAACGGGTTTTGACTAATAAAAAAAGAAAAAAAAAACAGCAGAGTGCAGATATAAAGTTTCTCTTTCAATCACACTCAAACTTTTTTGAGTTTAAATCATCTTTTTTAAAATGAATGCGATTCTCTACCTGCAAAGTTATTCTAGACTTATTTTCGGTTTCCGTTAAAACTGTTAAGAACGATTTCCTGTGAAAGTGCAACGTGGGCCTCAATTTAACCGGTGTTTTCACTGGGGAAACTGAGGCAGAAAACAAAAGCGGAATGAAATGTAGGAGATATCATGTTGCCAACAATTCTCTAAGTGATACATCACTCGGAAGAGAGTGCGAAAAAAAAAATGTCATTACAAAACCTTCCCAGCTGTTAAATCTCATAGCAACAACAAAAAAATGGAGAGGAAAGCCATTATCGCACTTGTGAAATGCCATGTTCATAATGCCTGAAATAAGGGCATCTGTAAGCACAGTATGATATGACATGCATAATATGAGTCCCAATCCATCGAACATCACTGTAAATGATATGTAAGTGGACTAGTATGGTTTCGAAATAGTCTGATGTTGCCAGCTACGCTTTATGATGGCTCTACGGGGGTTACTCTGTCAGACCTGTGAAAAGCAGCTACTGCTATTCCTGTGGTTTGTCTTAGGTTATCGTTGGTATGAGCAGCTATGGAAACGCAAATCGCAAACTACTGCGGCCATAATTTTCAGCCATTCATTTTGATAACGACGGACTATAAAGAGCGCCGCACGGCCCACGGTATGATTGTATGCTTGTGTGATTCAGCATGCTGCAGTGTGAGCTCACAAACAAAAAAGCTTCACTTAGACGCGGTGCCACAGGAAAAAAAAACGTCACTTCAGCTTCGCTCTGGCTCTTGATTGCAGGAGGAAACCGGATTACAAGCCGGAAAACCAAGAACACGGGTAGAACAGTCCTGGGAAACTGGGAAAACACGAAATACACAAAGGGAGCAACAATCTCAGAATCTATAAGCAAATAATTTTTTTTTTTAAAAATGCATCCATCTATGGAGGAATGTGGCTCGTATGACCTGCTGGACTGATCCCAGGTGAAGCTTGCATTACAAACTGGGAAAGACCATAACTCACCATGTCTCTAAATGGATAAAGCATTCATAAAACGGGATGGATGGGTGCTACCTTGCATTTGCTATGACTGCAGATAGCCAGCAGTAGTAATATGCAGCAGGCTCACCCCACATTTTCAAAAACATTAAATAGCAAATTTTATGACCGTTCCAATGTAAATTATTAAACAATGTGCTGGAATAATTACCTGGTTCTTGTTTTGGATCACTGGAATGAACGGATCGCAGCAACTTAGACAGATCCTCCATTCAGCAAACCGAATATATATATAAGTGAATCAATGGCTTATGATTTTATCATGCTATTGTTCTCTGTCGCCAAATGAGCAATATACTTCATGTGAGCATGAGATAGACTGATATCACTCAACACTGATGTTTGTTCATTCACCCTAAAGGTCCTAATTTCTTCATTGGGCTTATAGGTGAGTTAGCTGCATTACCTAGCCTTTAGCATACTAATTAAAATACATAATGTAAAATTTACAAGACTCTAGTCCTCAAATACCATATTAGGCATCCTTAATTCACCTGCTGTGTCAATGCCCATTGACCTCATTAGTCCTTTCATATAGCAGTAGCATGCTATTCTGGTATTGGTGCTTAGAAGATTGTGTCTTAGTATCATAGGCTGGCTGAGTTGTCATTCAAACCTTTAAACTAAAACAGACCAATCACATTCAAACACACCCACATGCCACATACACATGACATGGCAGCCATCTTGACAGCAGGGATTGCCATTTACTGATTGTTTAGAGCATGAATAATACCTACAGTTATTGTAAAGGAAAGACAAGTGAATACATTGATGCACTTAGGTCTAGGAAACCATAATATTGTCTTACAGTGCATTGTAATTAAATCACAAATACCAGCCACAAATTTTATACATAAACATGGAAATCCCACAGGAGACAGAATCTTCCCAGCCAACATTACACACAATTGTAAAGTCTCTTACATCACACTTCATGAAATAATCATTTAATCAGTTGTCAAAAAAAAAATTCAATTCATTTTTATTGTTGTACTCAATGGATTCTGTTCGATTTTGCAAAGAGTCAAGGCTGAAATATTCAAATTACTGTCGGCGGTCGTTAATGGGTGCCGCACTTTATAGATGAAAATGTAGGAATTCCCAGAACCCAGAACTCCATTTGCAAGATGGAAGTTATGAAAGAAATGGGGAACTTTTGCAAAGCAGACCAGGAGACACATGACACTCACGTGATCAGAACAAAGGGGCTAATTTTGTCGATTTTACCCACAGTGTCAAAGTGTATATTATGTGATGCTCTGCCTCTCTGCAAAATTCAAAGAGAATTTCAGGGGTATTACAGCATCCTTGACCTAAATGGGAGGGTAAGTCAATTTTTGTTAATGGTCTTTGGCAGAGGAAACTGAAAAACTATTCATTTAAAACTTTTCATCTACTTTCTGAGTATCATTGCAAATGGTGATGTCATTCTCGGGGAACTTAATTTTCCGTGAATTTCCAGTACATAGGTGTCTTATAAATAGCAGGTTAGCTAGTCCACCGCTGCTTTCTCCTCTAATGGTCTGTAGAATGCACCAGAACTATGTTATAGGGTGAGAGCACACGCGACCTGGACCCATGACTCATTAGAGGAGACCATAATGAAGTGATAGAACATCAGTGATTGCTCTTAAACTCCAGGCTGTGAAGAATGATAGGATCGTGAAACGCTGTTTCGGAAACACATCTGGAGGCCTAGATGTGTTGGCGAGCCCAAGGGAAGTCTGTTAGAGATTCAAAATTAATAAAAAATACTAAGAGTACATAATGTGATGCTTAATGATAAATATGTCTATCAAGCAAATCATTTTCCAGTTTTTACACCTATACATTTCATTGTTTTTATTTTATAGAAAGTAATTTGGAAAATGACCCAACATGATATGATCATGACACATAAGAAAACAAATGCTTATTGTTTATCTTTACTCTACCACGCATGGCGGCTGAATGGTCCCCAGCGTCCAGAAGACATGTGCGGATTGTGTTTGAAGCCCATAGCTTTGGCTTGTCAAAGGTGAAAAACTGTTATTGATTCATTTGATTTACAATATTCCCTAAAATCCCCCCAACCTTGACCTGGAAAAGCGGTTATGAGATGGATGGACGAAGGGATGGATAGATCTTACCGAAAGTCACTAACTTTAGCTATGCCTTACCAATTAGGCATTTTATTGGACTAATTACTTCAGTAATTGTATTCATTTGGCTTTCTACCTCACTGTACGGCTTGGTGGTTGTTGAAATAGCTGAAAGAAGATAAGTCCTAGTTAAACGGAAGAGTCAAAAGAAAAGATTAAGCTGCTTCTCCTGATGCTGCGGGCCTCTCACCAAAGATAGTCGTACTAAATAACGTTTCACAATCAGCTCAGTGCCAGCACAGTCCAGACAAAGAGAAGTTGCTGGGAAAGCATGGTAAAACTGCTGACCTAGCCTGCTCTAGACCTGCTAGATTATAAACACCGCTTGAGTCTTTTCCAAAGCTCCTCAGTATAGATCTGTCACATGGATCAATACTAGACAACTGCACAGAAACCCAGTAAGTACTACTCTGTTCCTTGAGTGAATATTATACTGAAGTGTTGAGACTTTAAACGGTCGTGTCTTGCTGCCGGCCAAAATATAGGCAGAATTCATAAAGTAAATGAGTCTTGATTGATAGAACTCCTATTCACTTTTAAAGCAGGAGCCTCTGTTGTTTAGCAGGTAAGCGTAAACATCATTCTGGGGCCTGCAATTTATATGCATCTCTCACACTCACACAGCTATGTTTTACGGAACTATATTTAAAGCTAATATGAATGATTATCCTGTGTATGTCGGATCGTGGCTCGTAGGCGATGTATGCAGCAGACTGTGTTTATCACTGCCGGAATCTCGTCTACCTGACGTGTAATTGCCTCCACGTGAGTCACATCTTCAGTAAATGGCAGGCCATGTTGCTGTAGAAGTAGGTGGAATGACAACTGAAAATAAGTGCATCAAAAAAAGTAATTCCACGGAGGGAAAAGCGGGAAGTTCTGTAATTATCAGCGGCCAGGGAGACGGGGACAAAAATTTGGGAATAAATAGAGCTGAAGGATTTTCAGATCTCTGAGAGGAACTGCTGAACAGAAACACAGCTCAAGCCCACAGTGTTGCAAGTGGACGGGCAAAACGTGCAAAACTTTGATCCACAGCAAACAGACGTTTGCTGACGTTTCTTTGATTGGCAGTTGCATGCATTGGCTGTAATTAAACGTTATTAAAGGGTAACATAGCAGCAAATTCCTAATTTCTGCTTACTTTCAAAGGCTAGTCACTGGAATTCCAAAGTCTCTAAAGTTATCAATTTGAAACATGTTATTTTGTGAAATTAGTAAAATCCATTAATTTCCAATAACATTACCCGGTTTTTGAGTAGGCATTGCTCATTATATTCATTATAATCTTGTTGCCAGCATTTTTGATCTGTGCTTGCTTCAGTAGAGGACTCTTTCTCTGATGTTGACCTCAATTCTCTTTTCGTAGGACATTCCTCGGTCCCATTCATCGGTTTATCTCATACATATCTCTCGCGCTCTGATCCCATTACGTCATAATTCATAATGCCAATCTCTTATTGGCTATTCACGGAATATGGAGATATTCTGAAGGCGGGAAACAATGCCTTTGCTACAGACACTATTGCTAACTCCCATTCTAATAAGTTCTACTGAGAATTACAGCGAAGCATATAGACTACCATATTAATACTTTAATTAATGCCAGGTTAATTTCTCCAGTGTTTGTTTCAAAAATACATCAAATAAATTTTTATAAAGCAGATTTTCCTGCTCAAAATGGACAAAAAATGGAGGATTTATGACTATTTTAAGAAGACAAGCTCAATTATTTAACGAAAAACCTTATTCTGGGGGAATTGAGGAAGCCTCTCGAAAAAGTGATATTTTATGTACATTTTCAAGACATGCATTAATATCATTCTAATATATTTTCACAGTTCTAAGTGCTCTTGTATTGTGATAAGGCTAAATTAATATCTGATGCACACACAAAGACTCAATTAAAAAAGAACAGGGAAAGAAATCACATTACTGACCACCAAACGTATAATGTCCCTGAACTTCAAACATGAGATTCAAACAGAAACGTGAAAAAACCCGAAGGCCAAAATTAGCTAAATTGGGACCAGATTTAGAAAAGATTTGCAGGAAAAATCTGTACGTTGATCCTACCAGCACATTCACTCCCGAAATTATTTCGGTCATTATGCCACAGTGTCTTTATGTTTGTATTTTCTGCCAGTATGTTATTGTTTAGAAAGACCAGTTAATACGTTAAAACCTCGATACGGTCGCACAATAGAGCACAGCTATCCACAATAATTGCACGATATAAAAACGCCCTAACTTTACTTATCTGCAAAAATAAATGTAACGTTTTTATTTAAATATATATGTGAAATTTTAGATATATAAACAATAGGAGAACACTTGACTGACAGTAAGGGATGCTGAAAAAATTTCGGATAATTTTCCGTTTTAATCGCCTCTTCTTGACTTGCCAACTTTGGGTAAACGTCACCGATTTTCCATTTGCGTTACTCATTTCAAATTTGAATTTTTGTTTTCGTGTTGCAAACTTCAGGGACAGTATAAAAAATAAATCATGGTAAAGAAGTGTGAGGTTTTATGTCACTGCTGAGTCCCCAAGGCAAATAATATTCTATAAAGTCGTGATATCCCTGGCCAACTCCCTCTGTGAATTCCTGACAGCCAGCTCCACACTCCTACATGCAAAGATACTCTTATGTATACGTCTTTACCACCGTTAAATTCCTAATAATTTGATTGTTACATTAATTTTATAAAGATCTTGGAATGATTTATAGTCAGTAATTGAATCATAAACAATAATTGCTTGCCTAACTGTGAATATGAGAATTTGTATTAAAAAATGCACACGTAGCAATTTTAGGTCTACATACTATCTATCTATCTATCTATCTATCTATCTATCTATATTTCTCGCAAAAGTAACACTATTTAACAATTTATTCTATTATTGTTATACAGAGCTGCTAGACTATTCCAATTATCATTACGTTTTTACATTAATTCCTGTTGTCAGTAATAATTTCATTTATGTGTCTAATTTAAGTCATTACAACAATTTGAAATTACAGAAAAAACATTTTTCCCTGCACATCCTCTGAAAAGACACATTTTGAAGCGTAGTTACGCAGCCACTAAAACACAAGACCTTAAGTCGGCAGTGACAGACAGAAGGAAATCCCAGGTCTGCTTCTCCAACAGGGGGCAGCAGATGAGAAGAAGAGGAAGAGAGTCGAGAGAGAAAGCGCAAAAGCGAGCAAAGGAGACAAGGAGATTGTCTCACTGTGGTGACAGCGGAGAGAAATACACATTTGGGTTTTGACAAGAACAAGGCATTGTTATACCGAGATTAAACATCCCAACATGCAAATCCTTTTTATTAACTACCAATAAAAGTGTCAAATGCAGCTGTTTCTACTGCAAATCCTATCGCACCATCCCAGCGTCTTCATTTGTTTTTTCCTCCTATTGTAATTTTAATATATGGCTTGTTGTGTATATAGGCCTACACGGTAATCAAGGGGACTTAGTTTTATTGTATCTATTGCATCTTAACAGTGGACCCAAGAGTCCCCAGCGCAGTTACAAAAGAGATTTTAAAAGAATCATCCACGTTGTTAATCATTATTTACTTTGTCCCTTCGAATAAATAAATGAACTGATTGCTTTTTATATGTCACGCATAGACAAACGTCACTAAATAACAGTGCTGTTAATCAAATACAACGGTTTTAGCTGGAGTGGTCGTCCCAGACGGAATACCTTTGCCGGAATATTAGAATTCGAAAATGTTCCTTTGATCCTTTATAAAAAGAATTATGATATAACAGGAATTAACTTCGGACAACAATTTCCACTATAATGCGGTACCGCAGAAGCGCGGCCGCCCTTATTCATATGAGATAGGGAATATTTTCCTTCTATAGAGGGAAAAAGTATCCAGATGTGCAAACATTCTACTGAATGCCACTTTTATTTGAGTTTTGGCCGTCGTTCAGAAAAACCAGTAGACAAGTTAGCCGGCAGTCTTTTTCCACAACATTTACATAATTTCATGCATATTTTATACCCCAGTATTACATCTTTTAGTAGTGGTCATATTTAATTTGAATATTTTGTAAAACGTAGCATTTGTTTTAATAAATTATTCTGTTGCTACACGACCACTAAGTGGGTTCCAACTGCATATTAAGCAAATGCCGTATACAGGAATTAGTCTTTACAACTAGAGTACGCACCGCGTGTTCATAAAAAATTCATTTTTACATGTATGTATTGGTATTATTATAATTACTATTTAATGAAACAGTGTTATTGAAGGCAATATTCTCCGGCAGCACTTCTGCTATTCATACCGTTTTTCCCCTTTCATATACCTGCATCCCCCGCCTTATACCACTACATACGCGCATGCGTACACGCAAAAATGCGCCGGCACACAACTCCCTCCTTTACTTCCACTCTGATATCTGCAAATATTCTCTATTCAGTTCAAATTCCAATCTCAAAAGCAGAGATGGATATAAGACAGGAGACCTTGAACCATAAAAAAACTGCCAATATTAAAAGAAAAGATAGGATAATCCCGATGGAAAATAAAAATTCAGCACTAAGCCAATTAAAAAGAATTGCGGGACACCGGAGCATTTAACCAGCAGTGGATGGATCGTCAAACCGAGCGTGGAGGAATTGGGGGGGCGTGTGACAGTAGCCTGGGGCGAGCAAACTTCAGCTGGTCCGTTACTTTGGCGTTTCGAAGGCAGTCTTTGCCATTCACGAGGTGGTGGTGGGGGGGTCTCTAATCCACAGACCGACCCCTGCCAGGTGACATGTCGGAGTCCTAATTCCACAGCACGTGATGCCGAAGGGCGGTGATCGAACTGTTAGCTAGTAGGAGCCATGACCGAACAACCCCCACCCCCCCACTCCACAACTCCATCCCAGTGGTGCAAGTGCACCTTCTTCATAAACTACACATCCCCAATCATTATGTCCTGGGCCCCTGCCAAACCAAACTCTTCAGCTGTGCCCGGATTTAATTGGGGGGGG
>JAODUD010000033.1:6373094-6383937 GCA_026784285.1 Stomatorhinus walkeri | reverse complement strand
CCCCCCCCCCCCCCCCCCCGGGCCATGTGTATGTAACATTGTGGGGAACAAATGTCCCCAAAATGCGATAAAACATGTTGTTTTTCTGGTCCCCCAAGGGGAAACTCAATCTCATTAAAATCTATGACTGCAGGAAAGAAAAAAGACAAAAGCCTTGTATTATGTTTTGTTACTTATTTATATTGAAGGTTAGGGCTGGATAGGGGTTAAGATTGTGATTGGTGGGATTAGGGTTTTCCCGTAGAAATGTATTGGAAAGTCCCCACAAAAATGTGAGTACAAACGTGTGTGCGTGTATGTAGAGTTTGCGTGTTCTCCCTGTGTCACACGGGGTTCCTACCACAGTCCAAAGACATGCATGTCCATGGTGTGGGTGTATGTGTGTGCCCTGTGATGGACCGGCAGCGCACCCCCCCCCCCGCCCCCCAAACCCCGGCCCCCCAGCCTGTCCCCTGCTGCCCAGGACAGAAGCCAGGTCCCCTGTGACCCTGCTCCAGATAACTGGTAGAAAGACGGATGAAATATTATTACCGTTATTAAGTACTTTACGCTCAGCAATGTAGTGACCGAGTTATTGAAAAGGAGGTTTCACTTATGCTGGACACAAAAGTTCAGAAATTACTATATTCGGTTATAGCGAATGGAAATAATCTTTTCAAACTGCATTGTGCTGAGTCAGCTGTGATGTGCCAGGGGAGGGAATCCATTCAGATTTCTCTGAGAAATGTATAATGTTATAATTTGGGTGTACGAGCTATCTTACTAAAGGCTGATTTGCATGCAAATAAAACAACTTTATCTCCCTAATCCACAATATCCATATGTGCCATGAAAATGCTTCTCAAGTTATAAAAATCGCCTTTATTAGGTAGAGGGATGAAAAAGAAAACCCACAGAAACACTATAAGACCATCAATTCAGAATAAAAGATGGAAACAAGTAACAAACAAAGGAGAGGGACTTGATTGAACACCCTTATCTCAGTCCAGATGATAATACTCATTTTATTAAAGCCATTTAACATCTACATATAAACTTTATTTTTCAATTACTGAAATGCACAAAAGAAGCCATCCATCTCGCTGCCGTGTTTTAACGTGGCCATTAAAATGACTGACAGCCGGCGCCCACGCAAAGGCAGCAAAAGTCAGGGAACAGATGGGTTAGGGTTAAAACAGAGAGGACTAAGGTGAGTTATGTATGTGAATCAGGAGCAGGGGGCAGTAGTGAGCCTCAGAGAGAGAGGGCAGGGGTGGGCAATCAGCAGTTATACCCATTAATGCTGTACGCCCTTAGCGGGATTAACAGATCACTGATGAATATTATTTGACAGGCCTGGGCACACAGGTTCATGGTTTCTTTATCGCACAAGACAAAGTCTGAATTATTTATCTCTTATAACCCCATGGCTGATTCAGGTGTAGCTAAAACACACGTTTAACTGTCAAAATGGCTTGCAGTTGTTTTATTTTAATAATTTACGTTTACTTATCAGTCATGTTGTGCTTAAGAGTCTCCTTTCGTAAATTTTAGCTTGGGTATCTGACCAGGGGCTAAATGTGTTTATTAACCACGCAGGGTCTCAAATAAGAACAAAGTGGAATTCAACTTTTTTTAAGTCAAATTAAAAGAATGTTTTTTTCAAACCAGTTAACTGCTGGTATTAGTCACGAGCATCATGCTTTAATTACAGCTAAATGCTTCTGTATAAAGTAACTTGTGCACCTTTTTTGTTCTTAAGAAGTTCTTCCAGAGGTGTGTTTACGGGGACAGTCCAGAGCATGAATGTGCAGAATGTGATCCAGTTCCTGCTCAGATTTCTTATCCGCAGTGCTACCCGCTGAGAAAAGCCATACGTCTACAGTCTATCTCACCTCTTTGATGTCACAGAAGCAAAAGTCACTAAATCGTATAACACCAAGCTTTAGCAGTGTGTGTATGTGTATTATAGCTGAGAATGCGGTTCTGCTAAAACGACGTTTGACTGAAAGCATCCCTCAGTCCACCTTCAATGGAGATCTTTCGACCAATGAACAAAGAACGTACATGATCCATGAAGTGCTATTTCGTGGAAGACACACATACACGCACACATATACACACACACAGGACCTTTTACAATAATAACATGATTACATAAAGCATTATGTGGAATTTAAAGAAATTTACATTTTTGCACTAATTTTTGCATTAGGTTCAACTAAACAAGCTATATATACAAAGACACATACACACGCACACACACACACCAATAAAACAAGAGTGTGACACTTGCAGACAGTCACAGAGCTACTCAGACACCATCTCTGGTGCAGTCACTGCAGACACCGCGCAAAGCAGGGTACTTACTTGTCCACCTCAAGGTGACCTCTGAGCTGATTAAGAAGTGCTTGCTGATTAGCAGAGTGACTGTCCACGGCCTGAACGGAACAGGGCGGGGGGGGGGAGTAGACGTTCATTAACTCTCTGCACATTAACAGTGATGAAGAACAACGCAAGGCACATGCATTCCAAACCAGGCCGAACGGGCAAGGGGTCCGGTTATCACTGTGAAAACGATGAACTAGAGCTACCGTCCATCAAGTCCTTCAACCTCCGGAGCCGTCCAGCTCGGAATAACATGCGTCTGCAACTTGTCGCAGTCTTTCTTTCCGACAAATCCTGAACTAGCACTGTAGATAAATTCAGAATACGCATATCTCGTCTCCGCGTTAATATAGATATAACGTTCGCATCACATCGCCAAGGCCTAAGTCTCTCTCAAACCGAGGTGAACCCATACGGTACTGACGCTTTGAGGATCGTGTAGGCCCTGCCGATTGAAGGTCGCCCTTGAGAAATGTGTTATGTCCTCTCAAAGAAGGATTCCGGAATACCGGAGTTATCTGAGAGAGGATTTAAGTCATACAAAGAATGTCTATTTAACAGCCCCTTTTAAAGAGGAAAAAAAAAATCTTTAAAAAAAGTGGGATATTATTTTTTTCCCCCAGATATTCCTCATTTAAAATCTGTCCAGAGGCAATGCCAGTATATCCATTCATTTGCTCACCAATCTCTCAAGCACACACTTCAAGACTTTAGTGTACTGTGAGGAAAAGCACACCTTGGGAAACAGTGAAAGGCAGCAGGAATATTTCCAGGGCTTTGCATGACAGATCGGTGATTGGAATTAAATAAAAATTCACCCCCAGCATTTCAAACTGAGGAAGCAACGTGGATCACGGAAGGAAGAAAAAAAAGTTTAACACTGAACTTTAAAATGAGGAATTTCAGTCATACTTAGCAGAGCCTACGTGTTTTCACATCCCCCCCGTGCACCATTAACCAAAGCAAATGTAAATGAAAATAATAAGACCAGCTTCTTCAGTCCGAGTCACTCGCCTGTGCCTTTAAATGCTCAATCTCCCTCTGCTTTTCATTATTCGTGGCCTTCAGCTTCTCGAGTTCCACCTCCATCGCGTCTTTGGTTTCTCGCAAATGGCTGGAAGAGCAAACATGATAGGATTTTACCGCCAGAGCATTTTAATGATGTCATTTAAAGGAAGCGGTACTACGTGACGGCTAATGACCACCAAATCCGGACTGGAACGAGGGAGCCCGGGCACATCACCCAGTTCGAGACAGGCGCTTGCCGGATGGTAAATGGGTCACTTCTCATTTATGCCATTTCATCTTTCAGCACGACGGTGATCTAAATCTTGACAAACTTTTTTTATAGTTACCTACCGTTTAATTGTACCATACCAGACAATCAGAACGTTACATTAATCATCATGCACAATAACAAGCACTTTCTTGTAGTGTTAGCAAGTAAAGCAGAATGGCAAACAGGAAATCAGAAATAAAAGCTTAGAAAGTGGTGCCTTGCATTAACAGCACAAAGGCTGTGGGTTCAAATCCCAAGGAGTGCACATAAATTGTAACCCTAACTTCTACTGAATGAAAGCATCAGATAAGTGAGTAAAAATATGGAACGGAAAACGGTGGCGTGATTGAAACGGTGCTATTTATCTGTGCAGAACTGTACAACGTTTTTAGGGTAAAAAGACATTTATTTAGAGTTTCCTGACAAAAATGTGTATGTGGGGTGTGTTTGTCATCTATTTTCCACCTATTTCATTTATGAATAATCATAAATTAGTTTCAAAGAAGTCTAATGTTAGAGCATGATTTTTCAGCCACATATCTGTCTATTTATATATCCAGCCATCTTCCAAATGCTTATACAGTACAGGGTTGTGTGGAGGTCAGGACCCGAAGACAGGCAGCGAATAAAAACAAAGCAGACGAAGAAGCCCACACAGTATAGGCCAGTGTTTCTCAAGCCAGTCCTCAGGGACCCCCAGATGGTCCACGTTTTTGTTCCTTCCCCGCTCCCTGCCAGACAGGCCACATTTCTGCTCCCGGGAACTGGGAGGGAGCAAGAATGTGGATCGTAAGGGGGTCCCTGAGGACATGGTTGAGAAATACTGGTAGGAGCCACTCAGAGATACCAATTTGCCTCAATGCATATATCTGGATAACAGGAGGAAACCAGACTATGTGGAGGAAACCCAAATGATGCAGGGAAGACATGCAAACTCCACACACACAAAGTGTGGAGGCGGGATGAGAGGCTCCGACCCAGGAGGCGTGAGGCAACAGGCTGCCCACTGAACTACAGCTAAGATAATAATAATAATAATTATAATAACAATAATATAAAAATAATTTAAATAATAAAGCATAACTCTATAGTATGTATCACAAACTAACACTAGATGATTTGTGCCTTGCCTAATTAAAACCCTATCTTGAATACTATGGAATCAAAATTCTGGCAGGCACAGGAATTTTCTATTGTTTGTGGTCTATTATGACAAATTCCTGCCAAGTAAAAAAAAAAAACAAATAAAAATAGAAGCATATTGTAAATGTGGCAAAACTAAATATGACATCAATGTTTGTATCCCGTGACACCACCAAACAATAAAACGTGCAACTTCCAGCAAATATCTGCCAGCTATTTTTAAAATTAATGTGCTGTTATAGATTAATGTCATATTAATGAGTAAGTCAGCAAAAACTAATTCTAGCAATATTGTATTTGAAACTCCCAGTGCAAGTAAAAATAAAAGGCAAATAACGAATTCGCATTATTTTAAGCTGCCTGCAACAGCTAATGTTATATTAGGAGGGTAACCGCAGTACAAGCACATTTCCGGAGACAGTGGCATCGCTTACACCGCGGAAACGCTTTATTTTACTGCACAGCAACATTTTGCATAATCTCCCGCTAAGGAGGCGAAGTGGCAGTATATGGGGGCCAAACGCGATCGCGCGCTTTCCCAATCAGAGCCCGCGCGCCTGACACCTTTAATGAAACATCAAAGCAGCCGAGCGCGTGAGCGCGCCTCCCCAGTCAGGAGCCGCGCGCCGTGACAGACAGCGTGGTGGCGGAGTAGGGGGGGGGGGGAGTGGGGGGGTGGTAAGCGCCGGGCGTCGCGGGGGAGTCAGGGGGACACGCCGCTTGACAGGGGGGCTCTGGAGAGGACTTTGATCAAGCTCCGCGACGCACGGGACACGTCGCGGCGGTGAAATAGAGCAGCCGTCAGTCGAGCTCGTCACTTTCGGTCGTTTACATCCTGAGCATCGAATTAAAAGATCTTTGTCAGCGTGTGATTAGAGACGCCCTTCTCCTGCAGGATAAATATGACCTATTTTGCAGGCATAGATATTAGGATAGCTGTTTTATGCCGACTGAACGCCACCAGACGTTTGTCGTGAACAAGTCAATCATTAATGATTTATCTAAACTTCCGTATTAACATGGGGGGGGGGGGCATCAGCCGCTGAAACTTTTAATGCTACGCCAACGGAAGAAAGGACCGCTCCATATTTAAGGACGGACGCAGTTTGCTTAACTTTCGAGTTCTCGTGCCGTTAAAGATCTACGTTTTGTAAAATAAGGCCAGATGTTATTGGAAATTTAAATCTGTTGTAAAAAACGTAGCAAAAATGTGTCTATGTATAACCGTGGTGTGGATATAAATGTCTCCCACCCTGAGGCCCACCTGTCATCCACTAATGATTTCTATATATTTCTGATGGGATTAGGGTTAACGATGATACACCCAGTGATAAAGGATATATGTCAAATCCTCTAATGGATCGTATAGGCCATTTTATTCATTGTTTTGACATGATTAACAATTTGTTTTAGCAGGCGTAATATGCACTGATAGGATCTCATTGTTCCCGCGTACGCAAAGTAAACACAATGACCATTCTGTCGCCTCAAACCAGTTGTTTAAATCCATTAGGCATATGGGTTATTTAAATGAGCTAATTAGCTCTTGTTAAAGCAAGCGTCTGTCCCTCACCAATGGGTTTCAGAAGACGTATGTAAATGCGTGGGGCTCCCCATTCACAAAGACCACAGAACTGAAGCCCTAGGGACACGCCGCGCTGTGTGGGAGTCCTCACACGTGCATTCTGCACCGTCCAGGGCTAAAGTACCACTGCCAGACTAATAGGTATGCATGTTTTTACATCAACGACCCATGTGTTTGAAACAGCGAGATAGACAGTGTATGATAATTACACACGATCTCGAGGTATCTTCATCAGGCTCCATGGCGATTAATCAAAGTCAGTGTGATTGGCGGTGTTCCTCGAGAGTAAAGACAAGAGGGCTTTTAGTGGCCTTTAAAATTTTTTTCTTTTTAAATGCATATTCAGAACATTTACGCTTACTGTAATTTGGGACACAGAGAGGGATAGTTTTCCTTATGAAGCAAACGAGGTGACGTGATTGTCATTCTGCTCGTACTCTTCTCTCCCAGGGGTGCAATTACGTTCTGGGTCGATGGCAGTGACAGTTCTCCTTGCTTGGAACAGGGACGGGGTAAAAACGGACAAGCTCTCCTTCCGAATCAGCCCAGACTAAAGTTATTACGTCTCACGTTATCGCGCATGGGGTCTCTTCATCATGCAGTGGTGGGGGGCTGCATTAAATAGATAAAAAAAAACTAGAGTAAGTATGGTAGCTCTGGCTGACAAGACAAACTACCAATTTTGAAAAAACACATAAATAAAATGGCCTATAGCAAGGCAATGTTCAAAATATGTGCAAACGTACTGTAAAGAAAGACTCTGTTATGAAGTGCCAACTTCAGTTTTAATTGTGAGTTGCTGCAAAGACCCTGAAATTCATTCTACCTCAACCGTAGTAATTATTCTGCTTCATGTTAAACTTGATGTTTCGGTTAACTTAACTGTTTTTGTGGGGTGGGTACTAACTAGCCTGTTGGCGGGGTTAGTGAAATATGAGTGTGAGTCACTATATCCAGTGTCAGATGCATCTCCAAAACTCTGATCTATATTAGGTATCGGCTTCCGTTCCGAGTGCTGCAATTGGTGCTTTGGGTTCCTGGAAGTAGTTCACCAACAGTAACAGACATGGACGTATTAAAATACCGTCACTTGCAGTATTAACAGTATGCAGAGTGGCTTTGGGGAATTCATATACAATGACAGTACTACCATATGCAGGGAAAAGTAGTGAGTACATGTATACTTCAGCTGATAAAATATGAAATGTTTACATTTTGTAAGCCATAACCAAGTGAAAGTCATGCCACGATTTGAAGTTTCCAAAAATCATGTAATTATGGAACTGTAAAGGCTGACAATTGACTCACAATTGTGTTTTTTCAGTGCTTTTTGTGCCGAGTGTCAATTGCTTATTTGTCATGGAGCAATGATCAGAAATGTTCCGCTGGATCTTGTCAGTGTGAGTGGGTACGCACACGCGCCAGGTTTCAGACAGGCCTCACTGCCCGTCTCCACGGAGCAGGACTATGTGGCGCTGCTGTAGTTCACCCATGTTTCTGACTGATAAAACCCATGATTTCTGATGTGTGGTGTTTGTTTACCTGCTGAGACGCCTGTTAACTTCAATGAAAATAAAGCCAAGGTAAGTACATATCTTGCATATTATGTAACAAGTGCGTATTCTTTTTTTGTCAGATCATGTTGTGCAGAGGCTTCTCTTGTCCCTCTTCATTTTTTGCATCGTTTTTATATAATTTTTTATATACCTTTTTTTATATACCTTGATATAAAGTAGCTTTAGTGTAGCTACTTTGTCTGTGTAGCTTGTACTTTTAATACAGTTGCCTTGCCTAAGCTTTACCGACTTAAATGAATACAACTAAATTGTGCTTATCAATATACACCCCCAATAAATTTGATTACCGTTTTTTAAAAATTGTATTGCAGGTAAGTTAATATATAAGTGTGATATCACAGTTCTGTTTGTATTGATGTGCATTGACATCTTCTTTTGTGCATAAACTCAGAATACATACCAATCAGATCACATCATTCAGACATAGCGCAGTACTGCAGGATATCAAAGGCCTTTTTACTCACTCCTTTTCCATGCTGATGAAGGACAGCAGGCTGTTCTGCTCCTTAATTTTGGCGGCGAGGCTTTTGCTAGCATTCCTGTAAGAGGGCAGACGCTGAGCTTCAGCACCCAATAATGAAACATAGCACCAGTTTCAACTGTTCCAGTCAGTATGGTGCAACAAAGTGACTGCTGTCACTCGAGAATCAGACATGGCTTGATCATCAGAGCAAACGTTAAATGCGACACACTGATTATTAGGCGTTGCTATCAGACCTGAGGTACAGTTGCATACTAAGTGAAACATCATTTTCCAAGTTTTTTTGAGAACTTGATCCTTTTAACTTGAAATAAAAATATTAAAAATAGTCAGAAATCACAGCCAAATGAAAGTAACCATAGAGCACATAAACTCAGTGGAAAAGGCTAGATAAAGTCAGTAAAGTTTCAGGCTTGAGTCCAAAGACCACACAGCACTGGGGCAAACATTAAAAACATACTGTACATCTGAACCCACTGGCTTAATGGTTTCACTCCACGTACAGCTGTTGACATTTAAATTAGCCAAAATACAGGCCTGAGATTTGTACCGGGCGAGCCAAGCGCTCCCACAGCTTCCAATGTGAGCTGTAACTTCAGTGAAACGAAATCTGTCCGCTTTGTATTTAAATGAGAGACAGGTGCAAAAACAGAGTGAATGTTTAACGTGGGGCTTACCGGCACAGCGGCAAGCCCAGCGTTCTGGACAAGAGGAGACTACCCACGATTCATTTCAACTTTGATAAATGCCTCAGGCGCGAAGGACAAGTTGTTTTTTTCCTTTTCATTGCACAGTCACTTAACCCAAATCAGATTCATTTGCTTTAAATTATATTATGAGGAAGAAAAACAACTAAAGAACATAGGTTTTCAGTGTTGCGGGTCCTCTGTCTATTCCATGCTAAGTTGATATATAGTAGATGATGTACGTTAAGATTTTAGTAACACAAGCTTCACAGCTTGGCTTTGGATGCAAGATGAACAGGATTTATGACAAAGCGGCCGCCAAGACGAAGGCTGAATCCTCATGGTGGTTATCCTTAGAGTAAACAGGCAAAAGATAGGAGACAAGACAGGCAAACTTATCAGTTAGGAGTCACTTTATTAAGACTCTTTTCTAAAAGTCACTGCTGACTCGAGGTGAAATGGATAGGAGCAGCACCTATCCTTCTGGAAGCTGTCTGAGGAGGATTAACGTTCAGCTCCAGTTACTTCTTTGGTTAGTCACGCCCTGCAAACGGGACACGTTTAGACTGCTGCATTTATGGGTTAGTCATTTTTTTTCTAAATGAACCAAATTTAGTCATATACTTTATTATTTATCCGTTCAATTAGACCACAAGATGTGGGTGGTCTTGAATACTTTCTCAAAACTATGGTGCACAACAAGAGCAAATTGCTTATGTAAGTATTACCTCACATCTTGAAAATAAAAAACGGAATGATCAAGCCTTTTTTTGTTCCGACCATCTTGAAACCGGGCCTCCTGGCATGTTAGGAGATTTGTGGCCAGGGAAAGGGGTGAAACGTCATGCTCCAGCCTGAAGCAGAGCTCACAGGTTTCACCCACCTCTGCTTGTCGATCCAGATGCTCAGGTTGGCTGCTAGCTGCTCACAGTCGCTCTGCAGGTGGGTGGTTTCCACGCGGGCTGCTCTTGTGGCCTCTTGCTGTGTCTCCAGCTTGGTGAGATCGAGAGTTGAAGATGAACTCCTGGTGATATTTCATTACTACTGCTTTAATTATTGGGGGCGGGGGTCACACAATTTGTGCAGTAGAATAACAACACTGTTCCATAGGGACAACTTGCCTTCTCCGGCCCTAATAATGAACTTCATGACTTGTTGAGGGTAGAACCATTTCTCTCCACTACTCCAAATAACTGAGGTTTCCTTGAACATAGTATTAATTGATTCCGTATGCTGGCACATGGGCCTAAAACTTTCTCATGTCTTAGATTAACTAGTTTATTATGCTGACTGTACACAAGACACTTTCACACAGGGCATAATTCTAATCAGGTTCCCTTAATTAAAGTGTCTTTGGTGCTTTGTTTTTTTTTTTTTCTTGGCACATGAAAATGCTGCCGATTGGTGTCAACTTGAAACTCTCAGAGGGGGTGCGCGTGGAGAAAGGAATGCAAGTATTTTACGTTTGCCTTGAAATGGTCTTAACAAGTCCAGGATTGCACTTAATCAAAGCCAGAGGACAGGCTAGCGTGTAATGTTTTGCAAATGTGTTCGGGGGAACAAAGTGTGGACAGACAAGTGTCTGCAGGAACAAAGAGAGGAAGGACAAGTGCTCGGGGATCAGAGTGTGGAGGAACAAGAATCTGTGGGGAACAAAGTAAGGAAGGACAAGGATCTGGGGGAACAAAGTAAGGAAGGACAATGATCTGTGGGGAACAAAGTAAG
>JAODUD010000033.1:6335746-6354707 GCA_026784285.1 Stomatorhinus walkeri | reverse complement strand
CGATCTGGTGTTACAGACAAAGGACAACAAACAGAAAACTCCAATCACAGGGCCTCAAACAGAGAAAACATGTTGCCGCAACAATCTCTGATGTACTTGAAATGCGCTGATCTGTAAGTATGCCCCCTCATACGCAGCTGCACCTCTGGCCAGATGCATCAGGCATTGATCATGCGTCGGCTACCAAGCAAATTGAAGCAGCTAGCAGTTTGCCATCCCTTTGTTTATTCATGTACATGTCCGGTAAATAATGAAGCCACATTAAAGGAAGAGATCTCATCAATCTTTCTTCATGCGTATACTGCCAGGCTTAATAAGAAGTTTCCCCACCAAAATAACAGCATCGCTTTGGTTCATTAAGCGTCAGAAGCAAAGTGTTCATTTGAAATATTATCATCAAACAAAAGTCTGTATTTATTAAGTCTCTGCCCTAATGTTTCCCGATATTAATGCAAGACAAATTAGGCTAGCAAGCTAAGAAAATGCCTTACACAGAAGTACGACAACTAACACAGAGAATGAAGCACTAATTTAAATTATAATGTGCATCCTGTGCAATGAAGAAAAAAAATAAAATTCAAACACAATTGCAGCTAGCTAAATCGGTATTGACTTTATTGATGTGGTGGGGAGTGAGCGAAGCCGCAGTTTTCATAATACAGTTTTAACGAAGGGCAATTAATAAAAGACTGAAAGACGAGGACAATAAGTTTTCTTTCCCCATTCGAGAGGATTCCAAAGGACACTTGGGCCTCGTGGGAGGCAGGACAAAAGCCAAAGTGCTGAGGGAAACCTGACACCAAATCCTCAGAAGTGTGATGCTACATGCTAATCAATAATGTGCCTATTCCTACCCTTAGACAATGGGACCTGGCTGCAGCTGCCGGCTGATCGATAGTACAAATTATTACAATATCCAGAGCCTCAGTTGGACAGCCCGTTCTGGGGACAGCAGTAGTGGGGGCTGCGAACGTCACGCACGGTCGCACACACAGCAATGAACGAGGGGATGTAGGGAGACGGCCAGACAAAAATGCAGGCAGATAGAAGTATTGAAGTCTATCTGAGCCAAGTTGTATTTCCTGACTGTATAGTTTACATCCATCATTGCTCATGCACGCAGACACAAAATTGGGGGCCAGATACGTACGTATAAATATAACGGCGGAACAGAGCACGTCAAGCCGCATTACAGCTAGCTGCTGCAAGGCGTGTACCGCTACGACGTTCCGCAACGCGGGAGCCCGGGTTACGTTTCACCGGGAGACATCCGGCGAGATTTGTGCGCCCGCTTTCAGAGTTTGCATGGGGGCCAAGAAAATCATATCTGTAACTACAGTGGGGAGAAAACGGGAAGGGTGGTAGAATTCACGTGTGATGGGCTATTTGGCCCACGGGTGGGGCATGGGGAGATTTGAGAAATAAAATCGAAATCATACATAGGTTAATCATTAACACTTGTGGTGTAGTTTTCTAATAGAAATGGACGGGCAGGCACACTGGCGAGTTTGAAAGCTAAAATCATTCCAGATAAAGTTCCCTTATTAAACTCTGACGTTTAATCAGATCTGGTACCCAGAAACACATCATGTTTATTTTTGCTGAGTATAGGTAAGGACCAGCTACCACAGAGAACATGGTAGCGAATCGACTTTTGCAAAGAAGATATCAAACGAAATGCAGGACACTGGGGGAAGATTTGGCTTCCCGTAATGATTGAAGACTCTTCCTTTAAACATTTCGATGATTTCTACAGCATATATTTAGTTTTGCCCATCAAAGCAAACTAGGACTAACCGTGTCTGTGCCATTGGCTGATTTTAATCATTTAAAAAGTAGCATTTGAAATAAATAAATTGTACAAAGGAAAGACAAAGACCATGGAAATAATTCCTCACGGGGAGTTTGGTGGAAGCTGATGCGGGACTGAGTTCCAAAGGCGGGTGTGAACACGCCACCCCCGCCCCGCCTCCCCACGGCGTCTCCCTTACTTGAGGCGGGCGAGTTCCGCTGCAGCTACGCGGGCCCTCCCCTCGGCGCCCCTCAGCTCGACGCGGGCCTGCCGGCCACCCCGCTCCTGCCGCACGGCCTCTGCGGTCTGTATGCTGAGCTGCTCCCGCACGGCGCCGAGGCTGGCCTCCAGCAGCGTCGTCTGCTCCTTACGGCCGGCCAGAGCCTGGACTGGGGGAGTGAGGAGGAGACGCGCCAGTGAGATGGAGGAACGCGCCGCTGCTCAGCGCTCAGGCCGGGAACGCGGTCGAAAGCCATTTTGAACACTCCATCAGAAAGGTCTTATTATTTCAGCAAAAGCTAAATGAAAAGTCACCCCTGGGTACCTGGCCAATGAACACTAGTAAATAACTAAAAAACACTAAAGTAGATACTGAATCTACCTGCAAAAATAACAAATTACAATGCAGCAGTTAAACTTAACTATGAATTATACCAGAATTCAGATTTGCAAGGAAACAAAAACATCACTTAACAGAATAATTAAATACTGCTATACTGTAACAAAGACTCGACCCTGACAGACTTGAATGCATTTTAATATGTTAAGATATTTTACGACATGAAAAAAAATCTGTGTACCACCCATGGAACCAGAACCTTTGTTGTCCTGCGGAACAAAAGAACAGTTTCCTTTTTTGATCAGTAGATGGCACTCTCGACATGAAGCCACTCACAATGCCTGCTGCATTCAGGCAAAATATCTTTTATTTAACAGGAAATGAAATCCCCTTGTTCTGCACTTAGTACATTTAGTGCAAAGATTATATATGTAAAATGTGCGGCTCTGGCATCCATGTTGAGGGAGCGCTGTGGCTTCGTGTACTCGATTTTAAGCAGGAGATGATGCTGTAATGGTCATGCTAGCTGAGCGAGCTTTCCCCGCTTATCTGTCCGCTCTGCGTAAAACCACCGCCGTCCTCTGTAACCTCTCTCTTCCTGTCATTCAGATGTAGGCATTATAGCCATCCAGAAACACAGCCGCTTTGAAGCATGAGGTTTAGCACGATGAGTGCAACTTTTAAGCACTGTTGCATTAGACTGGGACTTTCACTGCCATGGGGGTGCTGGGGGGGTCAAGGAGGCAAGGTGGGGGGAAAAATTCATAGTAGGATTCAGGGTGAGGCCATGATTAATTTATGGCATTACAGAAACTCAACTGTTTAAATAGGAGCCTCAGGAAATTGCATAGCTAACTTCAATCACTAAATATTTAATGCACAATCATTATTTCCAGCCCATATTAACTAGATTACACTTTGTTTCATGTGTAAAAGTTAGAATAAGAAACACGATTGCAACTTTGAGACGGACACCCAATGAATAAACACCATGGAACCATTTTAGCACCCTGCTGGAGGAGATCCACTCACGTCACGCACACCTCTCCACCTGCTTCAGCATCCGCCACGGCACCCTGAGCGAGCGGCCAAGTCCCATCCTGCTCACTTGAGAAAAGCTCACATCGAGTGGGTTATAGCCCATAGGAATGACCCCCGCTGACTTGAGATCAGGCGGCCGCTGCACGCAGTGCTTTTAAACCAGGTTTCTCAGACGGGCTGGACAGAGGCGGGGAAAGGGGGTTAAAATGGCACTGAATGGAGTTTACCTTTGCTTTGGATGGGAGCCCAAGCTGACTCACTGCCAGAGGCACCCACAGCTGCTCCTTTATTTACAATCCCTTTGGCAGCCTTACAAGTGCCCCAGGCTGTAACAGAGTGTACCTAATGTTAGAGCTGCCAGGTAATCTTATGTCAAACATACTCCTTTGATATAAAGTGATCAATAGATTCTTGTAAAGAAGTAATTTCTCAGATGTCTCAACCAAGATTCTTTTTTATCATAATATATTCATATATGTATTATTACTATTATATTTTTGAATGAGGTCGGCTTCACGCTGCAGCCATGCCATGTGACGATGCGCCTCTGAACTCTCTGTTTAGATGTTTCCGATGCGCCGCCATTACGGATCGATAGCCCCACACGACACAATTATCTGCAATGATCTGGTCGCGCTGGAGATGCAGCCTTTCTGAGAACCATTTGGGGTTTTCTAGAGACAAACATGAAATATTTCTAAGATTTCTACAGCTGGAGTCGTAGACTTAATGGACAGATTATAAAATTAATAATTTCTTGGAAAAAAAATACAGAATAGTGAAAAATATGTTTTTAGAAAACGAACACAGTATTATTAAAGCATTCAAATATTATAATGCAAAAACTACACAAATATTACTGTGCTGCTAATTATTATTTGATTAATTTCTGCTTTCATTCATGCTTGTTTACTTGAGAAGATGCAGATCCAGCACTGGTTTACTGCTACCAGAGTCCTCATTAACGTGGAGTGAGCATTTTATTCTGATCTGAATCTTCCCACACTGTTCACCATATTAACTGCTAGGCATGCATCGTATGAAGCCCTTTTAATGGTCTGCCATTACTGCAAACCGTTTGACCCACTGCATAAAATATATCACCGCAACCCACCCACCCCCTAGCCGTTACCCTTTTTCAACATTTGCATTTAGATACTTGGCCTCAGAAACGACTTTCTGAATCCTCCATCTGAAACGCAACATAACACCAGCACGTTCTCCCAACCGCAGGCCTGATGAACCTATGAACCAAACTGCCATCAGCCAATGAGATGGCTTGCCTTTGTGCTGGGGCCGGACGAAGGTTTTTTTTTTCTCATGAAGCCCTATTCCTGCAGACATCATGTATTCATATATTATGCTTCTCTCTGGGTTAAGCTGAAGTTTGCAAGATGGACGGACCTAAGGACGGCCTGACACTCAGGAAGGGCATTGTTGCGTCCAGCTAAGGTAGCTAATTACTGACCCTGATCACGGGTGAGGTAGCTAATGGATTAATAAAAATCTGTAACAGGGCAGCAATAGTGGTTCTTCATTCTACAAGACAGCAGGAGAGCCAACACATCTAATGCAGGTACTTCAGGTTTGAGAGGGAACAATCAAAGCTACTCTCCACAGCTACCTCCCAGTTTACGTCGCTATAAATTGATGGTGCTCAAATCATGCATTAAAATTAATACTGCACATCGCAAAAAGCTCCAGAGAACCCACATCATCAAGGGGAGGCAGGCTGTTGTTCTGGAGTGTTAGGGGGGCAAGTCGAACTCAGTTCTTCAGTGATGAGCATAGGTTCATGAGACCAACAGCTCATACTCATTTAGTCAACATCATCATACAGGTCAATCGTCCATTTAAACTCATGGATCCTACAACATGCTTTCTGTCCATACCAGTTTCTGTATCCTTATTTCAGTTTCATTTATTTCATTGCACACTTCATGATAAATCTTTATTGTGTCCTACATGAATTGAACACACTCTAAAAATTATGATTTTGATGTCATGGAAGTGCCGCAGAAAAAAATCTGTCCTAAAAAAAATGATCATTTATATAAAAAACCGACCAATAATGCCAACCCAAAACTATTACGTAATATGATGTAAGGTTCCCATTTCTGATACTCAACATTTAAAGATTTCCATAAGTTTTAACAGGGAATTTCAAATACTTAACTTGACAATACAATGGTAAAGTTCAGTGATTTTAAAAAATAAGTAGCATTACAAGCATTCAGGAAACAAAAATTCAGCCTCTTAAGCTTATGATACCATTGAGGGAAGATGGGATGTTTAATAATAATTAAAAAATACTGTCATTTGACATCTTTAGTTTCAGAATCTTACTATTCAATAGCCTGCAAAGATTTTAGGAAAATTAAAAACTGGTAAATGTACCCGGTCTGCAATCCTCAGTGTTATGCTTAACAATTTTTGGCATTTTGACTTGCTCATACAAAGTTTTAAAATGGCTGAAATGTCAAAAGTTAAAATTTAACTGAAGTTCTGCTGCTTTAATAAAAGCAGGGTATGAATCATTGAATGGTAAAATCATGCGTTCGCTTCATTTTTCAAGAGCACCTTCAACCATCTTTAAAAAGTGTCCTTCAGATTCGGAATGAAAACTGAACACTGTCTGAGCCGCCCAATGCCAACGTTTATATTCGAAACCCGATCAGTCCATTGTTGTTTTTGCTTTGCCAGTCAGTTGTCAAATCTATCAACATGTCTAAATATCAACATGATTCTTTAAAGAAGCATTGCCTGGAAAAAATGGCTTATTTTATAATATATTCTAAACTACTGAGTAAGTTAATGCAGCAGTCATAAAATGAACATTAGCATTAGCAACAAGATTTAAAATTTGATGACAGAAAATGTAAAAACATATCAGTAACGGAGAAACAAATACAGTAGCCCTGGTCACACCCTACGTTTTACACCCTGATTACCAGTACAGGGGATATTATTTATAGACATATTCACTCTAGAGGTGTCAAAGTCCACTATGATTTCTGAAAGCTGCACTGTGTTTTTCGTTTCACCGGAGAGCTAGAGTAGGAACTGAAAGGTATTGCTGAAGCTGTCATGGGGTAGATCGTTCTGTGTCGATTATGACTTAAGCCTTTTCAAACACATCCTAATAAATGCATGGGAAGTGGGCAACAGAACCTACCTTCTTGGCTTCCATAAGTCCACTGATACCTGCTAAGTTAACCTAAACAATTCACACTATTATCTAAGTAAGAAATGCATAAGACCAGGCTAGGAAGTCTATCAAGGTCTGAAAAAAACAGTACGACTAAACATTATCTGAATATGCATATAAATGATGTACTTCGTATAAAAAAATAACATTAATATAAATTTGGGTTTTATATAAAACACCAGAAATACACAACAGAGCTGACATAGTTGCATTCTGGTATAACTTGTGCCACTATGAACAATTGCACACAGGTAAAATCATTAATTGCTATTATTTGAGCAAAACAAGCGAAGTCAAGCAGATACCAAGCAACAGGGTAAATCAGTGTTTCACAACCTGGTCTTCAAGGACCTCCAGGTGGACCTCCCAGTTTTTACTCCTCCGGGTCCCTGAGGACTGGGTTAAGAAACACTGGTATAACTTACAATAACAATTTAAAATATGTAAGCACCACATGCTATAATTTGATTTTTAGGGATTGAAATAATGAGCATTCAGTAGTGACATTTCAATGCCAGTTATTAGTTTCTTATCATTTACTTAACAGATGGTTTTACCAAAATAACATGCATTGTTGAGAAAGCAGTGTCAGTCAACAGTGAAATAACTCTATAGACCCCTGGGATTTGAACCAGCAACCTTCCAAACATAGTTGCAGCATCCTAACATACTCAGACACACACCACTCACCGACGTCAGCGACTTCGATTTAAAACCTTAGAGAACTTGACCGGCACGCATACCATTTCAGCTGCCGTTTAAGCATGAATACATTTTAAATATCGTTATGATGTTTTTGACCTGTCAAAGCTACCAGCACTCAACCCTAGTTGGCCGTGCTTGGCATGGAACGGGTGATTTAAAGGTAAAGAACCAATAAACGGGGTGGAGGCAAAATGTAGCCAAAGCAAAATATGTTTTTATCATCTGGACGTGACGAGGGAAGGGGGTGTACGGCCTTGATGCTGTCGTTCTGACACTACTGTGGAAAAATGCAAATATCAAAGGCCAGCAAGAGCTGATCTCAGTAATGGATATTTCAGTCCTGGGGAAGGAAAATGGGCCTTTCATAGTTTCCAAGAATTTGTCTTAGGTAGTTTATTTCAACTGATAATGGGTGCTTCACTTTATGTTTTTATTCCATTAACAGCAGAGCAACATGAGCATGCACTGGTTAGAGAATAAGTATGTGCTTTCTTATAAGGTAATGATTGTACTTCCTATACTTTTACACACACGCGCACACACACGCACACACACACACACACACATATATATATATCTGTCAAATAAAACCAAAACATGACTTTTGAGGGTTTTCTTCTGCAGGCATTGAGGCTTTGCAGAGGGGAGATAAAAAACCTTTTATCTGTATTTTCTGCATATAATGATTGCATTATGCAGAATATAAGAATTTTAATAAAATGATAACTTTAAAGTGATTCATGTGGTTAAAAAGGAGAATTACAGCTTAAAACAGTTACAAAAATTAATTCCCCCTAGGAAAGTTAAAAGGTTATTGGGTCAGGCTATTAGTACTGGTAACTACCTATTATGACCAGCACATTTAAACATAACAGGATCCAAATTTTAGTTTAAATGATCATAAATATGTAAAAATATAACCAAATTTACAATTCACTTTCTGGGCAATGAACAAGCAAATTTCCATATTTTTCCATTAATACTTTATATTATTATTATTGCTATTAAAATAATGAGGGAATTGCAATTCCCCCCTCCTCAGAATCCTTACATTTATACTACAATTTTTATGATTTAATTTCCATTTTTCCTCCATGTATGGTTAGCTATTACAGAAATCCATTATTATTAGTTAATATGTATGCAAATTTGAACGTAAAACATTAAATTGGAGTTCCTTCGGAACTGCAACACCAGTAACATTACACATTATATTTTTAATTATGCAAAACTTGGAAAGTTGACTTAACAGTGCACAATTTCCCATCCACAGTAACACCTTTAAATCATTCCACATGAAGCTTGCAGAAAGCGGTGAAAAAACACCACTCAGTAAAACACAGGAAGCTTAAGACAAGAGAGAGAAATGCTGTTCTTAGGAGGAAATCGAACCAAAGTTTTAATTAATATATAAAAAAATATTTCTTGTGCCACCATTTGTGCTGCTGAAAGAAAATCCATGGAAGGGTAGATTATCCACTTTCTCATTAGGGATATTGCTACCCTCTGGCTCATATCAGAGTAAATGGGGGTGTCATATTTTAAAGAAATAAGGCCAGGTGCCTCTTGATCATTAGTTCAGGACATCTTTCGTTAAGAAGGAAAGTTCACGATCATTCAGCCTGCGTGGAAGCGAGTGCATGTTTAATAAGCTTCCATTACTATTCCAGACAAGTTTAGTACTGCCAAACAGTAAAATAAGTGATGTATGACAGCGGACATTGCGGTGTATGAAACAAGCCCATGTAAAACTGTCTTTCTGTTGCATGTAATGCTCAATAACGACACCAGTTTAACCTAACGTAGTTTTTAACAATTCAGACCGGGTTCCGGTTCGGTGCGGTGGCGGAGATTATGAGTTCAGAGCGAAGTCCAATGCAAAAGGCGTGGTTTCTGAACCGTGGACACCATATTCAGGGTGATGATTATATATCCATCGGGTAATAGGCTGTGAGCCAGCGAGGTGAGATTTACTGCCTGCCGCATCAAGCCTAGTTTAGCTAGCGTGATTTTCTTCTGGCATTAGAGGGAATGGCTTTGCAGCTGAGGCCGGAAAATTAGGACAATTAGAGATAAATCTGGACAAGCAGGAGACGTTTGTCAGCCAAATTTAATTTCTTCGTTTGTAATTATATTTTGTGTGTGTATACAAATTTTAAAACAAAAACAATGTAAATTACATGATGGATAATGTCGTAGTTTACAACACACAATGGTCCCTATTTTCAATGATTTCTTCCTCCATTACATGAATGGAAACACAGTCGGTGTATTAAAGAGGGCCGAAGGCGTTTTAACGCCATTGCGGTTTCGAGGGGACGCGAAAGTGGCCCAGTGAGGCAGGCGCACTGCGGGAAGATCATAAACGTGTCTCGGCAGGCAAAGGGGGCCGTGTCGCTCTGGCTGATGGAGGAACCCCGAACGGAGGCGGACCCTGGCGGGGGGACGGTCCCCTGGTAGCTGCAGGTTGCACAAGTTAATTCTTAATGAGACAAATCAGCATGGGAAACAGTGGCGTCACCTCGGAGGAGGGGGTTAGGGATTCGGGGACTCGGATGGGGAACAAAGGCCTCCTCTGCTGCATATGATGAGATCTCCGCAAGGGATCCACCAGCGGGAAAGGTGAATCATTACCAGCCGTATCTCTGTATCTCACGCGGTGGACATGGCCCCATCATTAAGGTGAGGGATGCTTCCAGCGCTCTGACAGAGACTGACAGCCTCTGTGTCCAGGCACCTGTTACGGCACCGGCAGGGGGAACAGGGTGAGGGTTGGGGGGGGACCATGCTGGATAACAGAAAACAGCGCTTGTGAGGGGCACGTATTCACAAGAGCCATTGTCTTCCGTGAATTTAAACAGTGATGGATAAAGACCGGAGGAGCTGTCGTTTCCTCTTCCTCTGCTGGTAATCGCGTCTTTCAGAGGAGAAGCTTCTTCTTCGTCTTCTTTTTTAAGTGATTTCTTTGTGCTCTTCAAACTGACATGCAGGGAGGGGGCAGAGTGATCTCAGCGAGTCCCTGGAGGACAGCAGGCGCTATCAGAGGCGCGCATCTCAGACTGACTCATAGGGAGATAAGGATTTTACTCCTTCCACTTAATTAAAAATTGGTATGAAGAATTCCTGAGGGACAAGGGGCAGCCAAATCAGACAAAAAAACAAGAGAATTTATGTTAAGTTTTCACAAAATAGTCTTATTACATGCCTATTGCCAGCAAAGACACAAAAAATATCAGCAAGTTAAATAACTATCCTGAAGCTGGATAGTAATGGCGGCTGTTAAGAACTACTAACACTAATCTGATAAGCAAGTATGCGGATTTAGTGGTTTTTAATATATATCTTGCAGGTGTATCGCCAGGTGACTCTCCTAAAGTGAGAGAGGGTGCAGGTGACTAATGAGCAGGTGCACACTGGATTTGCGTCCTCCGTTACACGGAACTTCTGCAGATGGTTCCCGGGGCTGGCTCATGTCTGTTCCTGGCCGCACCACTATGGAGCTTCACCGCCAGGGCAAAATATGAGTTGGCCTCGGGCCCAAAAACTTTCCGTGGATGTTAGAGCCGCTCCTCCCAGCTGTCTCTTAACGCTTAAATAATTCACTCCTCACGTTCCAAATGACTTTAATGGCGACCAAATTCTAATACGCATGTAACATAAAAAATATAACCTGAATTATCGTTTTAAATTCCAAATAATTAGCTTTTACATTTTAAATTGTGGAACAGCATCCATTTCTTAGATGTATATCCATGATTCCTGTTGGTAATCAGCAGTATGATTTGATATTTCAATGCTTGCAAATAAAAGGTATATAAGTTCAAAATTACATTTCATGCACTTCACCCTGAAGATAAAACAATATTTATAAAATGTAAGACAGTACTATTTTCAGCTTATAATTCTTGCTCACAGAAAATCTCTACATAATTCAGGGAACCATTGCGTCTTAGAAAAATCCAGTGATATACTTTATAATTCATATTAAAGGTGAAACTACAGAAAAGCTTAGAATACCATGTGGGTGACCAAACTATATGTACATTTACATTTTACATAATTAGCAGATGCTAGAAGCTATATGCAAGTGAGACGAGTAGAACATCGTAATCATATGTGCTGCCCAGGAGCCAACTAGGCTGAAGTGCAGCCAGGTTGAGCTTCCAATGAATGTCCAGGTACAGGTATAAGCAGGGTTGGGGCAGGAACTACAAAACAACGTCTAACAAAGCAAGAAACTAATAAGACTATTCATGGACCAAACGTGTAAGATGAAACCTAATGAGGCATCAGTCTAGCAGAGAAATTCCTGGAACAGATAGGTCTTGAGATGTTTCTTGAAGGTAAAGAGCAAATCTGATGACGAGGCATGGTTCAGAATCTCATCCCACCATTGAGGAACCACGCAAGAGAACTTCAAGCTAACTAAATGTAAGAGAAACTTAAGTTAGTATCTGTGTTTTACCATTGCTCATTCCCTGGTTGGCGCTAACTGATATTGCTGGCATGGTCTCCTATGCCCACTTGAGCTGATATAAAGCACCCTAATAAGTGTACTAACAACACACTACACACCACGCGAACGCAATGCAGATAGAGACGTGTTTCATCAGAATTAAGATTGACTCTGAAGTCTGAAAAACACTCACGGCCGTCAAGGGTCTCGCCCTAAAAGGTGAGGGTGGGAGACTGCTGATGTTTCGGGAAGTTACGTAAGCGTGGGGTACAAACCGCCAGGAAGCGACGGGGCTCCTCACCGCTCTGCTTGTGCTGCCTCTGCAGCTCCCGCATCTGCTGCTCTAGCTGTTTCACCTCAGCCCGGAGGGACAGATTTTCCTGCTCTCTTTGGCTCCTCTCTTCCTCCCAGGTCCGGGTTTCTCTCCTCAGGTCTGCGGTGGTGCGTTCCAGGGCCTGCCGCTCCAGCTCCTTGCTCTCAAAGGCCTCCCTGGCCTGGATGCTGTCGGCCTCGCACCTCTTTAGGAGGTCAGCCCTCGCCCTGAGAGCCTGATGGACAGAGGAGATAGCTAAAGCAACTCCACTCAGCTGCGGTGAACAGGTTTGATTTATTTCGATTTATTTGACTTCAGGTATACCTGGCACTTTGAAATCATCGGCAAAATTAGCAGAGCAGGGAGCTGGGAGACTCCTCCCCCTTCGGCAAATTCCATCACCAAGATTTCAAAGCACCGCAATAGCGCTGCTTTTGAAAATACCGTCAAGATACCGTACACAACAGTATAATGTCTAGACGATTTGACGGTACGCAAAATTTGATACCACTCAGGCCTAGTTCTGTCACTGTTTGTTGTCCCTGCTGTGTCAGTCACAGTGTCAACAAACTGAACGAGTGAATCTGAGTGGAAAGATGCAGCATTTGTGGGAGAAACGCCGGCGTGTTCAAGCTCTCCCACGTGGCTCCTCTCGACACCCACGAATGCCTGCCTCGGGCTGGCACGCTTCCACCACTCAGCCCCCGATCATGTCCTATCATGTTCGCCCTAATTTGAATGCTTAACGTCCTTTTCGTGTCTTAATTGCGGCAAATTGCATTCTCTTGGCACGGCTCCTTTAAAACTGATCCCAGAGTAATTATCTCCTGTCAACCAATGAGAGGCAGATCTGTGTAGCGAGGGCCTCCCCTGTATTTAACGAGAGCCTTTAATTACCCACGCTGGCATGCCACATGCTCTTCAACGGCTAACCAGCTCTGCCCGGGAGGTCGGATCATGTTAACCAAGGGACGACCACCAGATGATAACCAACAAAGCCAGACAGAAAAATACAGCACGCTGAATTATTTTACCATCCTTGGTCACTATAACAAATTACATTCTAAAAAATTACACTGTAAAGAATTACCTCCACATAGTTCAAGCCAGAATTCAGCTAGTACTATTGTAATATAATTTAAGCACAAAGAAAATACAAATGAAAATGTAGTGTAAAAAAAAAGGAGCCCTTTTCTGCAATTCCATTGTCAAACGGCCCCTTTTAGAGCCTTGAGCATGACCAGAATTCAATATTTTATTTCTGTGGCCAGCATGGCCCATTAATTAGCGGGCAGACTCATGATTGTCAGGTTGTTTGTGTTCCTAGCCTAAGGATAAGTCCTCCCATATTACACATGCAGAGGAATAAGCAGGGCTTGGGGGCACAATTTATTGTTTTTCTGCTTAATCTTATGAAATACTTGTTATTCATCTTCCTCACTCACATGTATCCACAATCAATTTAAAGCACTGCAGTATTTCTTTATTTATTTTTTTTTTGGGAAGAGTGACAGTTTTGCTGTATGACTGCATCTGTGAATGCATTAGACCGTTTTGTGCGTTTTGCATGTGCTGTGCGGTTGCGCATGACTAGCCATGCTTTTCCGCATTGCTGGATAACAGAGAAACACTTTAAGGTAACTCCGGATCCTGTAGATCGTGCTCTGCGACGTGTGATGTTTGACATGTGACATGTATACACAGATCATCCATACCAGTGTAAGCGTGCCTACGAGCTAGTAGAAGCTAACATCTTTACCGCTAATGCTCTGAGTGGTAAGGAGAGACAACGAGCTGAGAATAAAGTGAGAACGACACCTGGTCCATCTGGGCGCAGGTTCTCCTGGAATCAGCAAGGTCCTGCTCCAGCTGGGCCACCTCCTGCTCCAGCTGGGCTAGCGCCACCTTGTGGTCCTGGTGGGCCGATGCAGCGTCCAGGTGCAGCGACTGCAGGGTGTGCTGGAGGTTGCGGTTCTCGTCCTCGCGCCTCTGAAGCTCCGCCCCCCGGTTCATGGCGTCGGCCTTCAGCGCCTGGAGGTCCCTCTCGAGCCTCACGGCCCTCTCGCCCTGATCTCTGTACTGCCGCTGCAGGGACTCCAGATCCTGGGCGGGCAACGAACAGGAGCAAAGCCTTTCCCCTGATCTTAATGAAAGCAAATCCATATAATAAAGGGACCAGGGCAGAAAAATAGATTCATTCTTTTTTTAAGTACTTTAACCAGGATGCCAAGATAACCAGGCTGCTCAAGGTAACTGGGTAACAGAGAGGCATCACGGGAAGAAAAAAAAACAGCAATAAATCAAAACTACCAATCAGTAAATATTTCACTTGCTATTCCAATTTAGTCATAATACAGCATCAGAATGTCAAAAAATCATTAATATCAATGTAACGCTGAATAGTGAAGGATTCCTAAATAGAGTGAAACTACTGAAAGAGGACAGAAAGGCAAATACTGGGTTGGAAAATAGATTCTGCGACCCTGCTTCTAGAGATTCTGAGGAGCTGTCCTCAGTGCCGCGGGACAGCAGACACCCCTGGTGTCAGGCAGAAAGGAAGGGGGATCCCACCCCCCCCGAGAGTGCTCACCTTTCGCAGGAGCTCATGATGTTGCTCTAAGGCTGCGTACTCCTCATTGGAGTGACTGTGACTGAGACGATGTGATGCCAAGTCTGTCTGGAGATCCAGGGAGGCCTTCTCACGCTCCAGGAGCTGGGTCCGTTTATTCCGAGGGAGGAGGAAGAAGCGAAAATCCATTTCCGTAATTTCTATTTTATGCATATGCAAAGTAGCTAGAAGCAGTCATCTCTGATTAAAAGGTAAATGATTAAAGAGACATATGTGTGCCTTTTGGTCAGATAATGAATTCAGTTTCACCAGTAGGGTTCAACTTTTCATACAACGTCTCACAAAAAAAGAACCTGAGTGATATAAAATCATCAATTTATGAACAGAGGATTTCCCAGCAGACAAGTAAGAACGTAAAAATGACGGCAAGTTCTTCTGAGCGAGACTTATTAAAGTAAAGTGTTGCAAATACTCCCCTTAACAAAACCAATAAATTCAAACTCATTACTAAATGTAATAAAGTATCAGATACAGTAAACTCAAACTGGCTGATCTTTTATAACATACAAATTGAATTTTATTTGATTAAAATTTCATTCTGCCAGCCTGACCTAGTAGGCAGCAGTTCATACAAATTACGTCTCGCTGCAATAAAAAAAAAATCATTAATTTATTGCTGCACACAGTAAACAACCTTGATCGCGCCAAAACCAAATATCAAATGGGACACCCGCATCATACCTCGGTTATGTGCTTTAATTAGTACAAAATTCAGTAGTAGATATTTCATAATTATTTCGGATATTTATATTAATAAAGACTGCGAAGGGCTGGCCCCCCGTCCAGGGTTGTTCCCTGCCTCGGGCCCATTGCTTCCGGGTTAGGCTCCGGACCCCCCGCGACCCAGTAGGATAAGCGGGTATAGAAAATGAATGGATGGATGGATGGATGTTCCCCTTCCTCACACTTGGCTGGGACCGGTTACAGTGGTTTGGATAAGAGATAAACAGTTAAAATGAAAACAGAGATTGAAGAATTTTTCACTAGAGTCATTAAATGACACTGATCTGAGTGAATTCCACGTTGCTGGGAGTATGTCAGGGAGCTGGGGTGCGGCCTTTCCTGCTGCTGGTGTAATGTCTCACCTCTTCCTGTTGAATGTGTACTCGCCGGCCAAGCCTGCCGATCAGCCGCTCGCACTCGGAGATGCGGCCTCTGCTGACCTTCAAGGCTTCCTGCGTCGACTGGAGCTCCTCAGCCAGCTGGTCGATGGCTTCCGCCGAGTTCTCCGCATGTCCGCACTTCTCGCCGTAGCGCCGCTCCAGGCTCAGGATCTCCGCCGTCAAGCCGCTGACCTTTTCCTGGGCCTGACAGACCTTCTCAATAAAAGACATGGGACGGTCGGTTGAGAAGATTCTAGCATAAGTGCATGCACAGCTCAGAACAACACACTTTTGTGATGATGATGCTATGTTTAGCATTTTAAAACACCTGGATACAAGTTTTGGTTTGGAGGCAATAAAACATTGTTACGGAAACAAACTGGTCACCAAAACATTGCCTTGAAAACACAGCTGATGGAATCCTACCTTGACACACTTCAGCTTTGGATAAAACTAAAACCATCAATTCTGCTTGTATTTCCTGTTAGGTAATGAGATACCAAAACAGGAGGTTATTTCTACGAAACAACACTCTGCACTCTCCCTTTGAGAACTGCCCTAAGCTGTTTTGGTTTCACAACCTTCAAATGCATCACAACGTGGAAAATAAGCAAAGTAACAAACAGTCAACCGGTACAAATAATCTCTCTCTCTCTCTCTCTCTCCTCAGAATCCATTCTTCAAAAGACATGCATGTTTTACAAAAATCCATAACACATGTTAAACATCTGAGTGACCCAAATCTCTCAAAATAGACTACAGGAAGGTCCCAGAAAAGAAATGTACCAGAATATGGTACAACCAATATCGTAGCCAAGAAAATCAATACTTGTGATCATTTATGTCTAATAAGCAAGCATCCAGATTAATCAATCATGCAGATCACAATCAACACATGGACACACCGGTGCAATTATGATGCTCTGCTATCAGCAGTGGTGCACATTCACTCTTCATTGTAGACCAGAAAGGACACTTAAAAATGAAAGGATCAGGACATATATGCAAAATAACAGTGCAAGGTCATGATCAAAGGAAAAGGTGGAGGAACAAAGAGATCTTGCAAGTTCATTCACCCTCTCAATCTTCATGCGAGTCAATCCACAGGAATAATCGACTAAGAGTATTACAGATGGCGCTGGCCTGGATGCTAGCTCATTTGGGGAGAAGGCCATCTCAATCATTGTAAAATCAATACTCAAATTCCATGCAGACAAGGCAGCGGCACAGTACTGTGCATTTTATTTTTAACCTTTGTTAAGCTTTTGCATTTGCATATTTTTTTCTCAGAACAAAACGTAGATCAGAAAAACAATAAAACAAAAAAGTAATTTCTACACTAAATTGAATTTTGTAACACTTAAAGCAGTCAGGCATAAAGCATTATAATGCATTCATAAACACTGCTACAACAATTCATATAAAAGCATAACAGCTTATAGCCCTGTTTATTATGCATTATGAATGCTATCAAGCTCTCATATAAAATGCACTATAAATACCTTCATAATGCAGAATAAAACAACCTTAATTCTTATACTGATCATTATAAGACATTATGAAGGTATCTATAGTGCATTATAGATGACAGCTTCATAGAGCATTCATAATTCTCATATAGCCGTGTTTACAGTACTTTATGAATGCATTATAATGCATTATGAAATTATCTATTGATATAAAAAATGCTAGACCAAAGCAACAGCATCAACATTGCACAATGACAAGTGTGGAAGCAGGATTACTCACCTGGACTTTGGAGTAGCGTACTTCCTCCTCGAGGCCTACCATCTCGCCCTCCAGTAGCTGGACCTTCTCCATAGCGGCTTGGTATTTCTGCCTGAATATGGCTGAGGCCGATTCGTGACCCTTAGCCGCAGCCTTGGTGTCACCCAGTTCCTTCTGGAAGTCTCTCTGCTGCTGTAGTAACAGCATGGCTTCCATGCCTTTCCTCTGTACCAGCTCTTCTCGCTTCTGCACCTGTGGGCGAAGGAATGCTCTGGTGTCGTGCCGCTTACAGATGGACACTGGAATGCTGTTACTTCATTCTTGTTTTAGCCGATTCTATATTGCAGCTACACTGATTATGTTATTATTATGATAAAAAGGCCTTGGGTTGTTTCACACTCTTTAGGGCGGCATGCTATGAGATGGAAGTGTTTGAGGCCTGTGTATTCTGATATACTAAAATGCAAGAAATGCGTAAAAAATTACATCTTGTCATTTTCAAGTGCATTGTCTTTTGAGCATGTTATAAATACATATATGTGTGTGTAAGTGTGTGCAACACAAAGAAATCACAAACATTACAACACAGATATAAACTACAAAAATAAACTACATTCCAATGAAGTCTTTTAAACTCTTGCTGCAATCCTCCATGTCCTATTCGGCTTCTCAGTTTCATTCAGTCAAATATCCTAAGAAAAATCGGCTTCATATTCAAAAAAGACAGTGCTTCTCAGACTGAATAGGGACTTAATCTGCGACAATTCAGATTTAAAAATGCTTTTAGGACTGAATGATTAGCGGTGCTATATAGAGATTCTTGATAAACAAAATACGCTAACACAGAACAAACTGGCAAACCATGAAAAGAGGTGTAAATGGGAGTTTATTGGAGTTTTTAGGTGATTTTCACAGTAGTTTACAGTAGGTTTTGGTATATTAGCATACAGGAGTGAAAGGATTGACAGGCTCGCAGTATGCTCAAAATGATGATAATGGAGTATATATTATTGATAATTCTTTTATTATGTACATTAGCAATATTTGAATGCATTAAAATATTGTTCCCATATAAAATCTATTTTACAGTAAGGGGGAAAAAAATCCTCAAAAATTTTCTCAGGGGAAAAAATATAATTAAAACATTTATTCTGCCCTTTTATGAATCTGATACCTCAAAAGAATTAGTGACTTTTCAAAACACTCCTAGAGGGGATAATGCAACATTTTAAGGCACCGGCACTAAGGTGCAGCTACACAGTAGAGAGTAACGTTCATGCTCTGGACTGTGAGCCGCACACACATGTGGGAGACATACCGTGGTACTACAGTGCATCTCTGACAGCCAGAAACGTGATTTATGTGAACTGTGCAGCTTATTCACACACAAACACAAACACATACACACAGACTTTTTCTCTTTTATA
>JAODUD010000033.1:6292015-6308639 GCA_026784285.1 Stomatorhinus walkeri | reverse complement strand
GCAGTTAAAAAAAAGAAAAACAATTTGCATATTGCACAAGCATAATACTTCTACAAAAGCTATACAGGCCATCAGGCCATGCGAGTTAGGCTTGCCTTTGAATTTGGGGGAATTATAAAAGTTTTAATTACAATATGATCTGAATATCCACAGGAAATCCCAGAAGTCAATATGGAGTGCCTTAAAGGAAATGACCAGATCAGATTATCCAATAGGAACGTCCAAACACAAGATCCTCGGAGTGATGTTAGCGGGATGGCATCCTTCCCCATATAGGAATGAAATTGTTAGACCTACTATGCAATTCATAAAGCCCAGGCAGTGTGTACACATTTTTCACCTTCAATTTTATTTTTTCATTAGTCTTGGAGCCACAAAGCAGATTCAATTAGGTTTTCTGATTGGGGTACTGGCATTCTGTTAGGTCACCCAAAGGTTAAATAATTCAGCGCTACAAACATGATTATGCTACTGTAGCATTTGATCAAACACACCGTTTATCATACAAGCCGTCTCAGTTTTGAAGTCTCGAAATAATGACATTTTTGAGATTCCTCTGCAGGTAATTGGCGGGGTATTTTATATCTTCAATGGCTTAACTACCATCATTTCACGTTAAATAAATTCATAAGGAGAAGACGCGGAAGCACCACGGGGCTTACATTATGGTGGTGCAACAGCCCCGAAAGCCAGAAGAACACGCTAAATCACTTTTATGCGAGGAAGACAACGTGCGCGGCGGATAACTTTGGCTTTTTCAAGCTTGAGGCACATAATTAGCATCCTAAAAAGTCCAAGTTTGGTGTCAACTCCCAGCTGTAATTTAAAGGTTGGGTACAAGTGCACCCTGAATCATATCTAAATCCAAGACGTTCATTTGCATATATCTGTACAGCAATCTAATAATTAAGCAGACCCTAAAGCTTCAGAATCTTACCAGGCCCCTAAATCACCAAAGAAATGCCTCTCGCGACTGCTACTTTGCAACACATACAAAAATAATGTACACCTGGCACATCAACGACCTAGAAATTAGCTATGCGTGCAGCGTGGATGTGGCTGATTTTGTCTCTGTAAAGACATGCGCCGCACAAACCAGATATATATTTAAATATAGAATTGGCACCGCATAAACTGCAGGAACCCTGCAACGTTAATTTCCTGTGCCTTCCCTCTCTTGCCCTTAGAAGCCGAATTCTCCCCGTCTTCAATGATTGGTACAACATATATGCGATGACAACAGATTTCCAAACAACAAGGGATAGGTGAAATGCTGAATAATGTATGAGGAACTTTAATATTTGGAGTGATGCTTGTCAATCATCATCCTCTCAATCAAGGAGACAGTACGGATCATTTCCATTTCAATTATTGGTTATTCAAGTCTGAGACACAGCTGAAGTATTCTGGGTAACCAGTCAATCTATGTATTTGTAAGAGATCCCATGCTGTACTTCAATTACACCATGAATAAAAATACACCAAAACTCTGAACACTGCACACTAATTCAACTTATAGATTTAATATCTGTATTTACATGCCAACATTACTGAGCAAACAAGCTCATTTAAAAGTTCATATGCTAATGTGTGACATTTAAAGCAAACTTTACACGAGAGGAGGACATACAGCAATGGATTTTGATTCTTTTCATGTCCCTGAACTTATGCATCTTCAATATTTATAACTTTAAAACCATGACACCTTTGCAAAAGAATATAAGGTGAAAGGAGGACAGTCTGATTGTGCATTCAGTAGTTTTTGGAAGGGGAAAAAAACATTTCCATCAGAATTTTCATACCGAAAGGGAAAGGCATGAATAGTTTGACAAAGAAAGAAACTAGAAGTTTTACTCTACTGGAACTAGAGAGTTCCAAAATGTGCTTTTTAAACCCTTATATTTGATTTTGTTTTATAATTACTGCCTTGATCTTAATTATAGTCAGGTACAAACTGCACCCCCCAGTGAAGACCCACAGAGGTAGTTCAGCAGGGTGGCCCTTGAGCGTAACACCCAACTTGTCCCACTCCTGTAACCTCTGCTCCCAAGTCAGAAGCCACAACTACGTAACCAAAAAGCAGGCTCTCAAATCACAAAAACTTAATTTTTTCCCCAGTCATTTTCATGTCATTATTTTGCGCCCAATGGGCCCACTATGCCAGAGGCAGGAAAAAAGGCAGCAAATGTCACAATGTTGGTCACAGGGGTTGCGGTATTTAGCAAGGTCCATCGCAAACCTATTATTTGTCTATTATATGTCCATAATGTAACATCAATGAAAAACTATTATCATTGTTGTTGTTGTTGCTATAATTATTATTCCAGTGTTGACCAGAAAGATTGAGATATTTTAATTATTAAAAAAGAACACATTTCAGATCCACTGCTGGAATCACAAACAGTGGTTGATTCACTTTTTCTGGACCAGGTTTTGGACCTCAGACCTGAGCATCTGCTTTTCCGTGTCTGCTGAATGCTCTCTGCTCTTTCCAAGCTGCGAGTTTGCACACAAAAGAAAACCACAATGCCAACCAATTGGACCTCACTTAAGAAACCTTGATGATCGATCCACAAAGCAGAGGATGAACAGGAGCCCGGTTCGCCAGTACGGTGTTCAAACTGCTCATTCATTAAAAGATGCTCTTTCTTATTGATTTCGGCTTAAGTAATGAGAAAGCTTATCCAAAAATCTTTAGCATTTGGGTTCCAGTTAAGGAAATCGATGCAACCATTTCCCATTTTAACAGCATATGTGAATTTTATGTACAAAAGACAAGACAAATCCAAAATCAGATAAAATCAATAAGCTTTGTCGATACAACATAAAGCTGATAAATGGCATTTTTAGGCAATTAAAGTGAGCTGTAAACATGCAGAGCCTAATCAATTCAGATGTATATCTATTATCAGTAGTTAAACACAGATTTAAAATATCCATACAGCCATAATTCTACTCTAAACGTCTCAAAGGCCACATTTATGGATATGCTACAAAAGTGCATTAAAATCTTATGGTTTCGACTTTAGCTTAATAAAAACATAATACCGCAGTAGACTTTTTGATGTCAAGTGTTTCTAAGACATTTTAAGTAAATAGATTGAAAGGCTTGAATTTTATATGTTTGTTTTTTTAAACAGAAGTACCGTTTAGGAAAGCAATGAAACAAGGAAGAACTACCAGTTCAAGATTCAGATGGAGGTGCAAAGCGTGTTTGGAGAAGTCCATGGCTTAGCCGCGGAGGAGGGGGTGTCTACCCGCCACAGGTCACACACACTAAACTTCAATGACATTTCCTGACTAGAGATACGGCAGGTGTCCACATGTACGTTCCCCTCCTTGCGTAAGAAATTACGCAAGGGAAAAACAAATGATTTACAAAGACTTTAAGAAATCCATTTCAGAAAGAGCTGGCATATCTTAAGTTCGAGTGCCAGAAGTAGGTGCTTCTTTTTGGGAGATTTTCAGTCGTTAACTCTGAAGACTGTGAGTTTCGTGTTAAGAAAGTTAAAAAAACTATAAAAGAAATGATTTCCCAGAGGGATCCACGTGCTTATTAATATTCACCAGATCCTGATTTTACATCTGTGGCATGTTTAGTCTCTGATGTGCCGTATTACCTGCCATCAGTGGAATTCACACCATCTACATATGCAATAACCACATAGAAAGCTATTAATAATATCCAAGGGAAAATTCTTCCTCAGATAATTTAAAGCGCTATCGAAAATTTTGTGAATTCCATACTGCCGTTCGTTCGTCACATTTTCAAGTTCCCCAGCCACAATTCTGTCTTACAGAGGTGGTTTAATCACGCGTACAAAATAACTAGCTTCTCCGTTCGTGAAGCATGACATTTCAATTGTGCAGCCAATAAACGCATTACATGAAGAGGGCTGAAATGATTTACTATCTGGAAGCCAGACAACCAAGGTTACCATGGTGAGCTACCTTTTCCATGTCTACAAGGTCAAGTGAGAATGACCTATCAGCGTACAAACCTCAGTTTCATCACATAATATTATGTTTTCAAAGAACAGGTTGTTGCTTCCATGATTTCTCATTACTAATATTTCCAGTTTCATGCAGCAAAAAATATACTATTGTGCATATACATTTATTTCAGTGAAGTCCAATGCAATGCTGATACTGACAATTATTTCATTAATAGAATTGTATGAGGATCTATAAAAGTTTGCAATGTTAACAAAATTACCTTGGCAGCTCAGATTTTTTTCATTCTTATCTTTTCAGAGATATATGCTTCCCTGCCTCCTCACGAACACATGCACAGCAAAACCCCACTTTTATATAGCAATAGCATTTCATTTTTATTTTACTATATTGTATTTTTAAGTGAAAACATAGAATGTACTACTGCAAAAAGCAGAGAAAAAATGCTTCATATTTAACGCAAGTCAACAAGAAAGTGGTTCATTAGTTTGGAATTAAGTGAAATTATTTATTGTTATGGTTCAAATCTATGCAAAGCCCATTAAATATATGATCACATATTTAAAAAATGAAAAAAACATAAGTGTTTCACAACAAGCACAAACCCTGTTAAAGGTATTCTTGGTCTTTTAGAAATGCCTCTCAGAAAATGTCTGAAGGATCTGAAGTCAGAATGTTCTGTGCATCATGTTTAAAGGCAACATGAGAGATCACAGTCTCTGTGAGGAAAAAACAGGCAAAAGTGATCAATGCTGCTGAGACATGTGCAAATACAATTATTACCACACACTTTACATGCAAGCATATATCAATACAGCATATCTGATACAGGGTCACAGGTTTTATCATCATCATCATTATTATTATTATTGCTATCGAATATAAAAAAATTTAAGTTTTCAAAAAATACAAAAAGTACTACAGCAAAATGCTGAATAGATGTATCATGGAGATTCCAAATTAGAATTCTGAAATATAGAAGAATTCTGTAAAAATGGGTTCAATATGATAAATATGGAAGTCTACTGAGAAAAATGGAATGCGTCATGATCTTTTTTCCCGGGACTGTGATATAATTAATTCATCCCTAAATGATTCAATCCATTCTTATTCATCCCAGACAAACAATAACCTAAAACACATGAACTATTTATGACAAAAACACAAATAATGACTCTCTACTTAGGTAAAGATCGGTTTCGCCGAGAATGGAAAACACAATAAGGATTTCCCTGCGGCTTCTTGAACAAAATAATAATAATCTGCTTCTCCAGTGCTAAGCACACTGCGAAACGGTTGCTCTGTGGTTTAAAATAGGCTGAAATTACACCCTCTTGCCAAAAAGATTTACTTATGTCCTAGGGCTTGTCATGGGCTGAAAGAAATATGTTCTTTTTTCACAAATTACATCTTAAAAATAACTCAGCAGACACATTCAAATAATTAAAGCAACCACATGAGATGAGAGATGCTGTTTGTGCTACAGCCAACTGAGGGATGAACTTTTTAACATTCTCTAGTCAACTGTAAATCTTGCTAAATATACAGAAAAAAAACATGTAAGCATTGCTACATTACTTAAAGTCAATGGGCTCTCGCACCAATGTACTGTTTTATTATTTTTATTTTTTTCCCTGTTACAACCACATTTATCCATTTAGGGGATTAACAGTTTTAGCCAATATTTTTCAGCTGGGTGACTTACAGGAGTAAACTGGGTCAAGTACTCCACCCATGAGTACCACAAGAGACCCCTCCTGGGATTGCAACTGGAAGCATTAAGGTCAGAAATCCCATCCAAGAGGGAAAGGGGAAAAACAACTAAATTAAAAGTAACTTACCTCAAAGAACAGCAACAGCTGTATTGAAATAAACCAGATATTCAACAAATACTTTTTCGGGTTAAAACTCCCTTCACAATACACAAAGACAGGTGAAACAGTTACCGTTTTCTTATTATATATTTCTAAAGATACACCACCAAGCTACACACCAGATGCTGATTTGTCAAAGCTGTTATGTGACTGTCCATTTCGATTTCACGAAGGGCAAGGAAGAGCATCTGCGATGGGAAAAACTCATGCCTCATGACAACTTGTCTCTTGTACCCTAATGCTGTACGTGTTCTTGGGAGTCACGCGACCTTCTGTGTCCAAATTCCCAGGGCTCCCACAAGACGATTCGCGCAACGTAATCGGAGAAAGTGTGACACAACAGGAAGTGACCTCATCGCAAACTTTTTCCACCAATCTTGAAGCTGACTTCTTCTATCCCTCACTACAACAAAGCCATTTTGTTTCACAAATTTTATTACCCCTTTAATGCGGAAACCAAATTTAAAGGCTACACTGCAAACCACACGGGTGCCTTTGTTCCACATGTAACCAGCGCTCGACCCAAAGCCTTCTTGCAAATGCTTTTTCTGAAGAACTGTGTGCCACAGAACTACATCAAAAAGCCTTCAAATAAGGATTTCTATCCATTCCATCCATCTGAAACAGTCCATTTCACACGGTATAAACTGAGAATGCAGGAGGCACCCCACAATTGGAACCCCACCCACAACAAATCATCTGCTTTTTGAGTTTTCTACTATGATCATCCATGTTCCAGCTGCTTCACAAGACAAGAAAGTCACACAAAAATATCCGCAAGTTCATATGGGCACCTAATTAAGTCATATCCACAAAGAGGGTCTCCTTAAGTGACTACACAACTTTGGATTGGGGCATTTGTGTAGGTATTGTATAGGAAATAATGCAATAACATATACATTGTATCTTTAGGAACAGACTCTGCAGCCCCGTGACCCTACACATGACAAGTGGGTATGGAAAATGGATGGATGGATAGATGAATGTAATAAAGAATCCATGTTCAAAGCTTTAACAATAATGAGTTAAAAAAGAAAGAAAGAAACAAATTATTATCATTATTAATAATAATAATAATAATAATACATTAAAATCAAGGCTCAAGCAGCTACTGGTTTCTTTATTTATGAAGCAGAGTAAAAGCAGATCAATTGTGAAGAAAGAGATTCTCAAAAATGTCTTTTTCTCTCCATGCCTAAATTAACAGCACAATGCATTGAACATGCAATCTGTCTTCATCAATGTCAATGCATCAAATGCCAGTCTAAATGACGTATTCCAATGAAAAGCCTGGGTGATTATACATTTCCCTAAGGAGACACTTGTGGTAATTTTTGTTGGCATCTTATCTCAGAGATGGACAATTGAATAGCCCAGAACTGCAGGTACACCATGCATGCACATACAGGAACACACACAGAAATTAGTTTTTTTACACACAAGATTTCAGCATCCCAAAGTCCCGAGAACAACACAGCCTATTACAGCATCAAAGATGAACAGAATAATAACTGAAAATTATTATAAGCCAGTATTGTTTAGCCAATGGGAACACCTTCTGTTATAACTCAACAATGTTACATCTGAATTGTGGGTGGTATTTATATAATATTATATATATACACACACACACACACACACAATAATTAGGGTTAGAAACATTGCAACACAAATATTGCAGACCATAATGGCGCGTGGAAAATAGCAGTATGAAATAAGTTTAACATACCAATGTTAACGTATTACACAGAAAACCGCAAAAATGCAGCCAATCAATGGCAAAAATCATTGTCAACTATTGTCATCTCTGACTATTATCGACGTTATAGATTAGTTGTTGCAGCCCTACTCATAATTGCTAATTATCCCACTTCACTATAAGTCATTCAACCCATAACTCCTACGTCAACTAGCAAGTGTAGAAGAGCTTTGCCATCCTTTCTCAGACACCCGCTACTAGCCACTTGGTGGGCTTCGTCGAGTGACATTACGCACCTGACATTGAGCATCAGTTGTTTGATTCTACCCACTGCAAACTCCAGATCAACAGCGGATGCTAATCCAGATCTCCAAGGTGGGAGATGCCCTGGTTAACTGCTAGAGGCCTACAAAGGCATCATTTGAAAATGCTCCTGAGTAACGCAGCTGAAGGTTAGTTAAATCAACACAGACAGATGTGCAAGAAGGAGACAAGGTCTCCTAAAAATACGAAGGCATGGTGGCATTTTGGATGCAAAAAGGAGGGATGAGCGATCCCTGAAGCATTTTACGGCGAAAGTCACAAATCTATTACAAGTTACTGTCGAACCATTACCAATATGAAACTGAACTGCAAAAAAAATCACGGATGCACTTCCTCAAATTATCTATCCTTTCAATAACTTTAATTAATCTACCTTATACTGGCACACACAAAATTTATTTTTGCATCCTGTTCTGATGACTCGATGGTTTGCTGAATTTCGAACGATGCACAATTTGCAAATGAATATTTTAGATAATTAAAAGTTTGAGTAATAAAATGTTAAAGCTGTGGCACTTTAAAAATCCAACTCAGGGTCCAGACTGCTAGGACTGCCAACATCAAGGTGACTTCCCTAAGCACAGTTTGCCTGACCCAGTTTCCTGCTTGGAAGGATGCTGTGACCTTCCGTAGGGAGCGTCTTGATGTTACTGTTCACCGTCCACTTCATAATGATTGGCCGAATTGTTAAAAAAAAAATCAGTATTCACATTTGAGGTCCTACTGCTACAGCTAACCAACATCATCTCTGGGAAATTTTGACCGCTCTTTAATTTTCTCATGGTTGAATCCCAGGTTCAGAATTTCCTACCAAACCCAAAGACGCCGTACAGAAAAGTGCAATTACACGCAGGCCATTGTTACCTTGGCCAGAGACCAGACAGATGGCTTGTGTTACCTGGGAATGTAATTTTGAGAACCTGAGCTGATTAATATTTACCGTGGCAAGGGGTCTAAACGTTCATGCAATCAAATCTGTTTCAATTACTTTTAAGTAAAAACAGATGCAACAGATCGAAAGATGATTTCTTATTTATGATTACAGAGTCTAAGGCAATAATAAAAAAATAAAATCAAAAACTACTGTGGATTGGGCAGCTACCTATGATAGCCACACGTCCAGCAACTGCACTGGAATGCAAAACATCTTTTAATTTTCCCATCCTGCACAAGCCACAGGAAAACTGGGTTCGCAAGAAACAGCACCTTCTAGCATCACATTAACATTACGGCAGCCGGCACGTCCCAAAAACCCACAGAGAGTCGCACTCCGATGCCATGACACCAGCAAGCGCAAGACGATATCAGCAAATATGCAAATGTGATTAGCTCTCCCAACAGGGCACATTAGAGGCTTTTTTTGTAAACAGATTAAGGGAAGGAGAGGTACATCTGTGTCCCTGTGCCTCGAACACTGGTGGGGATTTGGAACCATGCCATGCACTGGCGGCTGGGGTGGGGGCAAACAACTGAAAGGCAAGCTCACCAAAGAACATCATAGAACCCAGCATTATTGAGTAATTAGAACAACAGCCCCCCCACCCTCTTCCCAGGAGTAACCAGGGATGTCTAATACATTGTTTGGAATAACCTGTTTCAAGCAACTGTAAATAGGTAAGATGGATTCATTCTGTCACCTTCACAGACAGATACACGGAGAAGGAGAGAAAAACAGAGGACGACAGAGATATGCTGACACATAAACACCCAAAATATCCTAAATGAGCTGATGACTAATAGTTCTACTCACTTTCCGTACAAGTACCATGTTTCACCATGGGGTGCTAATTAGGCCAACACTGACACTCTCCACACTTTGCTGATTTGCTGTGGAGTCGTCATCTTGTACTGAGAATAAGGTTTTGGTGATACAAGAGGAAAGAAACTTGGGCTGCATGCGACGGAGACCAGGAACCTTTGGGATTGTTCAGACTTTTTCAAACAAGGTGAAGTTGATGGATCTTCTAAGCACTAAAATTTCCCTCTTTACCTCCAGCTCTGGATGCAATTTTGTTCAGTTTCAATGACGATAAACCACAACTACTGACCTGTAAATGGGGAACATGCTGTTTACGGTAACTACTTTTATTCACTAGCTAGGGTCAGAAAGCAGTGGCGTTTACCACCACTCAAAACACATATTTGCATGGCGTCCCAAGGTCACTACAAACAGTTACTTCTCTAATATCAAATAAGTGCATTCCTTGTTTGGGAGAAGCAGCATTCTACGGAGCAACTAGCCAGCCGCAATCTGTGACTCTCCTCGCCAGCTATTTAATTTAGTTTTTGAAACATCAGAGTAGACTTTTTGAGTGAGGCCCCGGAAACAACAAACCCGCCCCGGTCACAGAAGCAAAACAGCACATTATAACAAGCAATGTGCAAGTTTTACCTAAAGAAACAAATCTAATTAAATTGACTGTTATGTAATAATGTAAATTCTTCATTCACCTGCTGCTCATGACAGAAATTGAGCTGAAATTGAGACCTTGATATATAACATTGTATGAATCCTTCAGCATTTACACGAATGGGTCTAGAATTTACGTAGTGAAATTTAAGCTTTTTTAAGTAAGTCTTGAGATTTTAAACTTCCGTTTAAACATTCAGCTTTGCGTAAATAGCACTAGGTGATATACTGACAGTTCTGGGATATAAATATAAAATGCAACCGAAAACCTTTGAAATTTCACTTTTGCATTTTTGGCTACTTTTTAAACACAAAAGCCTGTTTCCCTTGCTTTGATTGCAACACGTGCAGCTTAAGCAGAAACACAGCAGGCTTTCGAGAGACCCTGACACCCTGTTGAGGTTAACAACATTATTCGAGGAATCGGCATATTTAATTAAGCTCCCTGATAAGGGTAAGTACTGTTTATTCAATTTGCTCCATTTTGTAGCTGGCGCGGTTTCAATGGAAATCACTGAAGCAGATGGAGACTGTGTGAAAAACAATTAACCAACGCTTATGAATTCACCAAAACAGATGCTAACAATCAGTTGGGTTTTCAAACGAGACCTCTTCAGTTTCATTACAATTAGGCTATACCCGGATGGGGAGGCTGCGTCTGCCAACTCTGCTACATGGGGCTCGTCTACTAGCAAAGTTGCTGGGGTAGCTAGCTACACTTAATGAGTCTCCTCCGACGGCAATGTGAATTTTTATAATGCAGTTACATTTAGTTACAAGACACATTTCCTTCTAAGCCAGAAGCTATTGGACTAATAAATTATTCATCTTCACTTTACAAATGTACATTAATTAATTAGAAGGATTAATATATTAAATATTGGAGGCAGGAAGAAGACCTTCAGATTAATATTCACAGGATTGTTTCAACGATTTGAAAACAGTATTTTTTTAATGAGTTGCAATGAAAAGTATTAAATTTTAATCCATCTTGATCTGGGTATGAAAAAAGAGTGATCAGATTCATCTTCACTGTAGACTGTGACATGTGCTTTCTGTTCATATGAAGCTCTGTGTAATAATACAAAAACGCATCTGTGGTTTTCAAAAGAAAATGAATCTTATCGTCTGTGTTTATTGACTCTTGTCTGCCTGTTAAGAATACCTCAGTCTAGCTGGTTGTTGCTGAACAGCAGCAACGCACTACAAAAACTTCAACCCAACTACTTCAATCTGTTGGTTTCAAAGAAGAAATATGTGAAGAGGTCTGGTTTCTTAGTAACTATGTCATCTTTATTGGATATTTTCATAGCAGGCCTATTCCGAACAAAACCAAACTAACCACTAACGCGTGTCCTTGCAGCTTACACTTTAATACTTAACATTCGAATGACATTGCAATCGTTTCCTTTATTATTCATATTTGTGCATTAAATTGTAGTGAAGTGCATTTTACACTGGTAAATCTTGTATTAGCAAATTTTCTCTTTCCTCTTACAATTCTGATACGCTGCTGTTCCTATGTCCTCAGGCAGGGTTGATGGTCTTTGAATTCCTTGGCAACTGTCCAGCTATTCAGGTTTGAGTGGAAAAAAAATGTAAATACCCCCCCACCCAGGAAAGAGTCTGACTCCAACTGTCAGTATTGTGATGCTCGCTCAGAAGGCTCCGTCACTATTACTTCTACCCAAACAATAATTTTGTGTGAAATTCCATCCAGTCACGCCATAACATGGTACTCATTAACACAGTTACGCAACCCCAAGGCGGTGGTAAAAAAAAATAAATAAGCGAAAATCTCTCAGCGCCACCCTGACGTGAAATATTAGGCTGAGCCCACCGCTACAGGTGAGCAGGTGCTGCTTCCAGCATATTCCACCATTTATTTCATGTCAACTACGCAATAAATAATTTTGGTGGGGGGCAGGGGGTTTGCTGCACTGTTTTCACGGCAGTTTTCGCCCTTCTCCCGGATGTCAGCTGCCCGTACGGGGGCCTCGTCTCTGCATCGCAAACCGGAACGAACGGAAAGTAACGGCTACAGCGGGGGGGTATATTTTAATGACCCCCCCCCATCCGCATGTCATGAAGTGACAGTGGAAATAAAGCAGGGAGACAGAGGCTGGCGTGAGGCGGCCGGCTGAGTCTAACCTGGGCCGTCAGCTCCACCACCTCCTCCGCCAGCCGTCCGTGCGACTTGAGAGGGGCCTGGCCCCGGACCTCCTCGACAGCGACTGTCTCTCCTCCTAGGATCCCGACCGCCTCCTGCAGCTAGACAAGGTGCAAAATTTATGTATTTCCATCTCTTAGGCAAAATAAATACAAGGAATCCTTTCATAATCATCAGCAATTAGCATAGTCTGTAAAATGCTGTAAAATGCTATGCCACAGGGGTGGAGCGGGGGGTGCCTGAGCACCTGCCCCTTTTGCTTGAATCAATGAAAGTGCCCCCCTCATCCTCAAAATGTTCCAAGTGCCCTTTTTTAATAATTTACTGACAATCATGCTAAATCACGCACCAAGCCCCCTTTTACCAATCATGAAAAGTGAAGGGACCCCCCCCCCCCCGCCCCCAGCCAAAAAATGTAGTGGTCGGCCACAGCCCCCTGTTTGAGTACGTGTCCCACGAAAACTTTGTGCATGTCACTGCAAAACTGCCGGCCATGATCTGTGCACAGCTTCCTGTGACTAACTGGCCATTCTTGCCCAGTAATCACCTTATTCTGTGCTGCCATTCCGTCCCTCCGATTGATCCGAAGCTCAGCTCTCAACATTCCGGCTCTGATATCTCCATGTGCTATCTGGCTCTCTTCCTCCATTCCTGCATTATGAAGAGAGCCCCGCATGCTCCGTAGAATCACAACACTGTCTTCTCTTCCAGACAGCTGAAAGATAAAACAGACATCCAAAGATTTTTAGAGTTAGTGATCAAATGCATCAGACGCGCCATGCCAAATCAGATAAACAAGCCTTTAAGAGTTACTAAGTAGTTTACTAGGGTTAATGATTAAATGTAGTATGTTTTACAGCATGGGAAATGTAGCTGCCAAAAATTTCTCTAAAACAAGAATAAACAACAAATAAATTATGCTGGGAATTAGGAGGATAGGGAGGTTTAAGGGTGTAAAATAGGGTTACTCCTGTAATCTGCTTCATTTGTAGAGGTAAAACTCATAAACAGTAAGAGAGCATAGTTCCTAATTCGGTATGTAAAACATCTTTTCAAACATATTTCTGCTTCTAACCTCCAGGAGAGAAGTGCGTCTGTTATATGGACGTGCAGAGGGCATCATTAAATACGTAACACGTGTGGATGTCACGACACGAGTGGCAAGCAATAAAACAAAAACCGTCACCATGGCTAAAAACTAAGACTCTCCGCGTAGTTAAGAAAAACACTGCAGCTCTCTCCTACTCAGCACACTTTCAAGTAAACTTCTCTTAATTTCCTCTTTGAGATCTCGAATAATCCCATCTTCGGCCTTCGACTGAGACCTACGATTATCGACATGCGGCTCCACAGTGTCGTCTGGCTTATGGCTGCAGGGAAGATAACCGGTGGAATATTAACAACTTCAAAAGAAAAGCTCCTAAAAGCCCTTTAAAACATCCTGCGTTAAATATTATGAAGAAGAACTGAATATTTTTCTAGAGAATTAATTCAATGATAAAACTAACCGCTGCAGGCAAAAAAATATATAAGTAAAACATAACTACATAACTGAAGATTATGTATGACAATAAAATTAGCAATACCCAAAGTGGGGAGGGGGAAAAGTATTAAAAAAAAAAACTTTAAAGAAATTCCCCTTTAAGAAATGTATTAATAATTAAGCACAATGAAATCTGCAAACAAAGTATATTATCTGCAACCGGTTGTCAACAACAACCTCACTATGTAACACAATGAGGATAAGAAAATGGCTGCCCCGTTACTGTATAATTTTCTTTTGTTTCACAAATCTGGAAAATCATAAACACAGAACTGGCCATCTGTAATTTTATGTCAACGGAAAAAAATACCCACATACAGACAATACGGTTAAATATAAATTCCGGAGTCAACCGCTCACTCTTCAGGCTGGAAATCTGCATTGGCAGGAAAAAAATGTACAAAAATCCAGAAAAGAACTCATTAGCTCGTACAAAGATAGCTCAGACTTATGTCTACAGGCGGTAGTGTAAGGGCGCCAGCTGAAAGACTGCAATCAGTCAGGGGAGCCAACTCTCCTGTTGCTCATCAGAGGAGACAAGGAAGGAACGTAGCAATGAGAATTGGACAGACTTGGGATTTTGGGAGAGACTGTGACAGGGTACAGCTACAACCGGGCCGTAAGTGGCAATAGCTTAGGGGAGTTTGCAGCTGTCAAAGTCTCAGATAATTCCGGAGACATTTCGGCAGTCCTAAGACAAAACAGCTTCCCTAATAGGCATGACAAGCTTCTGGACACTTAGAGCTGAGATGAGATTTTCAATTAGCCGCTTAGCGTTTTTGGCTAGGCAGGTGTGAAACACAGAGGCATGTGTCTGAATATATTAAAAATATATATTGTTCCTTAAGGATTCGGAGGAGAAGGTGATGTGGATCCTTTGTTTGCTAGCTGGCTAGCCCCAGCGATGACTTTTTTGTTTTGGATGATCTACACATGGAATGGAAAACACAGGCGTGATCACATACAGGCCTGCCCGTGGTGTCCCAGCAAAAAGCCAGCTTCTCATCTCAGATGCACAAACAAAGAAAAGGCAAGGCCAGCAATTTACAGGCTTCAGTATAAATATGGCATTAAAAGGAGGAGTAAATTATGTTTTTCACCAAATCAGCTCACTGGCCGTGTCTGCCGTGTCATTTTTTATTTTTTTTATGTCTTGATACCACAGCAGAATTCTGCATTGACAGCAGTTTTTCTCCATTAAGAGGCATGTGACATTTGTCAGGGGAAAAAAAAAATCACGGGGACAAAGGCATCTTTGTACGGACTTCCTGCCGTCAACGCCGATCCGGTCACGCGCTACAAAGGTGATTTCCTGTGAAGGGCGGCTCACCGCAGAGGAGGGTCCACTGGGCTGGGCTCTCCTCAAGCCCCTTGCTGTTGTTCACAGGGGGAAGCAGGTCGCTAACAGGCAAACGGCCTCCAGGGGGCGGTGGTGGGGGTTGGGAAAGCTTGCACAAATTGCTGTTCCGAGGCGCTGACACCCAGGGGGTGCCCATTTACCCTATCACTTCAGACGCACCTGCCGGATCCCCCCCCCCCCCAACTTCATCACACCACTGTCCCGGCCACACCACTTTAGATGTTGCCTAGGTAGCCTGACATACAATTAGAGATTCATCTTCTCATGCATATATTAGCAAGAATATTAGAGAGTTAAAGAGTAATTGCAACCAGAAAAGTCTTAAAATTCAAGGACACATGATACTCAGTTTCTGGCTATTTCTCTTAACCCTAAATATTAATCCCATGCTTAATGCATGGAATATTACTATTAGTGCAAAATAGCCTTAATATTTCAAAGCGACAAATACATTAAATGTCCTTCTTTATATTTGCTGGTGGAAAATTGCGGTAGGCGATCTTAATACAGATGTGAGCAGGTATCACGTTTAAATGATATTGCTGTATTTTTTCATGTTATAAGTTAATATATAGACCTCATTTCACAACAGTCATCTGTTTTGTAGTATAAAATGAAGCCCATGCACTAAGATAAAATTAGAACACTTTATAAATTACATTATGTCAGGCTGACAAATGGTAGGACCTGTTACATTTAGCAACTAAGTATCTTAATGATCATTCAGCATTCATACGGTTGGAAGGGAAGTCAGCCTTGCTTTGCTGGCTACAAAACAGCCTCTCGATTTTTCATACTGTCATTCTGCTCTATTAGCAAAGCCTAACACAATTACTTATGAATATGCAGTAATAACATGCAAATTGTCCCCACCCCCATTTCCCCCAGGCAGTGGTCCCTCCCTTTCTAAACCCAATTCTTTCTACATCATTACAGCAGCTTGGCATCATTCATCAGAATTGTATTTATTAAAAAAAAAAAAAAAAAAAAGGCTCACATGACCAGGCCTTATTGCGTCGGCTTAGCGACCGTAACCGCCGGCGCCCATCAAGCGCCTGGCGACGACAGCGATGTTAACCACACCGTCCCGGAGCCCCGCCACCACGCCACTTGTACGCGTCTCCCCAGGGTTGATGTTAGACGCTACATTTGTGCCCGCCAGAACAATTAACCCCTCTGTTAATTAGCGGGGAAAAATGTCAGGCACACAGATGGTACGAGCTGGCACTCAGCCATCCCGCCAACTAACCCCCCCCCCCCCCCCCCCCCCCCCCCCCCCCGCCCCCCACC
>JAODUD010000033.1:6270596-6281457 GCA_026784285.1 Stomatorhinus walkeri | reverse complement strand
GAGACCTCAAGCCCCCCCCCCAATGTTCTAGCCAAAGTTACGCCCTTGGACACTAACGTCGACATACGTAATCTTGCAGACAAATCGTATTTACGTTTAGCTGCTTAGCTGACAGAACATTTTTATTGTTTGTTTTACCCATTTTTACAGTCAGGTGTTTCACTTGAGCAATTCCTGTTAAGTACCGTGCTCAAGGGTACTAGACCAGGGCCTTGCTTGCACTTGAACCAGCAACCTTGAGGTTACAAGTTCATAACCACTACACTACATATTTGCTCCTGCCCTATTATTAGCCTTAAAGGAATAATTGTGCTCGGCTAGTAAATAAGTGACTTAAGCAATACACGGTGGGTGAGTTCTCTCACCTATTTCCGCCAATGCGACATTGGAGATATGTTGGTGACATGGCACTCTGCTACAGGACATGGCTCAGGAGGGGTGACATCCCTTGCACCTACTCCCTACTCTGTTTGGTTGGCATCCTTGCAGGCTGCACAGTAAATGGCCCACTTCACTACACAAAGGAGGAGGCACGCGTGGAGAAAAAAAAAAACAGTGTTAGGCTTTCACCACCCCAGTCCTGTGAAATCAGTCATTTACTTGACTTGGCAAGCAATACGACATTTTGTGTACCTGTTATCTCTGCATCCCTGAACACTTTGAATGGGCCATAGACCATTATGATTCCCAGTCCGTCATTGTTTTTTAAAACAATGACAATAAAGATCTATTGTATTTTATTATTTGAAAATGACAGCCAGACTAGTATAGTATAGATAGATAGATAGATAGATAGATAGATAGATAGATAGATAGATAGATAGATAGATAGATAGATAGATAACCATTAAATATTCAGTATTGTCAGATGTGTTTGTGGAGGTTTGAATTGTAAGGGAAATTATCGTAGACCACTGGATGTCCCTTAATTTAATTGCTACAAAATCACCTTGTACACATGGCTGCACATCAGGTAGAATTGTACATATGAACTGCCTCTAATATGGGTGAATCGCCAAAGCATTACTTCGTAAACTTCATTACAGTGGTTTTGATGTATAGGCTGGGATTTCAGCATGTAACTGAATAATTTCACATGACAATTTAAATGATTTGGAGCCTTTTAAACGTGAATCTAGTGGAAGATACTTTGATCCACGCCGCAGGATGGGAGCCTAATGCAATTTGCCATCTGATAAAAGTAAAGCTGCTCCTATGGATCTACCTTGTGATGTACTGTTAGGGCGTGTAGTTGGAGCTACTCGTGGCATTTGTGTAGTCGTAATGAATATTTGTGACTAAATGTAAGAACTGCACCTACCATATTGTCGTAAACCCATACCCTCTCCAAAAAAAGATTACCCATGTCTAAGGGCGAGTTTCTGTCAATAAAAGTAAATTAATCGTGCTGCTTTCCAGCGTAATCTGAAGAGTTTTGTACCCAGAGTAGTATGTATAAATCTACATGCTGCAAAGCCGTAACTGTAATATATGTTTGGAGCCCCCCATAATTACGGCCTTTGAAACCCCCGCCCCCGTGTTGACTCCATGGCTACGGTTATGATATGCTGGCGTCCTTCGCCTGCAATTAATACAAGATTGTAGCTGGGGCACATAAAATAACTTCTTTCGTAACATTTTTTAAATTAATTTTGTGAGGGGTAAATATACTTGAAGTGCTTCATCAGTCCGTGAATGTCACCTTTAATCGCACTTTGATTCTGGGATCACACAGAAAAAAATACATAGATTCCCCATCTAATAAGGACACAGCAAAAGCTTCGGACAGGGGCGCAGTTATGATTTTCTCTGCACAACGGAACACCTCTCTTGTTGGATCGGAGAGTAATACTTTTGAAAGCCGCGGGTGCAGCTTCTTGCAAGGCGTGCGGAGACTGGACGGACAACGGAGGCACCCTTACCCGCAGCACCTCTTCGCGATCGCCGGCTTTCAGTTCCAGCGACTCCAAGCGCTCCAGCTGCTCCTCGTATAGAGTTTTGAATCGGTGCAGCAAAACCTGCACGTTTGTAGTTGCCGGTCTGTGGACAACCGTACACGCTTCAGCACCGCTCACCTCTGCCGATCTCATCTCAAATGTTAATACATGACTTTTATCCATGTTGCCATTTGATTCCGTAACATTGTTAGTCTCATTCTCTATTTCAAAAGAACATTTTAAACGATTCCCGAACTAATTCCCGAATTAATTAACGTGGTTATGTAATTAGTCAAAAGGCTTCGTTCTGTTAAATAATATATCGAGCAGTTGATATTTATCCTGTAATATTAATAAACAACTTGTGCACTGTAAAAACTAATAACTGTATTTTCTTTTCTGATTTTCATGTAAACGTTTTCTTATTCAGTATACATTTCGTCTTCAAACTGTAACAAAAAATTTTATCTATTGTATTGCTCATTAACTGTCAGACATAACTTTAACTGCACTACCTACCTAATTCAAACAGATCGTTTGCAGTTGTTCAATCTAGTTTGCCTCTCTCTGCGTCCCGCCCACCGCCAAATCCTATTGGTTCTCACGCCAGTAAAACCCCGACTTTCTGCGGCGATTGGTTTAAACGCCCTTACCGAACGAGTGCTATGGTGATTATAATAAACAATCTGAGAGATTTTGGCGCTGAGATTTTCGTTTTTGCCTCCCTGAACGGAATAGCCTGGCCGGCAAAAGGCGATTGGTCCCAACTGATCACGGGTTCTAGTTACAAATGATTTTATTGGCCTACTTTCACACGCCTCGTGACTGCTGGCACGACCCGGAAATTGTGTTTGTTTCCGCACCGAAAGGATTTGAACTTGCTCGTGGGGTATTTGTCATGGGTAAATATTTATTGTTTTTTATACATTTCTACTATTAATTGTATAAATATAAATAAAAATGAATTCATTTTATACATTATATTATGAAAGCTCACGGTAATAAATTAAAATGGTGAACCGAAAGGACATTGACTGTTTTACGTTGCAAGGGAAGTTCGAGGAGTTATTATAGGCAGAATTATTACAGGTCTTGTACTGACATGTCATATCATAGATCTAACTTCCAAACTTCTGCAGTTCGTAGATCAGTTCATCATTATTTCGGTAATAAGAACATGCTTAGCAGGATCTGCTTTTCCATGAACCGTAAACAAGGGTGAATTTTGTGACATTCGTTTCTTACTACCTTATAACTTGCATTTTGATTTATTTACGTCTTAAGGTATAATAATTTGTTTCGGCAACAAAGTTTGCAAGTACAACAACAATAATGATTTTAACGCCGAAGTTGTGAAAATATCCTTTATAAATATCTTGGTTATAAAGTGATCGGCGTTAAAGTCTTTCGTTTAACTTGTGTATTGTTTTGGTACTTAATATATCATTAAATAAATAAAAATAACAAAAAAGCGAATTATTACCCAGCTGCGTGGGGCATTTCATTTTTTGGATCAGTGCATTTAATTCGTACCTAATGGCACCTCTAGCAGTTATCCTGCGTATTGGGATGAATGTCATTCCGATGGAGTGGGTGAGCCCGGGTTATGTCAGGATAAGCTCTTTTATTTGTAAGCAGGGCTCCTTGCGGGCTCTCAACGTACACATGCGAACCTGTTTACTGGGAACAGTTATGAACGATTTGTTGCAGCATATCGTTTTGCCTTCCTGCTCATGTGTTTTAATGCTTCTCGACATGTGAGCGGTTCCATTTTTCCGGTGTTACGGCCAATCTGTGCAAAACAGCCTGAATTTAAGAATTTAGTACTGTAGGTTGAAACGGGTTGATCATTGACCATTCTGAACTCTCCTGATTGGCCTGAAATGCTTCTGAGTAATACACATGCATCATCATTTTGGGCTATACAGATGCCCAGTTCTACTTTTGGGTACTTGTCTATTCCCTTTAAATTTACTATTAGGTTTCTCTTGCTATTTTAGTATTTTAATTGTTTATTTTTATTGAAGGAAAACATGGTGAAATTGTTATGCCTTCTTCGAAGTCGTCAGTGTCTCATTGCCAATTAAAGCCAATCATACAAAGTGTTTGCTAGGAGGTGATCTGCATAAAAGTCCATGCATTAAAAGATTCAAATGTGTTTTAAAATACTGTTACTGGAAATATTCAAAAATATTTGCACACTCGCTTGTAGAGCAAAGCAACAAACAAAGATTAGACAGTCCGTGGAGCAACTGGGGTTAAGGTCCTTGCTGAAGAGTTCGATAGTGATACGGGTATTCTGTTGGCCATGGGATTTGAACCACTGACCTTCTGATCTTGCACACAAAGCCTTATACTGCACAGTCACAGGCTGCTTGTACTGCAGCAATTTGATATGCAATAATGTTCACTGTACATTGCAAATGGTGTTATGTATTTTTTATTGCTGAAGTTTTTATACTGAAATCCTATTTCATAGAAAATGTTTATTTTATTTAATATTATGTAACTCAACGTTGAAGAAATACTGTTAAAGCTACTTCTTGTGATACTTCTGAACACAAATAATAGTATAGGGATCAAAGGTCACCTGAATACCCCTGTTAGTGCTGGAAAAACACTAGAACTTGATTGACATTATTGATTACAGATATTAGTTTACCACAAACAATCTGCATAGTTGTTCCATCATTCACTTTCATTCAAAACTTTCTGCTCACTTCAGATGTTTTTTGTTGCTACCTTGTTGAGAAACAAATGTTTTTAATAAGAAATACTGGAGGAACCAGACATAAGAATTTATAGCTATTAAAAAGAATTGTACAGACTTTAGAATCATATGGAGCATAAAAAATAGAATATATAGCACAGTAAACAAAATGTTTTACTTTTTAAAGTTTTGTGACCTGAGTTTTAAAGTAACTGGTCTGTGCAGAAGGAAGCGTGATCTTAAGAGGGCCAAAGGGTTGTCTATACATTGGAACAAAAGCGGCATTTAAGATGAATTATTTGAACATTACGTTGGCAAGGAATTCCATCTATTTATTCTGCAGATGTGCTGTAATGTTTGCCTTGAAAGTACAGGCAATGACAGGTTCTTGCTTCGTTTCCAAAAATGTCTCGGGGATGTGCTTGATTTGTTGCATGTGCAACAAATGTCTGTGAACTCCAGATTCCAACAAGAGAGATGTAATGCTGTCTGGGTCATATGAGCTACAGCACTGTAAAGGTTTGGGCGAAACTTGGCAAAACACTTCCCTCTGTAATTTGTGCTCGTAAGAAATGTAGCATTTTTTTTTTTTTTAAATCAGTTTACACAGCATTTATCTGAACAATTGTCCATTATACAGTTGGTCATTTTTAGAGATGCAATTTTGGATAATTACTTTGTTCGAAAATAACACGGCCCCAAGGGTCACTGGTTAGCAAATCTTTCAGATTGAAGTGTGAATTTGCCTGACCTGCTATTTGACAGCTGTAGCTATGAGAGAAAATCTGCGTGGTTACACAAAATTCAGAGAGAGCTGTTTTGGCGAGGTTTTTTTTTTTTTTTTTGCATTTCTTTTTTTAAAATTCTGAAAATTTGTAATTAAATACACTGAATAATAATGTTTTATAGCACAGGTATTAATTACCACCATGAATTAGCTTAATTAAGCCAGACACTAGGAATTAAATAGGACTGATGAAGACCAAGGTTTGCAAACAGAACATTTAGCTGTATTCCCATCGTATTATCATTCAGTGCATTGATCTTAACATTTGCCATCTTTTCATAGGTTCTGTGTTCTGCATATTGATTGGAAGCAGACAGTTTCTCGTGGGAGAATAAGGTGTTTGGCAAACAGTCTTCTTATAACCCAAGTCAGTATTTTATTTGCCTAGCCATTTTAATTATAGCGGCATTTAGCACTGCATAACTGCCAACTAAAATATACAAATTGTATCTCTGTCCTTGAAGATTAACTTAGCGGAATAAATGTAGTTTAGTTCATTCAGCAGTTTTTCCTCTGTACGCATTGGCCCATTTTTACGCAGAAGTGTTTGAATTAGTTAAATATGCTGACACGTTTATATTGGTATGCCGTAAAAGTTTTGCACTTGTTTTTCACGTGTTCAGACTTAACTCTCCTCTCATTAACTTTTTTTTTCCTCCTTTCTGGTGTTATAGCATTCCACCTCAGCCGTTAAATGTTTCATGAATCTCTAAGCTGTTTTCCCTGGGACCCTCTGTTCTTATTAGTTACATGGGCCTTGCATCTTCCACCTTCCAAACTCACAAAATCAATTAATTCCTTTAAGTAATTTATCTTCAGTGCAAACCAGATTAGGCGGGGCACATATCTTTGTGTCAGCCTTGTTTTAAAGCACGTTTTTCAGACATGAACTACTAGTACCCCCCTAGGCTTTCAGAATTTCTTCTGCGATTAGGGATATGGGGCCGTCCCTTATGAAGCATTAGCGCGCGACAGCGGAGTCTTCCAACACCGGTGCATTTAATCGCATTCATTTTTTATGACTTGAACATATAACAATTAGCCAGGACGGTTTCGACCCAATGGGTGTCAAGAAACAGAAGGCTGCGTGTCTGTCAGCTTTTGCTGCACTTTGCTGAAAATTTAGCTCTGTTTCATTTGGAACACGTACATCCTCCTCCTCGTTCACGGTCCTCTCACTTCCCAGCCTGTACAGAAGACCGATGACCTGCAGTTGTGACGTCAGTGTGGAATAGCTGAGTCCCCAGTATCAGTATCGGACAAATATCTCCAAAGTATGTCACACTCTCCTGTTCGTGTTCATATTAAGAACCGATATCTCTGATGGACAGACACTCAAATGGCAGCTATTTCACCAGGTTGATTAGTTCCCATTTAGAGTTAAATTACACCTCTGTTAAACAAGCTTGTAGTAGTTACAGTATGTGGTCTTGGTATCACAGGCTTCGGAACCGGCAGGTCACCAGTTTGAATCCCGTCCACAGCAGAATAGCTACATGTCTGTCAGGCATTTGAGCAAGGCCCATAACCTCCCCCCAGAATGCTTCAGGGATGCCAAATAAAGCCTAAGCTTCTCTCTTAACTGTGTGTGTGTGTGTGTGTGTGTGTGTGTCTCAAATGAGAGCATGGTGGGATATGTGCAAAGAAGCATTCCAGTGTACCTGTTTTTAGCAAATGGAGCATCATTTCCTTATTAATAAAAGCAGTCGATAATGAAACTTAGGTGCCCTGTCCACATCACCTTGCCAAGTGGAAGGACTGTTAGAGGTTCTGGAATCATATCACTTTTCCACATTCACTGCTCTACCTTTCATATTTCTCTGCCTTTTTTGACCCATATGGAGTGAGAGTTTGAATGGCTCACAATCTGGTGATGGACCCGCTCATCCATGCCGCCTTCATGCTTGATGGGACGTGGAGGGCACGGGTGCTGCCTGTTTTGACTGTTTTGCTAGCCTATTCTCTCTCTCTCTCTCTCTCTCTCTCTCTCTGCCTCTGCCTCTCTCTGCCTCTGCCTGCTTTTTGGACTCCTATAGGTATGGTAACTGCAGTCTTCCGGGCCCCTGACTCATCTTGGTGCAGTCGGTGAATCGAGGAAACTGATGCATAAAGTATATGAGTTATAATTATCAAGCTCCCTGCGATAGGTTGGTGCATCATCTGGGGTTGTTCCAGCCTTGTACCCATAGGCTCCAGTCCCCCGCAACCCTAAATAGGACAAGCAGGTTTAGAAGGGGCATGGATGGATGATCAAATTATCTCACTACCAGTCAGCATATGACAGGAAGCGCAGGGGACACCCTGGCCGTAGGTAGGGTATAGAGCTGTACACGAAGTAGAGATATCAGATCCCCAAACTGCATGTTTTTGGACTGCGTGTAACCATCCATGCAAACGTGGGGGAACGTGCATAGAGGGAACTAAACCCACAACCACACACATGCTAAGCCACTTTTATATATGAATGTCTAAATAAACTGTGCCTCTGTCATACTGCGTCTTTTTCCATCACCTGTGTTACACAGCCATCTTTATGCTTGAGGAAACTACACTGTACCTCAAGTGAGAGATGGTTGATTTGTCATGCTCTCAGTCAACCGGAACCTTCCATGTGTCATCGGTCGTTTTATTTCTTCCCCATGCAGTGATACAGATAGGTGAGACAGACGGGAAGTGTCTATTTTCCAAAAGTGTGTGTATATGTAAGATATTCTAAAATGAATTAACCTGACATGTCACAGTCTGCCAATACGACGCTTCTCTCGTGCTGATAGATGTGAGTGGATTTCTAAGTCGTCGTGCAGATGCAGCATCGAGGACTTGCTGGTATGTGCCACGAAAGGCGGCTCTTTTTGTACACACTGGCAGCAAACATAGTCATCGATTACAAGTTTCGATGACTGCTTAAGAACATGGATTTTCTTTTCTGTGACTGAAGCCTTGTAAATTTCAGTCCTTAATTTTTATAGGCACTGGCCATTGACGGAGGAGTCTAGTTGTTATATATCTGGAAGCTACGCTGAAGTCTGAAGGGACCTGTCGATAGTAATCCTGCTATTGATGGCCGCTCTGTAGGAGATGTTCTTTGCCCCAGCTAACGTCTGTGTGATCTTTTAAATCATAATTACATTAATATTGACAGGTCCATGACAATAGTCACATTACTATTGATGGACCCCTGTCAATGATACGTGTCCAAATAAAACATGTTCATTCATAACTTGTAAACTGTTCAATAAACACTTTGGAAGGGATATTGAGGCTTTGCATCCCCGGAGTGTGGGTGAGATGCCATTGTTTTTCTAGCCTGGCCGCGAACACCAGAGACTCGGGCCTTTAATTCCAGCTGTGATCGAGTTTATATTCGGAGATAAATCACATTGTGTCATGCCGAATATGCATACAAATATGTATGCCTTCTGTCCTTCCCCTGTTTTTTTTTTTTTTTTTTGTCTTTCTTTTCCATTTAACATAAAATTCTTCACCACATTGCCATTTTAATAAGCACGAGTAGTAAGTTTACTCTCATTTTCTGTTTTTATTGTCTGATTCCGTAAACGAAAGCTTGGGTCCTTGTTAGAACTTGTCACACGTCTTTTGAAAATGCCAGTATGACAGCCAAACTGTCACTGTATATGCCGGACTCGGGTATATAAGGCTGGGATACGTCATGCCGTCCATGCCACCGATGTTCACTGCCCTGCCAGGCCCATGCATTTTGGATAATAGTTTGTAGGGCGATTTGCTCACACGCTTCGTCCAGAAGCATCTCTGGCCTGTGTCTCATGAGCTCTGATGCCTAGAAAACACCAAGTCCGTTTTTTGCCGTTCAGTAGCTGTAAGGATGTCGATGAGAATTGGTGGCTGTCTGTCGGAGCAGTGTGCATGGTACTGTTGGTCTGCGTCAGTGTTGTTTTGGGTAAATAAATTATTCATGTCGACCATCACCTCAAGTCGTGTTGATGTGTTCCAGCGCAAATTTTCGGCCTTACTAAGAGCTAGTACTTTGCGGTTGTTTTGTTGTGTAATCTTTTTAAAGGTATGCTTTGGGGGTCTGATGTTTGAAGAGTGTCTTCCTCCCAGATCCACAAAGACGTGACGCTGTTCTTTCTTTAGATGAGGCCAGAGGAGGTGGGTCATTCGCTGAAGACAGCGTGAGCGCCTCGACTCCGGTGTTACGGATAAGCCAACTTGACGCCTACGAGTTGGACACGGCACTGGAGCAGCTCGTGTGGACACAGCTCAGCCGATGCTTCCAGTACTTCAAGCCAGGATTCCTGACCCCCTGCGAAGCAGAGCTGAAGGCCCTCCTGCAGCTTCTCCTGTGGAGGTTCACCGTCTACTCCCACGGCGCCACCGTCGGCCAGTCCCTGCTCAACATCCGGTACTGCAATGACGTGAGCCGGGCCCATGGGTTCCAGCCTCTGATCCGGAGGCAGAAGCTCTGGTTTGGTTTGTGGACAATCGGGGAGAAATGGTCGAAGGAGAGGGCATACAGGCTGTTCCTCAACCGGCCCGCCGAATCACCCCTCCTCAAGGTCAGACGCATCTTCGCCATCTTCAGCGGTGTGGCCAAAGTGGCCAGCCTATTGAACTTCCTGCATTTCCTGCGCCGGGGTCAGTTCCCCACGCTGACGGAGCGCCTGCTGAGCATGCGTGTGGTTTTCGCGGGGTCACCAGGAGCCCATGATGTCGGCTACCAGTACGTGAACCGCGAGCTGCTGTGGCACGGCTTTGCGGAGTTCCTTATCTTCCTGTTGCCTCTCGTGGGTGCCTGGCGACTCAAAGCCCACGCCCTTCTGGCACCCCCGCAGCGGGAGCCGGGCCCCCCCGGCACTGAGTGCGCTCTCTGTGGGGAGTGGCCCACCATGGCGCACACGGCGGGCTGCCGCCATGTCTTCTGCTACTACTGCGTCAAGAGCCACATGATGGCGGAGGTGAGCTTCTCCTGCCCATGCTGTGGACAGGAGGCCCAGGACCTAGAGCCAGTCAAAATCCAGATGGAGATGACCAGATTCCAGTGAGTGCAAGGAACCTCAATGGACTCTCCGAATGATTACAAATTTGCCTTTGTTTTTCTGGATATCTGTTAAAATGTACGGGTTATATTGTGTATTGTATATTGTATATTTCTGAATAATAATAATAATAATAATAATAACAATTATAATTAATAAATACTGTGACCACCAGTGTGCGTTAGCCTAGAGTGGTATTAATTGATCCACATGATGAATATTAATATTTATTGCAAGCCAAATTAATAAACGTCTCAAAAAGAATTCCATATTCAGTCATTTGTTGATTTGCTGCATTATCTTTCCACTTAAATGAACAGTTTGAAATTCAAGGATGAACGTCAAATCTGAGGGCTGTCGAAATGATCAAACAAGGTGGGGGGGGGGGGGGGGTGCAGTAGAGGGGTAT
>JAODUD010000033.1:6239257-6265387 GCA_026784285.1 Stomatorhinus walkeri | reverse complement strand
TATCTAAAATGTTGTGTGCATATATACAAGCAAAAAATCTAAACAACAAAAATATGTAAAACAAAATTATACTATGACTCAAAATTAGTTTAATGTTATGACACTACTTATTGTTTGTTTCATTGGGAAAAAGAAATAAAATAATTTATCTGTTTTATATGTTATTTTTATATTTTATGGTATAATTCCATAATCCAAAAAAGGGATGCTAACTGAGTAAGTCTGGTTATTGTATTACAAACAGCCCTAAAACATTTCCACCAGTCTAACATTTGTCTGTCTAATGGGAAATACATGGAGTTAACTATTTCTGAGAATTAGCATATTTCACAGACTGATCAAGTGTAAGAAACTATGGACATTCTGCATGATGTATCACAAATAGCATTCACTGGGCTTAATATGACCTTCCTGTCACTCCCGAGGAAAACATGAAATTCATTAAGCAGGGAGCCATTTCTTATCTGTTTTATCCCTCAGGCATTTCTGCCATCAAACTAAAGAAGAATCCAAGATGCCGCATGATGTAATTATTACAATGCAATTACTGCCTGGGTACTGCTTTATTCCGCTTTGTACGTACTACCGAAACCTTTGCACATGAAAATGAAGTACTTGCTTTATAATAATAACAATAACAGTAAAAATTCTGAAGGTTGGGCTTTGTCTGGCGTGGTTTCATTATTATGCAAACTGAATCCATATCACTGCTTGAAAATAAAGGCAATTTCAATTAACTTAGGAGTGAATTACTTGGGAGTCCATTATTAAATGATGAATCCAATGTCATTTCATGGAATCCTGTACAACAAAGAGGAACACAGAATCTCACTGATCTGACTTATTGCTAAAATGGTGTACTCAGTGTACTCAGTACTTAAAGTTCTGCATATTAATATTCTAACATTATTAGTCTGAGTATCTCACATGAAGTATGCACTTTCGCCTGTACGGTGCTCCATTTCACTAATTTTGCAAATCACAAATGAAGCACTCTTCATAATCTTCAGTATGCTATTTCAGGTTATATTACCAGGAATATGGTTTCCACGCCATTTTATAATAAATGCAAAATATGCTCTTTGCATTGATTTATGCATATATATGTGTCCATGTCATTAATAATCGTGCAACGTCTTTTAATCGAAAATGAAGGATCATTTGAGGCTGGTAGACCTGCATCACAAACGATAAATTAGCCACCGATATGTATATTATTAAGAAAAATGGAAGATTATCAGAGAGATACATATAGGTACAGTAGCGTAAAACAGTTTGTGATTCTCAATTGAAATGATGCGAATCTTGTCACTTTTCTAAGAGATTACCTGCTTTTACCTGTTAGTGTGCAGATCATTGGGAAATGTGGGTTGTGAGCGGGGATGGTGGTGCTTGAATTCCTCGCCTACGTTTGATTTATGGTTTCTCGGGCAGTGTTTCGGGCAGCCTTGCCCAGCGTGCTGGACCAACTCCCTGCCCAGAGCCACTTGTGAATTTCAGCCCCAACGAGCCAGGCACTTCATCAAGGCCAGAGACAAGGGGCAGGATGGGCGCACATCTGCCGGCGTCCCAGCAGTTATTTTCAGCAACACGGTTTTGATCTGCTGTTCCTGTTGCACCGTGGCGCGCTGTCAGCCGCGGCTAAAGGAAACAAAGACGTGTATTTGCGGTATTTCCCATCGGGTGCACCTTTCTATCCCTTGGTGCCAAGGATTTGGTTGTGCCAGCAGCCTAGCTGGACAGGAAGACACAGTTTTAGTGACATTGCTGTGCTACCTCAGCTGGGGTCAAGGTGAATGTTTTATTTCAGTTTTTCCCAATCTGGTTCTCAGGGATCCATTGAAAGTCCACGTTTTTGCTCCCTCGCAGTCTATGAGCTGGGAGGGAGCAAAAATGTTTACTGGCTGGGTGCTCACACCGTCCTATTTCCTTGAGACGTCAATCAAGTACGTAAAGGCTGAGTCCAAACAGCACCATACCAACAGCTTTGCCAATTATTGTCCTTACAGACTTATTAGGTGTAAAATACTCGTGTTGTTTGATCTGTTTAGATCTCTTCATAAATATTCCATCCATACATGCACCTTTCTATACCATGTAACTCCAGGCACTTTGAGCCTGTCCCAGTAAGCAAAGGATGCAAGTAAGGGGACACCCTGGACGGGACGCCAATCCATCGCAGATCATGCACACAATCACACTATTTAGAGAGATCATTTCAGCTACAGTTTCTTGGACTGAGAGGGGAAGCTGGAGTAACAAGAGTGTGCGCAGGGAGAGTGTGCACACTCCGTACACATAAATCTTTGGGAAATTTCAAGAATTTCTTGAATATTCTTTTAAATTACTTAACCTGTGTTTATGTTCTGCTAACTAGTTGCAGAGTACTGGTCTGAATCTAAAGTGCCAGCCTCTGATTCTTATGAAGCAGCAGAAAAGACGCACTTGATGAGTGTGTCGGTGCCAGTGGTACCGAAAGGTGCCCAGTGTGCTGGGAAAACCTTCGAGACCTGCTCGTGCTTTTTGGTCTAGTCAGCTGTCTGTAGTTTTCGGCCATAGCTCCCCATTGCGTGCTTGTCGTGAGCACTGTAGCTATGTAAACCTCCAATAAATATTTGATAGCTTGTGTTTTCTTAAATGAAAGCTGTTGCAGATTTTATGAGCACGGTGACATTAACGGTTAGATTTAGTTTATGTGTGTATCTTAAAATGCTGTGGGGATGATTTGAGAAATAGATATTTGACAGGGAAGTGATTGAAATGTAGTCATGTCACCGGCAGCATGCTGAACTATCTATTATGGATATATGACCTGGGACAGCCTGCGATAACCAATCAAAACAACCATTCAGTAGGTGTGGAGAAAGCCTGACCAGAGCACTAAACGAGGCTGTCTGCTATCCATGTTAAGAGGATAAGCAACAGCAGGCCAAAAAGGAGGAATACTTTGCAGATAACCCCCAGGGTGGCAGCTTCTGTTGTCATAAGGAATTCCAGATGTTCATGTGCTGCGTGAGACGGAAGAAGCCAAAAGTGAGGACACCAGCAGACACCCACGGAGAGGTTTGGTACGGCGCACAGCTGCCGAGAGACTCGCCAGGGAGGCTTGACATGGGATATGCTGCCGAGAGGGCAATTTCGACCTCATGGACAAAGTAGAAATCGCAGTGAGGATTCTCCGTGAAACCTCAGAGACTGCAAGTGGCCCCACATCCAACATCTCACACTGTGTACAAGCCCATGAGAAATCCTCACCAGTGGAAGATTCTCAACATTCGCCACAGTGATGTCACCTCATACCCGGTTGGGGTCTGCGTCATGGGTATAGCTGCACTGAGGAATGAGGAACATGTTATCAAAAAGCATTAAAGGCAGGCAAGGAAACTCAAATAGCTTAATGCCAACTTTTTTTTCAATACCGAAAGCGGCTATAAATCACTGGAGCGTGAACAGAATTAGGTCGTGGGGAAAGCAGCACTTTCCGCATGGATGTTCTGATGTGTCTGGAAGGCTCAAGCTTAGATCTACACAGTCATGGCCAGGTGACAGTGCGTCTTCCAGACCTAATGCAGAGCCATGTAATTTTATTATACCCGATACGTGGATTAAGGAAAGCACAAGAGGGCTGAATCTTAAATAAGAAACAGACAGCCTACAGTATATTATCTCTGAAGAATGTAAATTTTATCTTCTGAGGGTTTACACTAATAACCTCTTAAGAAATGCAGTGCGGAAAGTTACGTAAAACACAAGTCCCCTAATTACATGCCCCCGCCCCCCTCCCCCCTTTTCTTTGGTCAGTAAATAGAGCAGTGATTCGTCCAGTTCAATAATTCATTGTTCAAAATGTTGAATTGTAGATAACATCTATTGTAGCTTAAAGTGTATTTTCTTATAAACAGCAATCTGTAGCTCATAAAAATGCATGATTTGATGGTATAAACAAGCCGCTCTCCTTGCAGTCATAGGCAGTAAGGGATCCATCAGTTTTCCCCAGAAAAGCAATTTCATTGCAGATGTTCAGTAATTTCCAGTCACACTAGATTGTAGGGCCCATATCACACAGCCCTACTGCAAGGAATGTAAGAGGAACAACGAGAGAAAAATCTGTGTTTGAGGGTTTTTTAATGGGACCGAGAGTTATTTGCTGTTTCATCAGTTTTACAAAATAACTGTAAGATAGTCTATCGTTTAACACATTCTTTTAGATGCCTGCCAATTGCTTTTTCTTGTCTGAAAAGTCTAGACAGGCAGAAATTCAACTTTTGACAGTTTCTGTTTGGAATAAACGTCCCTTTCATGCATTAAGGGCTGAATTAAAGCGATATGCATTAAGAGTCAGGACTCCGAGCTCTGCATTTGAACTCCGCAGTTGGAATTTAGTCACAATAATGAGATGACAACAAAATTACACCAGCATGTTTTATAACGTGTGATTAAACAAACAATGCATGTCATTTATTTTTTGAAGATGGCATTGAAGATGGCTCTGCGTGTGTTTCTCTCTGGTCTGTGCGCAAGCGAGGTGTGTGAATATGTTTGTGCTAATGCACAGGAGAGAGTAAATAATGAAAAATTATGAAAACGTGGATAGAAAAGTGGCAAAGTAATCGGTAATAAAAGCAACAGCTTGATGCTGGAATCAGTGGCACAAGGGCTGTGGCAGACTACTGTCATTATAATGAGTTAGCAAGAGGAGCTTCCCTTTGTTTCGCAAACAGGGTACCAAGCCAAGGTCTTACTGCTGTTATAAATAACAGTAGAGACACATGACATTGGCAAACAGACCTTTACAGGTGAACTAAACTTAAATTAAAAACATGAACAACAACAGCTTGAAACAGCAACAAAATACTCACAGTTCACTGAGGAATAATGTGATCTCAGATAATGAGAGAGCAAAATGATATGCAGAAGATAGGGATTGAAAAGGCTCAATGTATATACATGAAACAAAGAGGCCTCATTTAAAATCACTTCCATTGTGAGGGACTTCTCCAGTAACAATATGGTACTAAACTAAACTGTCTAAGGCAGCATTTGTAAATTTTGCCAGATTGTTAAGAGGGTAAGAAAAAATCATCCAAAATCATTTGATATTTAAAGAATTCACCAAAAAGCCATATTTCACATCAACACAATAACCACAGAATGAAATTAACCACAAATTTCAGCTTATAATTTTATTATGGAGTTTATTGAATGGTTCTGCATCAATGAAATGTACGCATATGCATGTGTAAATACACTGATTCGCCTAAACATTATGATCACCCCCACATGACATAACATTAATTATTCTGTATAAACAGATCATGTCAGGTTCTGGGATACATTACATGACAAAAAGCCACATGTTGAATGTCGAATGCAGAAAAACAGGCAGGGATAAAGACCTGAGTGACTTTAATAAGGGTTGAATGGTTATGGCCAGATGACCGGGCCAGAGCAACTCTGAAACAGCAAGGCTTGTGGGGAGCTTACAGTCAGTCAGGGTGAGTATCTACTGAGGGCAGTCTGAAGAGGGGAAAGCCACCATGCACTGACTGGGTGTTGGGCCACTACGATGTGTTGATGTAAGATGTGAATGAGGACTCTCCCGTCTCGAACAAACCCACAGGAGGGCTGCTGTGGCGCAGATTGGAGCGTGTGGTTTGCAGATCAGCCAGTTAAAACCAATTAAAATCCTGTCATCGGTTTGAGTTCTGGCCTAGCTACGTTGACGGTGACATCTCAATGGTCCTCTGAGCAAGATCCTTAGCCTCCTGCTCCAAAGGCACTGCATGTGCTGTGACTCCAAGCTTCTTCTTACCTGTTTGTGTGTCACATGGAGGGTAAGACCGAATAGGTTAAAAGACAATTTCCCCATGGGGATTAATTAAGTATCACTACTCTATTCTAATTTTATTGATGATCACAGGAGTAATGTGTCATGACATACAGTACTTCAAGCCCCGCTGTGTATGGTACTATGTATCTTTGGATTGGATTTGTTGGTCCAATAAATCCCACAGATGACTGACACCTACCTAGCCACCCACATGATTCATTTTGAACATTCATTGGACTAGATGACCTTCCATTTCTTCAAGGTCCAGTTCTGGTTTTTCCATCCTCCAGCCAAAGTACCCAAGTTGACATTTGGTCAATGAGCTAGTTACAGTTATGCCCCTGTTTAGTTATGATTTTATAATAATTTAGTTATGCTCAAATAACTAAGAGTTTGGCTGCAATAAAAACTAGCATACAAAATGACCCAGGGTCGCTAAGCTTGGATTTAAGAATAGTGAAATTTTTACGCGAAGAATCTTCACCCTGTAGGAATGTGGTTTCCTGAGTGCCAAGCATTGAATTTATTTCTTACCAGTCTTCATGGTGCACGTTTATAGACTGACATTTTCGAGATGTTTGTTAATATTACTTACACACAAAGTCACAACATTAGCTTAGTTTTTGTTTGGGGAAATTGATTTTCTGTTCACCGGACAGATTTAACTAGCTGACTGTTAGAAGCAGAGCTACACAATTACCTGATGCTCGGGAGTACTGTTGTTAAAAGATGAATCAATTACTCATAGCTAAACTGCAATAGCACATGTTCAAATGTTAGTCTGCTCTTGTCTCCCTGGTTACTGTTGCACGCCAACGAGATTCAGGGAATTCCAAATGCTTCCTTTCTCCCCTTCATTTCTCTCCACTCATCTGCCGCTGCTGTTATGCACTTATACATATCATACAAAATCATTTTAGTTATTCAGCAAGATAATGTATCATTTCAAAGCACTTTTATAATATATGTCTCACTATACATCTTCATCTATTCTTGTTCCATAACCACTTATCCAGTAGTCTTGCAGTAACTGTAAATTTTGTACTACAAAATGATATTGTGGCAACACTACTCCTAACAGTAGATGTGCAGTTTCTTATTAATGAGTGTCTTCTGCAAAGTATAGGGCTCTCTAGACAATGGTTTACTTCACAGAAAGTAGTCAGTTGTGTATCCGTTTTGTCTATGTGGCTTGTAAACTATCTTCTAACCAGCACCTGGAGTCAACCTTCAACCTTCTTCAAACCATTCATCACAGCGTTAATCTCTCTGGGAGGACTTGCACACAAATTGTGTCCTTATCACTTGGTCTTACACTACCCGTGTATGGCTAATTTTCCAAACAGAAAGACATTTGTAAAATTTCCAGAACCCCAGTTGGGAACTCTGTAAATGCAAAGAGATATTATAAAAGGTGACACATTTATTGCCGTTACCATGGTGTTGTTTCCAGAGGACAGAACCAATTAAATGTAAAATGATGTTGTGGAAACCGGGTGTAGATTCTCTGGACCCCCAAATGGCTCATTCTCGTATGTGATTTTACATGCAAAGTAAATAAAATGTAAACTAAGGCAAAGAAAGGATTCAGCAAATGCTTCTGCACCCCCAGCTCTGACACTGAAACAGGTAAGATGTAGGGTGATTGTTCTTCACGCAACAACTCTTGTAAAATATCTTACAATCGGCATTTTTTGTATTTGTCATTTTCATATTCTATTTTATAATATAATGTAGCCGGTCGGCATCTGTTACAATAATACAACATTCCATATAATATGACCAGATAAACAAATCATCTTAAGATGAGTGAATAGATGCATTTTGTATTTTAAAATAGACTAGCTTGTTGTTTTCATTTTTAAAATAGTAAAAAGGTGATTTTTGGTATAATATTCGGTAGCCTCGTTAATAACTATACACTTAGTATTATATATTAGTACGTGTTTGGATACATACAACCTTATAATAAATCGTCACATTTTTCTTCATGTTTAAATAGTTGTCCGCAGCTTTTAAAACAGACAAATCTCCATTTTCTTCGGCAGTGGCCTTTTATTTGCACATCCCTCCCTTTTATTGCCGTCTCAGGCATCTTATAATCATCGTTTGACAATGTGTCTCGCCGGATTGTAAACAAAACTCTCGGGGAAGTTTAACCTCCTTCATTCCCGGAAGAATAAGCGAGGGACATCTCTGCGTCTGCCAGCTGTGTCTCCGTCCTCCCGGCGATTCTGGCGTCATTAGAGGTTCAGACGCAGCGAATGGAATGGCGGCCCCACCGCTGACACCGAGAAACTGCACATTCATATTGAGTGCGTGGACAGAGAAACATTTATATTTATATCAAAAAGCGCATCTGCTCTTGATTTAAAATGCCGAGAAATGAGCGGAGGCGCCAAACGCAAATAGATAGTCGACACTGTGGGGAGACGAGATGGGCTTAAGAGATGTCCGTCGGAACAACGAATGCGACAACATATTTGCTTTTACGTTTTTCATGTTAGGTTTTCGATGTTAGTACTTTAATTCCCTCGCTCAAAAAGCGAAATAGGTTTTCTGGGAAATGTACTCTAGCCTACATTTTAAAATCAATCAATTTAAAGGCCCATAATTGTAAAAATTGCACACTTTTTAAGATTAAGGTAGTCCATAGATTTTTTAGGTAGGACGATGAATAATCTAATATGGATAGTATAAAGCCAATAATCTGTATTAAAGCATTATGAAACAAAGAATATGTACATTCACTGGAAGTAAATCTTTTCTTTTGTTACGAGGAAGAATATTCTTCTTCATGAGCAGTTTCTCTGCGTAACTGGATTTGTCTGTCTTAAGCAATTGTCTCTTCCTTCAGCTCTAACCATTTGGGATGTGTATTTCTCTGAACATATTGAAAAACAGAATAGAACAATCTACTGGAGAATTCCCAAAGGGTTAAAAAAAGCCTGCATGTTTTGCAAGCATTTGCTAGCTTTTCAGTAACACACAGGCTTATTTAGGTATTCACCCCAGTCTGCCCCTACATATATTTATTTGTTGACAGTGTAGTCTGCAGTGTATAGAATAACAATACTATGGGCATGCTTCCGTAGCGATGCAATAATACCTTTGGTGTTTATCCTCTCTCCTTTGATCTGTTTTTGCAAGAGCGCATGCTACTGTACGTGGACAAATATCTCACTGATATTCCAGCAACTGAATATTTGTGGGAAAAAAATAATACACAATCTATTCCCCCATGTTAATGGCTGAGCCATGGGATTTTTTGGTGGAAGTTATTCAAGTCAAGTAGACTTCTGGTCCTGGGCAGGTCTTTAGTCAAGGGTGTATGAATAAAGTATACTGTGTGGTCAAAAGTGTGTCAACACTAATGTCTCATTCCAAAACAAAATGTATTAATATGCAGTTTCTATAATGGCCTCCCACTCTTCTGTGATGGCCGTCCATTGGCAGTTGGAACATTGCGGGTGGGATTCGCTGCCATTCAGGTTGCCTGTTGATGTTGGGTGATCTTGGGTCTCTTTCTGCATCTGAACTTTCTCCCAGACATTACCACAATAGCTCCACTTTGCAGTTGATCAGGGCTGAAATTTGGAGCTCTGACTTGTTAGAAAGGTGGTGCCCTACAAAGCAGTGTTTCCCAACCTTTTTTTCTGCCATGGCACACCAACTAAAAAGCACTAGTTTTCATCCGGTTGAAAAACCGTGCTATAGTGGTGCCATGCGGAAAGTCATTAATATCTTCTGTACCCATCCTTCTGCCACTGTTTGTTGCTAGAGGTTGCATGGCTGTGTGCTTATTTATACACCTGTGTCAGCAATGGGTCTGGCTTAATTCCTCTAATTAAATGGGTGAACAAAGTCTTTTGGCTATATAGTATAAGTAAGGTATATTGGCTGACACATGCCAGGGACGACACTGAATTAGTATTCTCATATTTTAAAATGACTCGATCAAATGCTTCACTGACATGTCATATGACGTTGACGCTATACAGTTAATGTGACACCGTGACTTGTTCGTACCTGGTGATTCGTCGTGTATGGCCCATGACCGCATCACGGTGTTGAATTCACAACCTTCCTCATCACCTGAGAAGGCCAGTGGGTCTCGGGGGAGCAGACAACCCGAAAGAACCAGATTCTTTTCTCTACATTATCCAGCTCTCCAGGTGTTCCTCAGTAAATGAAACACAGGTGTTTAAGAACGTTGCTGGTGTGTAAATCATCAAAGCCAGCTATTAATACGAACCCCTCTCCTGATTAATTGCCACAGGAAGAACAAAAAGAATAAGTACATAAATCTGCTGATGAGTAAACAAGATCGTGAGAGAGTCGGAAATGTTTGTGTAATTTGTCCATTGGAGAATAGTCCCCTGAACCATGTTGTGGTTTTCAGGGAAGATTGCAGATGAAGGTTTCTGCCATAGGTCTAGTGTGCTGTTTAGTGACGAAGGGTCCCATAGCGCTTTGTCCCGCACTGATTATCTGTTTGTTTTTTTTCTCATGGTTCCACATTCGAGTGTTTGTGGTCATTCGCACGCCAACGTCTTGTTGGGTCGACTTGAGGCCGCGTCAAGAAAATCAGCTTCTACGTAGCCAGCAAATAAAATGTTTGAGGATCATGTGAAGTTTGGAATGGTACATTAGGGGCTGGCACTAAACGATGTGCCCCCTACCCTATATGCAGACCTTAATTAGCTTGGCATCAGTTTAAAGTTAAAGTCTAGGAAGCAGTGAGCCTAAAGTAAGAGCCACTATTCTGTATGTGGGGTTTTAAAACAGCAAAAAATCCTGTCACTCAGCATCAGCATTACAACAGCAGAACATGATAAATGAATGAAAAAGGCACAGTAACAGTGGTGTTTGAAAGCGTCACATCTAATTCCACAGTAATGTGCTACTTCTACATTACAGTATTACTTAGGACAATGAAATATCCCCCGAATCATTATTCAATGGCCTGTAATTAATCAAGTGTTGAGTAGCAAAATGATATGTATATTTACTATTGATAGATAAATTTGCTTTCCCTATTAATAATATTGGCATCAGTTCAGCCATTATGTTTTGGGTGTGTTTCAAATTCATGAGAAGTTTATGTGAAGCATATATCACATTTTGAAAGTGTGTATGGGATTTTGTTTTCTAATGTTTTTGTCCATTGATGTATACTGTACCTTTATATGCGAAGCAGATACACACACACACACACACACACACACCAATGTGTGTGTATATGAGATAGCCTGCTATGTATTTACGCAATTATTTCACAGCTTGACTTGATTAGTCAATTTCACTGTCTGATGAGCAGAGAAAACCATTCACATGGGCATGAATTGTCACCTTTCACAGCTGCTGGGAAGATGAAGACAAATAATCCGGCAGATATTGACAAGCTAAAAAGAGCCAAGACTTATTGGTTATGAATGCTGGGGGGGGCAGCTGAGTGATATCAAGATTATTCTCCCAGATCATCAATCACCAAGGGACACAATTTAGAAATGAAGATCGCTGTGAGCGATGTGGACAAGCATCTTAGAAGAAAATGAACAGTTGGCATTAAAACTCTGTGATGAGAGCGATTTACCGTGGGTTATATTTATCAATATAAGTATACTGCATTGAGAACCTGTAAAAATAATAAATGTCCGCTGTTTTTTTTCAGTCTCATTACTCACAGTACACGAACGGCCAAATAATTACATATACGCAACCTGTTGTGCAAATACCAAAGTTATTATTCAATCTGCTTCTATTTAGCATTCACCTCTTGCCTCTTCACTGCCAACGAGGCCGTTGCACTTGTTGTGGATACACAGCACACTGACCCTACGTGGACCACTTCCTTCAGACAGGAAGAAAACTGTCAGGATTCCGAGGACTCACCCAAATCGACAGGGACGTGACGGCACACTTGTGCATGGACGCAGTGTGTAGAAAATCACGTTTTTTATATTGATAAGTAGAGATGGATATAGCTATGCTTTTTGGCCCTTTGGTGAACGGTGACTATCAGGTGGTAATTCGGTGGCAGAAATGACTCATCGGCAGGCTGGAGACTCTAGGGCGCCTCTGCTGGATAAAGTGTCAAGCCGGGCCTGTGTTATCCAGAGAGCACGACCCGACAGTCATAGAAATAAGAGTTGCTCAGGTACGATGCTCATGAAGACTCGACAAAGTCATATACGCGTACAGCAGCTGGGACACTGAGGCCATGCGTGCGCAGCACGGAGACGCGTTTATTGCAAATATAAAATGAGATGAGAAACCAATACTGTTGTCTTTGTAATGCATCTGCAGCTGAAACTAATGCTAATAATCTTGAGCTGAAACGGGTCACTGCAAACCTCATTAGAGTGAAATGGAGTGATGATTACCAAAACTTACAACCTCATCATTTCTTATCAGGCTACATTGTAGCCTAGGGGATTAGGGCACGTCGTTCAGAGGATGGATATTTTTATGCTGGTGAGCAATGGATGTTTATGATGATACATGCATTCAAATGTCAAAATCAACTTACACTTTCCTACTGTTTAAAGTCACATTCCATAGTTCCTACAAACAGTTTCAAACATCACATGCCAATGGCAGCAAATCTAATTTCAGCATTTTACGACAATCCAAGGATTTTCTTCAAAACAGTACTTAGAACTTATTCTAAACATAAATACAGGATTAATTCAACTGAAGCTCATATATGTTTGTCTAATGTGGCCATAGAATACGGCATGCAAAGTGACATTAACTCGCCTAAAAATATTTTCACCATAAATTAGGCTCAGGTTTGCACAAATAATGTAATAGCTTAGCATTCAGGCTAGCGCAAATAATGTAATAGCTTAACATTCAGGCTAGCACAAATATGTATTTACGTATATAGGTGAACATTGGAAAGAGCCTACTTTGCTTGCACATTGATTTCCATGATGTTTGTCTATGAATGTATCTAGCCCAGGTCCTTCTTCTGGTAATGGGGTGAGACACCATTACATATATCTGGATTACAGTTTGCTACAGTTTAGCCGCATGCACCAATCTTTACATGCATTTGCTGTTTACCTCACCTTTAATTTAAGGTTCCCAAACCCTTTTTTTCGGAGCTCCGTACCATGCAGTTGTATGTACTGTCACATTCAGGCTAATGTTTTGCGTAAAGGTGGCATTGCAGCTGTAACAGTTAGCCTCGCAAAGTAACAACAGGGCTGTCGGTTTGAATCCAGCACCAGCCTCGCCTGTGAGAAGCGCCTGCTGGTTTAGAGTTTCAGGTAAACCTGTAACTTCAAATCGCCAGCGATTGCATGTGTGCGTTTTTGTCCTGCAACGCACTGGTCTGTAACACATTATTTACGCTCCGCCAATACCGTCTCTGGACCACCGCAAACCTAAATGGATTTAATGGTTAATGAAAACCGATGAATATTACATTTAACCGAAGTGGTTTGCATACAATATACATATATAATTTTTGTTTTAAGTGTGTCCAATTCAAATGCCATGAAAAAAGGCTTTAGCGATATAATTCAACAAATATTTATTAGACTCATTTGTACAGAGTATGTACATTGAATCCATTTGCCTTAATCAGCATAGGCAGTCCTGTGTATATGGTATTTTTACACCCCTCTTATTCAACACGGCAAAAAGAGAAAGAAGTTTACTCAAAATGATTCTTTACAAAGGTTTTCATTTGCTTAAAAAAAAAAAAACCCTTTTGGTTTTATTTTTATGGTACAACAAAATGTATGCAGCCACATGCTGAAATGCATACCAGAGATGATGGGAAGAAGAGGAGGAGGAAGAGAAAGAGAAGCAGATGGAGGAGAAGCAGAATTGCTAATATATGCAATTTAGTCATAAATAATTTAAAAATAACTATAGATTGATCACATCCAAAGAAGTGGTTTGCAGATACAGTTTTTAATGTATCACGACAATGAGCAAGAAACATACTTGATGAACTATTTCCAGAAGTTGTTCAAATACCATCTACAATAAACGTCATTTCAACTATGACAACAGGTCTGTGACAAAATAAAAAAAAAGTTTCAAAACCATGTTATTACCGTAATACGGTACAGTTGAGACTTCAAACATTACAGTAACAAAAACTAATGAGACTACTCTCTATATATAAAACATCAATAACATTTTTGGTTTAGTTTATTTAAAGTTTTAGCCATAGGGGCTTTTTATTAAAACCTCAGGGTGCATGTCCTGTGTTACCCAGGCCTTGCGAGTACATATTGTGTAGAATATGATTGCGCCGTGATAATCCCTTTTTTTGATATCCAGGAGAACAATCCTAATTTCAACCTTTTGAAGGCTGTCCTCTTACACTTGACGCTATCCATCCATAAAAAGGTTTTTGGCTGCTGTGCAGTTGCAACATTTATGTACAGTTATGTTATTAGACCATCCATTGTTTGTTTGTTTGTTTTCGGTTTTGTTTGTTTGTTTGTTTGTTTGTTTTCTTGCTTGCTTTACCGGTCCTTTGTGTGGGAGGCATTTTCCTTTTTTTTTCTTTGTTTCCACGCCAACACACCATTTGCACATAGTGTTGACTGACAACTCAGTCTTGCAATGCTGATCCACATTCAGAAGAAAAGGCGAAAGCAATGTTCTTAAAGCCTTTGGAAACAGGACAGTAGCTCATATTTGTACAGAGGAAGGATTGCACCTTTGGAGGCCAACACGTCTCTTATTAAACACAATCAAAAAGTGTCTTCAGGATTAAAATAAACGTTAAAAATACTAAAATCAAATAAGAACATTGAAAAGTTCACATAAAAATGCAGGTTAATAAAAACTGCTGTGAAATTAGCGTTTGATCTTTAACAAGAACAAAACAAAACAAAAAACAACCTGTACAAGTAAAATAAAAGTAAAATGAAAATGTAACGTGATTTCATCCTTTGAAACAATTTTAAGCATGATTTGATTTAACCTGTCAAACAGTTGCATTACATGCTACTTGTTCATCTCAGAATAGGAATACCAAAAGCAATACATTTTTGCATTTCTTCATATTAATAAATTTGTACCATGCACAGCCAACTACAAATATGTACAACAGCTTTGCTTTCTTTGTTCATAAGCCTTTTTACTTTCATACAAATAGCCTTCTGTTACTTTGGAATGGACATTGTCCCATCTTACCGAAAAGAGCGATGTGTAAAATAGGACACCCCTTGACTGCTTTCACATTCTTAAAGTTACACGCCAAAAAAAAAAAAAAAAAAAAAAAAAAAAGTAAAAACAGCAATGCAAAGCAAATCAGTCCGCTGTCCGGTAGAAAGCTGAGAATTGATGGCAAGCAAAATAATATTACACAGTAGCAGCAAAATGTTGTAAGATAATACTTCATAATGCATATATGACTAACAAAAAAAATTATATGTTAAAATGACCCAACAGAAGATCAACAGAAGTGCCCAGAGTATTAATGGAAGTACAATTACCTATGCACTAAACGGCAGTGTATAGGGTTAACACTGTATTTAGTCCTACAAGCACAGGGAAAAAAAGAAACCTTTTCATTATACTGAACAAATGCTTTAGTCCCCCAATAAAGCAGCTTCTTTGCTTACAAGAAGCAAATATTCATACCTTTTTAAATATTTTGTCCATCTTGTATTTTAATGGATTCAAGTATACAGTACTGCTTCCATTTATGCACCAATTGTCATAGGTCTTTGGACTGTTTGGAGTCAGAGCTCTAATGGAAACAGACCAAACTGCCGTTGTGCTACATACAAATGATGATTTAATTAATTAAAAAGTCAAACTATTAAATTAACACATGACCTACTAAAAAAAAAACAAACAAAAAATAAGTGCACTATAATCCAGACACAAGCAAGTACCTTAACAGAATAGCAATTCACAAAAAATCAATAAAAAAAAACCATCCTGCTCACATAATCCTCAAGAGTCTATCAAAACTAGAATTATTACCTCGTCAGAAAAGGGCGTGGTCAGAGGTAAAAGTGAGAAGTGAAAGTAAGGTAAGAGGTTGGCACAGATCATTAGTATAATCTACAAGAAAACAAAAGGTGTCAGATATAAATACAGCTTATGGCAATAAAAACTGGCAAACACGGGGGGCCATAGACAAAACACCGTCCTCATTTCCCTCATTGGTACTGTCTTGCGGGGCAAACTAAAAGAATATGCGCATTGTCCAGTAACAGTTATGTCGTCTCTTGGTACACTACACACATCTAGAAAACGTTTCCGATAAAGCTTGACACGTTTTGGTAACGCCAGTCTAACCAGGCTTCTTGCTTCTTTAACAAATGAGAAATGTTATGTTCTGACCTGAGAATTTAAAGCTACTGAATCACACCTAACTAAACTAAGAGAAATTCTCTTTGAAAGTTTCTGGATCATCATCCCATACAGTACATGCTAGCATTTGGAAATTAATCCAGCTGAGGTGCAATTTGCTATCGTGAGAGTTTTTGGCTTGAAACAAGCTCCGAAAGAACTTGTGGGATTTTTTTTCCTACTCCATGTTTTTTTTGTACACAATATAAGCTCAGTCAAGCATATGCAACAGTTCTGTCCATAACAAAAATCAATCAATATCTTGCCAGCATATCAATATGGGAAAAACAATCCTGAGTCAATCATTTGGTACTGTATTTTTTGGGTTAGAGAAACTTTGGAACTGCAGTTAAAGTCTTAAGTTTTTTTCATTAGCAAAGGGATCCTGTTTTCACTCCTACACACTGAACATATCCATTCTGATACTACTGAAATTACCATCTAGGCCAGAGGTGGGCTTAGCCTTCACTTCCAACGAATTATCTAAGTCGTCCAGTTTCTGGCTTAACTCACTGTCGGATTCATCTGAACAACTTTCGGGTAGTGAGGTTGGGACCCCTGAGGTGCTGCAGGAAGTTGAGGTAACCGTTGAAGGCAAGGGTAGGGAAGAGGGAGAAGCAGAGGCGGAAGAAGCAGCTTTCCTGGCTGAGGCATGGAAAAGAACATTGGGCCAGGACTTCATGGACAAGCAAGAAAGATGAGGATAGGTGTTATTAGAAGAAGCTGCAGACTGCGAGGTAGATGTGGTGTTAGGACTAGGGGAGCAGACTGAGTGAGGTAATAATCTAGCATGCTCTTTGGCATTTCTCATTGCTTGTTTGATTGTTTTCTCTTTGTGCAAGCTTGACTGAAGGTGTTGGCTAAGTGCTTCGTTCCCACTAATAGCCACATCACAAGCTAGACAATTATATTTGCTTACTGCCTTACGAAGCACTGTCTCTTGCGGGTCAGTAAAAGGTTGACCGAAGTAACAGAAGGACTTCTGATGACGCGCTGCTGAGTCTTCGTCAGCAAATATCATCTGGCACTTTCTACATATAAACTCATGCTTGATGGATGGAACAATAAAAGCATCTGGAAAGTTTGTACTTTTGGTATCTGGTTGTGGTTCTTCTTTTGTGCTTTCTGTTGAAGAGCCGTTATCTTCCTTGTTTTCCGTAGCCTCTTTTGGTTTGTGAGCGTTGTTCTGTGCACTCAGTGACTTCATAGGGGTGGCTTTCTGCTGCTGATGCTCTTGCTGTTTCTGCTGCTGCTGCTTCTGCAGAGAGTCCTGGAGCGACTGCTGATACTGTTGGTACTGCTGCAGGATGGCAGTGGGGGAGAGGCCGGCGATGGCTTGTGGCACGGCGGGGCCGTACGGAAAAAGGCCCTCCATCCCACACAGAGGAGGGAAGTATCCCCCTTGCACTCCGCTGGGAAGCTGGGGTGAGAAGCAGGATGCGAACCCAGGGATGAAGTAAGGCAGGAACTGTCCCCCCAAGAAGGCGCTGGGGTCACCAGTGATGGCATTCTGAAGCATCTGGAGCTGCGCGGGGTCTAATAGAGCCTCACTACCACCTTTCGCTTTTGCCGAAAGCACCGTCGAAGCTTGCTCGCTTTTCTTCACAGCGGGAGTCTCGGGCTGGGACACCTCAGCATCTCTGTCCTTGACTTTCTTGGACTTCTCCGGCTTCTTCTCTTTCTCTGGTTCTTTGCTGTGCTGCTCAGCCTGATGGTTTGCCAAAGGAACTGAAGGAACGGGAGGAGGAGGAGGAGGTGGAGGGGTCGGCAGCAGACTCTTGGTTGGGCCACTGCTGAGAGACATGGCGGGAGACGGGGTGGCTGGAGTAGGGAACCCAAGCATGCCAGCACCAGGAGACGCTAAAGCTGAAATACAGTGGTACAAATAGTATTGAAATATGTACCGTCATAAAATCTATCACACACTTGCTATGTGCATTTTAGTGAGATCATATATTTATCCCCTTTCCTTTGTTATGGATCAAAACTGCTACATGTGCTTTAAAGAAACATCACCAGTGCCATGATGGGAACAACGTAAAACAGAGAAAATCCACATAAATAATAAAATCCATGCTTTCCAGTTGTTTTCAAAGATAGATGCATGCATTATACGTCCACTCAATTATGTTCCCATGCTTCAATGAGAGACCTGCAAGGTGTGTAATGGGCAACAGTCATGTGTACAGCAAGTTAATTAATTGTTCTAATTGGTTTGTTTTTTTCTTTTTTTTGTCATGCTAACTCACCAGGTGTGTTAGGTGGAAAAACGGGAAGGGATGAAGGACCATTTACACCAGGAAGTAGTACGGGCGGGAGGCCAGGGATTCCTGGGTAACCAGTTGGCAGGCTAAGGCCATGAAGTGCATTGTTTTCAACCACGGCCTGCTGCTGGGCTGGCAAACTAAGAACATCTGTTGCCTTCTTCATACGGTCAATTTCTTGTTGTGCCATCAACTGGCGAACAGTGGTAGGAGCAAGGTAATCTTTTTCTCTGTCCACCTGGCTGCCCAGTGTTTCTTGCACCTTTGCAATGTGCTGTTTAGAGAAAATATGATCTCTGATAGACAGTCTGGCTGTATACTTCACTGCACACAGGGTACACTCAGTCCGTGGCCCTTCCGGCGAGCCCTGGCTTATCATGAATGGTTTCCCAATGTTTATTTTGAATTTCTTCTCTTTTGCTCGGGCATTCTGGAACCAAACCTGCACAACCCGTTTTGGGAGTCCTATGTCATTTCCCAGCATCTCACACTCCTGCATTGTTGGTGTACGGTAGTCACCAAAGCATGCTTTAAGCACCTTCAGCTGCAGGTTGCTCATCTGGGTCCTAAAGCGTTTATGACCAGGCCTCTCCCCACCACCTTTTCCAGATTTGAAGGGGTTACTGCCACTAAAAGGGCTGGGCGAGCTTGGATCTGCCAAGCTTGAGGTCTCGCTTTGATCTGCATTGTCATCTTGGTTGTCATCTCGCATGCTGAAATACTGTTCGCCGTCTTTACCAGTGTAACCCAAAGACTGGCTGACTAAGTTAAACGGAAAACGTTCTTCACAGGCTTCAGAGTTTGGTGCGGGATTCAGTTTCAGTTCTCCTAGCTTGTCACCTGCACTGCCACTTACACTGTCAACTTCGTTATTCCCCTCATCGCCAGTCGTTGCATCACTTATAGCTGTGTTAATTGATGAGGTCTCATCAAAATCTGTCTTTGTTACCTCAAAGGAAACCTCAGCAGAATTCATATTAAACCCTTCAATTTCATCACTGCTTTCTGCCTTAAAGGATGAAGGGTTTAAGAAATTTTTTACCAGTGATTCAGAAGGTTTTACTGGTGTAGAAGATGCAGTGGGCACCTCATACTCACTTGTTTCTGACTTGGTAGGCAGTTGTGGATATTCAAAGAAACTGTATTTATTTGGGCTTTCATGTCCATCCTCTTGTGTCATCACAGGGCTCGGAGGCAAACTAAATCCTGCCTGTTTCGCCTCATGCCAGTGCCTGGAACGAATGTGACTATCCAGAGCTGACTTAGCCTTGAAAAGTGCCCTGCAGAAAGGGCATTTTTTATGTGACTGGGCAGGTCCAATAGCTCGAAACTGTCCTTTCCTTTCTCTCGCACGGGTATTCTGAAACCAAACCTGCACCACTCGCTTCTTCAGGCCGACTTCATGAGCAATGTGGTCTAACATTTTTCGAGTCGGGTTAGAATCGAGCAGGTACTTCTCGTACAGGATCTCAAGTTGCTCTGGCGTGATTGTTGTCCTCAAGCGTTTGTCCCTGTGCTGGTCTTCACCACTGTTTCCTCCATCTTTCTCATTAGCACTGTTTTCTTCTTTTTCATCAAATTTGCGCTTCAGAGAAGTGGTACCAGAAACTAGGGGGTTGGGTAGTGTTGAACTGCTCTGTGTTGGCATCTGAGAGAGTGCTCCTGAGAGCAACTGTCCAGTCATAAGGGGGCTGTTCGGATCAAAGATCATGTAGGGCATGTCTAGGGGTCTTTCTAGGAACTGTGAGTGGAGGAACTGATTTTGGGCTGCTAGAAAATGCATGTGCTGGTGCTCTTGCCAGAGATCGACAGTAGGGAAGGCAATTTTGCACTGGTCACACTGGTACTGCAACATCTGAGGAGGTAGGCTGTTTGACAAAGAGGAGAGGGCAATAGACAAAGGGCTGGATGGGATGGTAGCTGACTGAGGCTGAGAATGTGGCCTAACCATTTGGAGCTGGGGAGTTTTGTGTTGTGGTTGAGGAGTCGATGCCTTAGATGGTCTTGAGTCTGATAAAGATTTTATCACTTGTGAGGAAACAGCCTCTGCTTGCTTTGGTCTTTCACTGTTTAATTCTGGTTTAGGTGAGGTTTTCCCCATGTCAGGGCGAGGTGAAGGCATTAAAGGAGAACTTGACCCAGAACTTGTAGCTGTTCCAAATGAGACTTTGGACAAATCTGGGTACCCAAAATTTTTCTGACTGCATTGGTCAAAAATATCTATATATTCCTCAGTCTGGTTCTCATCAATCCCATCATCATCCTCATCTTTGTAACACTGTTTCTTCTGGTGAGTAATGAGGTCAAAAATGCGGGGGAAAACAACACTGCATTTCTTACACTGGTACTGCATGTTACTGGTCCTAATGTAGCGCTCATTGGTAAGTTCCTTTTTGTCGCCATCCTTTGCGTCTGCCTGATTCTCATAAGTCTTGCGAGCCTTCTGGCGTGCGTTCTGAAACCAAACGACAATTACTCGAGTTGGCAGGTTGAGCACTGTAGAGAGCTGCTCTATCTCATCATCCTTAGGGTAAGCATTGGTATCAAAAAAGTCTTGAAGGACCCTTAACTGGTAGTCTGTGAATCGAGTCCTAGATGACCTCTTATTCATGTTGCCATCAGTTTTGTAGTACTCTGGTATGCCAAATTGGGATTCCATCCTAATGTCTTCCAAAGTGGTGATGGGAGGAATGCTAAAGTTGTAAGGGGAATCTTTGCAGCGCTGCCTCTCTTTAAAAAGCGTGTTCCGGAACCAGTGCTTAATAACTTTCTGTGGGAGACCCGACTTGTCAGCCATTTCTTGAATCTGCTCTTCGGTGGGGGAGTTGTTGATATCAAAGTTGGCACGAAGGATCTTCAGCTGATCATCTGTGATCCGGGTGCGAGGGCGCTTAAACTGTGACTGTCGAAGGAAGTTCGGATCCAAACCCAGCTGTTGTTGACAGAGCTGCGTAAGATCTGATGAAAGGGAGTCCATCGTGGGTAGCTGGAGAGCAAGTTGAGGAGGGAGGCCAGGGTGTTGTACTGACTGCATCATGAGCGGTGGGAAGAGAGGCAGGTCCAAGGACACAGGTAGCTGGACCTGGGGAGGAGCAGTAGATGGAGGTGGAGGTGGTGGTGGGGGTGGAGGTGGTGGCGGTGCTGGAGGCTGCGTGGTCTGCAAAGGGGCAGTGTTGGGTGTTGGAGTCTTTCCAATAGAGGTGGTAGTTGGTTGCGATGGTGATGCCAGTGGTGGAGGTGGAGGCGGGGGCGGAGGTGGTGGAGGAGTCTCCGGAGATGTTGGATTTATGGGATACAGTTTGTCATATGCCTCTCTGTACTGCTGGGCAAACTTCTCCAACTCTCCATAGGGAAAGAACTGTCCATGAACATGCTCTTGGTGACTCTTGAGAATGAGCATGTTGGAGAAGAATTTTCCACACATCCCGCACTCAAGCTTATCATGGGCCTCCTCCTCACTGGTTCGGTTCTTCTTCTGGTTTTTCTGCCTGTTTTCGTTGTATTGAATTACCAGCTCAAAGCCAAAGTTCTCCAATAAAGCTTTAGCAGCATTGCCTCTTGCACCTGAAACAATACGAGGTGGTGGGAATAGGGGCTCTGAAAGCTTTTGTTTTTTGGAATCTTTGCTGTCCTTTGAGCTTTCGCCATCCCTTGAAGTCTCCTGTTTAGATTTGTTTTCTGCTTTCTCCTGGAGATCCTCCGACTCCCTGGACATCTGAAGCTCAGCGACTGACACACTGTTCTGCTCGGTCTTGGGCTTGCTTGTCTGCTGTGGCATTTTCTGCTGCTGCATCTGAGAAGCCTGCTGTTGTTGGGATAGCTGAAGGTGCTGCTGGCCCAGCTGGTGCTGCTGCTGCATCTGCTGCTTCAGGTCCTCGAGAAAGGATCCCGTCATGCCGGGCATCCCGAAGGCGGCGGAATGCAGTGCCAGCTCAGGACTGAGGCTGAACTCTGTGCCGGGAATATAGAACGGGAAGAGGAACTGGGGCTGCTGGAATTGCAGCAGAGCCTCAGGGGTCATTGGAAAGTGAGGAAAGAAGGCTGGATTCAGGAACTGCGGCTGAAAGAAAGCAGCCTGCTGCTGGAACTCATGCTGCAGCTGCATCTGAAGCTGTGCTGGTGACTGGGCCGGTGGTTGGGTGGGCTGGACAGGAATATGATCGGTAGCATGCTTTTTGTTGATTTCTTTGGCTTCTACACTGTTTTCTTTGTTAGCTGACACTGTTAAGCTTGTGGAGTCTACGCTTCCTTGACTAACAGGACTGTTAGAGGACGTCACTCCACTGTTTCCACTCACTACAGTGCTGCTGGTTTCCATTTTGGCAGTTCTGGCTTTTGTCTGGTGAAGCACGGATCGCATGTGGATCTCCAGCGTTGAACTTTGGCTGTAAGCAACATTACAAATATTGCATTTATATGGTTTGTTATCAACATTGTTGTTGGTCTCCTGGGGAACTGGACTCGACGCCTCCTGCAGAACTTTCTTCAGCTTGTGTAAGTGTGAGACAGAATTATAATGGACTAGCAGGATGTTCTTCTGGGTGAAGGACTCCTTACACACCGTGCACTTATACGGACGGGAAGGGTCTAAAAATTTTTCCATAGTGAAATTGGGCCCTTTACGGAATGGCAAAGTCCGCTTTGGTTCTGAGCCCAACTCATCCAGCAATGAGCTGCTGTCACTGCCCGTTGGACTGGCTTTCCCTTCTGGGTCTAACTCATCGTCTTTATCCATGTCTTGTGAAAACATCTGAGCATCCTCAAGTGGCCGGGCATCATTGTCCGAACACAGGTCCCCGTTGACGGGAAGGGTGCTGCAGAGCTGCTGCACTTCTGCTTCGCTCAACTCCGGGTGTCCTGTCTCCAGGTGCTTCCTGAGGGCCAGAAACGTCCGGAAGCTGCGCTGGCACAGGCTGCACATGGTGGCAGCCCGGATGGCGTGGTACTGGGAATGGATCTGAAGCTTCTGCATAGTCTTGAAAGCCAGGCTGCAGTGGTTGCAGCGGAACTTGTAGACATGGCGATCAGACACGGAGAGTGGCTGGCGCTTCTGAAGCTCGGTCAGGTGTTCCTGCAGCGGGTCTGCACTCTTTGGGTCCTGGATGCCACTCTTCTTCCAGTCAGGTGCCTCAGAGGCTTCCTTTGGCGGCTTCAGCTCATCGTTTGGAAGCTCCTGTTCACCCTTATCCAGCGAAGCACTATTCTTCTCATCGCTGGAACTGTCACCTGAAAAGGAATGAAGCAGGATACCTTATACACTCGAAATAACCCTCTATCATATTCATGTTACAATGAAGATTTCAACCCTGCCACTGGGTTAGGGCTGAAAGACAGATAGATGGATAATTTCCACGGTATCCAAATTAATCTGTAAAAATTGTGGAAAATACCCATTAGATAGATCATTGATGAGAATCTTAATGAACTGTCACTACTAAAAGAAATCTGTAATTCCAATAAAAAAGATTAGTCAACAATAATTAACTTTTTTCCCCCAGACAATTATTATCTTGTCAAAGGTAAGCTTGCCTCAACTATTTCAAAGATTAGGCAGAAAGCTGTCTGAAAATGCAAGCGGTATATTCTTACTCTGAGACCTTCCCGAGCCCTCTGGTAAAGCAGTCGAAGTGTCCACAAGAGACGGGACTTTATCTTGTGTGGATGTAGCTAACAGCATGTTGTTAGGCATCATAACATCTGGTCCCGAAACCTGGAACAAAGAAAGGGTAAAAACCATGATTAAATATGAATGCCGTAACACTAACCTTTACAGAATTTTTGCTAAATTTTTCTCACTTTCTATGCATATAAACATACAATTACAACATGCTATATGTAACTGTGCAAACATTTAATACTCTTCAAAATATACAAGTAAAATTTATTTTTGAAAGTTCAAAAGTTTATTTTTAAGAGTGGTGCTGGCTTTCCCAATAGAGGAAAACTTTCATGTCCATGACTGAATCCCTGGGGGGGGCTGTGAATGCCGGGGGAAACATTTAACACAGACAGCCTTTGTCCAAGTTGGCCACAGTACTCTGGACCTCAGCAAGGGTGACAGCCATGACCAATTTGACTTTTTTTTTTCTTTTTACTACGGTTTCTGAAAACGGCCAGTAAAAGCAAGCTGTCCATACGGTCATGAGCAGCTTCTCCACGCAGTCTGGAGCCACGCTGTGGAGGTGAGTAAGGTGAAGCTGAAGGTGGATCTTGTTGCTGAGCAGGTCTTGGCAAAGGGGGCAGCAGATGACAGGCTGCATGGAATGCTGGGAAATAATGTGCATCTGGATGCGATTTCCATCTTTGTTACTGTAATTACAGTATGGGCACTGCTGAATCTGTTTTTTTAAAAAAAAAAAAAAAAACAGAACTTGTTAAACCAAAGGAAACATAAGCATGCAAGTGTTTACAGCTCCGAAAAACATCCGAGAGAGGAAGTTAGGCAAAGCAGCATATATATTTTCTTATTCTTTTAATTGCATATATTTCATACTTTACAAATATGACCCCACATAATGTAAATAAAGAGAAAGCTGATTTAATCTAATTCGCCTAAGTGTTCACTTCGTGCAATTTTATTGGCCAAACGTGATTGGCTGGAAATTCTAATCAGAAGATTACAAATGACAAAGGTGTGTCCCCTTTTCAGTCTCGGCTTGACCCTCATTAGAAGGAGTACTTTTAGATTGCTGCTTCTCACCACCTCTCTTAATGTAATCCATTTCAGAAATTACTAAAACCCGCATCACTCAAAGTCCTACAAGACCAGCTAATACTTCATAATTTAATTTAAAATCACATAAGATATGGAGAGACACTGAGGGTGGAAGTGAACTCAGGTATTCTGCTGAAGTGGGTGGGGCTGCCCTGAAACTCCTCCACTTTGTGGGTCTCCGGTTAATAATCTCCTCCCATTTCACTCATTTAACAGACATGTTAGTCCAACGCGCCCCAGAGGTGACTGGGGTTAGGGGCCTTGCCCAAAGACCCAGGGGGCCATAGAGCCCAATGCCAGCACAGACTTCAGCCGCCCGCCATGGGATTCACAAGTTTTACCTGCTCGCTGCTTGCCGTCTTGTCCTCTGCCGATTTTGGCCTCTTTGCCGAGGCGTCATTCTCCTTTTCCTGCGACAGAGACCTCTTTCCTATCGCAGCCGGACCTGCAGTCTCTTTATCCAGTGCATTAATCCCTGAGAGGAACAGGGGAGAAATTTAAACAGTCTGCAAAACTGTTCCTCTTTTCGTTTCAGTTTGAAAATAAGGAAAGTAAATGCGTTACCGAAAGAAGATTCAGGAAGGATTCTCTTAGGGGACTCCATTTATATATGAAAAGCTATTAACTAACTGTTGATTAAGATGCATATGAAAGAATAACAACTAAGAAAACGGAGGGAAAATGGCAGGGATATTCAAATAGTCTCAAAACCATAAGGTAATTTAAAATCTCCACAATTTACTGATAACTAATCTAACTGAAGTTGATCAGTGTAATAGTTATCTGTTAGTTATCCCAGGTTCCGTATGTCACATTTAAAAATGAATCAATTGAAATCACTGACTAGAGGTTTGCGAATGAAGTCCTAAGTATATTACTTTAAATGTCAGTCTTTACAAAATATATAAAAGCTATTTCATAATATAGTGTTATAAATTTTTTTTTAAATGAAATGATGTGGATAACATTTAACTAAAACGAAA
>JAODUD010000033.1:6224583-6234751 GCA_026784285.1 Stomatorhinus walkeri | reverse complement strand
CCCCCCCCCCCCCCCCCCCCCCCCCCCCCCCCCCCCCCCCCCCCCCCCCCCCCCCCCCCCCCCCCCCCCGCAGAGAACTAAAGGCCAGGTTCTACGCTCTTACTGGATTCTTTTTCAGCCTTCTTGCCTTCCTTGCTGTCTCTCTCACTGGCGTCTCTGTCGTCGGCCGTGGCCAGAGCGACGGACCTAGGGGGCGCCTCTGAGTCTTCGACCGGCTCCTCTGCAAACGCAGCAACAAGAGACGTGGTCAAGAGACAGCCAGCTCCACCCCCCTCAGACCACGCCTGGTCATTCCGTTGGACCTGGCTAGGGCAGGGACAACCTCCTACCGCTTGGGATGAAAAATGATATTTGCTTCTTCAACTCCTGAGCAGTAAAAAAAAAATGTAAAAACAACTATCCACCTAAGACTGAGGTCAGGGAGACTGACTGTGAGCTCTCTCTCAGCACCAGAATGGCACATACTTCCTCGGAATGTTAGCACCAGACAGATTACACGGTGATCTTTGTGCCGGCTAACCCCGCGTTTAATAATTCTGTGTATTTTAGCTAGCGGATTAATCTGTTTATGCTGTTAGCTGCTAGGCCACGGCAGCGCAGTACTAATCCCTGAAAGCCCCACTGTTCTCTTTCATCCTGAGATCATTTGTCTCTCACTGCGCTGATGTCACGTTTTAATGAATTTTCAGCGGTCTGAGCAACAGCAGATAACCAGCTCCCGCCGGAAAACACATGCCACTTCCATCGCGGCGGAAAATAAAAAAAAAATAAACTAAAAATGATATTTTTTTTCCTCCAGACCTGCAAGAAAATGAAATGGGGGGGGGGGGTGTTCCCAAGCAGTGCACTCATCAGTTTTCCAGAGCCTTAATAACCATATAAATTGACCACGAGGTGGTAAAAAGGTCAAAGGCACATTTGCATACAATCACTCAAGTCATTGTTTGGTAAGCATGGGGCCAGATTCTCAGAACCTTATATAATTAACCCTTTCAAATTCCACGAGCAGCCCTCACGCAGACATTTTAAGTGCAATGCATTAAGTGGAAATTATATACAGCATGAAATTTTCATGGCAGATGCTGGGAGTGATTGAAAGGAGAAATTGTGCTGCACTCAAGTCATGATGTTTTATTAATAATATTCTGACAACAGGATGAAATATCCCCCTGTCACTCCTAGCAGCTGTATGCAGGGTAAGGGGGAAAAAAAGGTATTTTTGGCCCTTTCGCGACAGCGGTATACTTGCAATTCACTCTACGACAAAAGGTAGTGCACGTGTGTCCGCGTGCATGTACGTGTGTCCATGCATGCGCGTGGGGACGCCCTTGAAGATGCACGAACAGGACAGTGGTATTTGCGTTTGTTGGCAATCGCACAAACACGTGCGAGCTTTGCAAATCGAAAAAACATTGGAGGCTTCTGTATCACTCACACCCCCAAGGTCAGGATTGCAGCACCAAAAAAACAAAAAGCCACATTTCATTCTCCCCTCTAATGTCGTTCCGGAATCTTCCGCTAATCTCAATTAAAAAAATTGTTTCGAATAATGGATGGATGGGGGAGGGGGACATCTTCGGCTTGGTTCTACCATAATAGTTAATGAGAGGAGCATCATCCCAATGGGCAGTGAAAGGAAGGGGCGGGGATGTGCACAGAAGCAGCCTGCAATTGGCAGATCTGATTGGATGCAACAGGAGCCAATCAGCTCACCGATGATGCCTGTCTGTCATGTCAGAATTGAGGGTAAAGGGCAGCTCATAGCAGAGCCCCCCCCCCCCCCCTCACCACTTCACATTTGTCTATTTCTCTCCTTCCCTGCTCATCTCTGAGGACTTGGCCATAGCAAAATTTACTGTCCCATTCCCCGTGGCTGAAATGAAGTGCCAATGTAAGGACCCAGTGTCCCCATCTTGGAGGGGGGCGGGGGGTAACATTTTTAAGGCTATTGCAGACTGCGTTAATAAAACACAACATGTATGTCCATAGAAGAAAGGCGAATTATGAAGGTAGTAAAAGACGCAGCTATCATCTGTGTCTCCTGAAGCGTTCTCTGGGGTGATCTGCTGCTCCTGGTATGTGATTCAAGAGTGAGAGAAATTCCCAGACGTGCTTTCCTATACATCACCGTAGTGACTGCCCTCAGCCTGACCCTGGCCATGGTTCGAGCAATCTGAACGCAAAGGCGAAAGGGTGGGACACCAAGCCGTCAGCTTAATCGCAAACAGCAGTATAGGCTGTGTGTGTGTCTGGGGAGGAGGGCGGGACTTCCTTTTATAGGCCTCCATGAAAACTGCAAATAAGTAACCCCTGGAGGTCAAACTGTCTCCCTTATGTGATTTTCTCAACCTGGTGGGACTAGCTTTGATGTGAGATGGTCATAACGTTAAAGCAGACTGGTGAAAGTAAGGGGGCTTTATTACCCAATGCCCTGACCTCCCCCCCCCCCCCCGAGTTATATATGTCGATGGACAAGTTTTAATCACATGCAAAATGAACAAGAATAGCAAAAGAAAATCAAACACAGGACAAAACAAATGACAGCACGTTCAATTTTTATGGCACAATTTGCGTCTGACTGGCTTAGGCTCTGCCTTGAAAAACACCTACAAGTTGTTATGACCAGAAGAGCAAATTATATATGCCAGCCAGTAACTTTTAAAGAGCAAACTTATACTTCAGCAACTGGCTAATGACGAAGCTCAGATAGTTTTTTTTATATATATTCCCCATGGGAACAATATCATACCAGACTGGTCATTATCTGCACAGTAAAAGACTAACCAATTGCATATTACACTGGAAACATATTAGCTGAGTAATGGACAAAAGTATAGGGACGTCTCAAGTGAACTGAAGCTCCCATCACTAAGACAGCACTGCTTCATTAACCCAGAGAAGCACAGTTCTCAGTCATCTCTTAGTGTTTTTTTGGGATACAGAGTTATCAACACTCTTAATGGATGGTTTATACAAATAGAGAGACACAATCAATACTCAGTATAATAACCTCAGTTGCTGTCGTTGGCCGGCACCATTACAGGGCGTCGACAAAGTTTTCATATCAAGGATGACATCAGAGCTTCTAGCTGGTGTCACGAGTGCCCTTGTGCTTAGGTGTGAAACAGCCGCTCTTTCCGGCTTCCAGGGTCCTCCAGTTTCTCCCGGCAACAGGGCCCGGCTGCCCACCCGATGGGAAATTCCTCCCTGCCGCTGTTTTTCATTTTGCCAACCGATCTGAAAGAATCTTTGAAACCTTATCCAGCGCTCCACTTAGTTAAGGACCAGTAGTAATACTTTCGGGGGGGTAATAACCTTTGCCGACTTGTTGAGTCGTCATGCAAGCCCCCCCCCCTTCCCTTTCTTTTTTTTCTTCCAAATTTCAACGTATTTAACAAGCATTTAGATCTTAAACAGATGCCGTTAATGTACCATGTCTAAAATACTAAACATCAAGACGCCGACGCCGGGCCTGTTTTTATGCAGCTTAGCCTGGGAGTGGCGATGACACTGAACCGGCAACACAACCCTCCAGTTTCTGTGAGGATTTCTAACTTATCATTAACTTATCATTAACTTATCATTAACCCATATTATGCTGCCGTCAGTATCTAGGTATTATTCCTGAAAATGTTTTCGGAACCTGTGGATAAACAAGGTCGAAGAATATCACAACTGTTTAATCCACAAAACGAAATATGAATGAACGCATTCAGACGTTCCTCCTTGAGGCACCACAGGGGTATGACAAGTAGATGCCACTGAGAGGTGGCATCAATGTTACATGGCCTTCAAACCCAATGGGCATCAACAGAGTTGCCCATTAAACAGGATGGTCCTCAGGCTCCCCTCCAGGCAGCTGTGAATCGCCAGGGCATCACCTTCGAAGACATGCTAGCGTCTTAATCCATGCACTTCCGTTATAGCCAGAATGCCCTCAATATCTTGAATAGACAGATGTGATTTTGCATCAATGGTGAGGAGTACTTGAGTTTTGGTTTCAAAGGCAACAAACTTGACTCTAAGGAGACGAGCAGTCATGCATTGCCGTCAGTAAGACCCTCCAGATTCCTTGCACCGGCTAGTCTGACAGGTCGCCCACAAAAAAAGGTGAGTTTGTGTATAGAACGCTTTCAGCTTAGTCTTCGTCCAGTTCCAGACCGTACATCATAAATGTGTAATGTGTTTATCGTGAAGGACATCGTTTGCAGTCACATAAACGAAACAGTTACCTTACTGTCAGTCTAGACTAAAACTTTGTGTATTTTTTATTGCACAAATATGTATGCAGAGTCTGCAGTAAAAATATTATTGCAGGTGGGCAATGTTATAAACATTTTTGTTCTAAGTTTAGGCTTCTGAATCACTAGAGACTTTTGAATCACCAGCATCACCTCAGGCTGATTTTAAGTAGAATCAAAACAAATTTCAAACCGCACACTGGTCTCTTATTAAAATGGGAAGAGAAATGATAGGATGCAACGTATTTTTGTCTTTATGTGAGAAATTCAGAGTTTGTATCAGACCAGTTGTCCAATCTGCCGGAATATGACGATGGCAGCGGTGCAGTCATTTTGGTCTGATGCACGGGGGTCAGCGTCCACGCTCAGAGCACACTCTGGATCCAAATCTTCTAGTTATTTTCCAAGCTAAACTCAATTTGTACTCTACCAAAGTGTTGATGTACAAGAGATCATCACACAGCAACATATGCATTCATTTCATGGCACAGAAAACACATTTCCAGTTATCTTTCGTAAAATAATTTTTAGCCAAACTCAAGCACTCTAACATGTTCCAACATGCCTTTGTCACTGTGTGTACACTCAGTGTTTGTTTGTCAGGTACAAACAGTGTAAATTTATTTGTCAGGTACCATGCTAATAGATTGACGCTAGGTTTTAAGTAACTTTGAGGTAAATTTCAGCTCCTTAAATCGACAAGATTGCTGTACAAACAAACAAATCACTTAAAATAGCACTTTCATTTCTTGCCCAAAACAGAAATTTAGCAGATTTGTTTTAACTACCAGAGCGGATGTTTCTATTCAGTAACTCCTTACAAGAAATGTAACCATTTAAGGGACACATCTTCAAAGTTCACCTTACACAATCCGTAAGATCTGTAAAATCAGAAATTCCATATTAGACATTGCAGATTTCAGTGACCCGGGTCATTCAGATAAAACAATACTGTCAGCAAGCACGACTATAGGATCTTATTGCATATTTGAAAATAATTTAAAGGGATTTCAACCCACTTTCATCTCGCGTTTTGCTTTTCCCTGTTACATTATTATTCTCCACACAGTATTTATTCAGCACTGATTATAAACAGCTGTCCCTGTTGTCGTTTCATCTGCACGGGAGTCAGTCGGGCTGGAAATTTCACACGACAGCCTCTGAAGTGACCCAAGCCCAGTCGGAACCCAGCTACCCCCCTCCCCCCCCCCCCCACCTTGGTCCTCTTCCTGTCTCTGACTCCTGGAGGCCAGGGTTAATAGCCTCCCCAATCTCTGTGATAAGAATTCATTTCGTTCTATTACCAGCAGTTATCGGAGGAGTCTGCTGCATCACTTCAGCGCGGCTCAATCAATGAAGCCACCTAATGAAGTAAGCAGCCCAGCTCCATTTCCCTGGTGAACTCTATCAGACAAATAAGATCTATCTGTCACATCTAGAAGCTTCTGCCGGGAACATGGGCTCCACATGCGATGCCCAGCTACGTACGAGGCTGCCGCTAGCCCAGCCATGCCAGAACCGGGACAAAGTGCGAAGCGACCTGCCCCGTTGTCAACAGCAACCGTCTCTATTTAAAAAATCAGACATAATAATTTTCATTTTGAAAAGTTAAAAGGGTAAAAAAAAAACACAATCAATGTTGCAAAGCACAGCTTTTGTTTGAGAATGCAATATAATTGCAATGCTGTTTCCATTGTCAACGTGTCACTGTAATAACGGAGCTTAATTTTTCCTCTGTACAAACATGACAACGTTAGCAAAGAATTAAGCGTGTGATTGTTTTGCATGCTCCAGATAGTCAATCTGAAATCATACTTCAGGGAGGATTTAGGCGTCATTTTAAGGTTAGGACATCTTTGAAAGTATTGAGATCTGGGTGATAAAAACTTGGGCTTGATTTCTATTTAAATTCTTGGCGACAGTTAATAAAAAAAAGTAATAACAAATATTAATTAAGAGTGAGGATACGTGTTGAAAAGAGGCAAAGGGTCTGACGCTTCCCTGACAGTTTACCCTGCTTGCCAGCATCTCCTTTAGTGGCCTGATCTCCAAAATCCCACAAAACGCCCGGCCATCCTTTCTGCTTCTGGCTCAGACAGCATCACCCTACAAACAGCTCTGTTTAGGCCAAAACCCCTGTGGTGAAAGACTCTGACAGGGATGTCCAGGCAAACGTGAGCTTTATACAAAAACCAATATGCTGACAGAGAGTCAAGCAGTGATGTTTTCGGTGAGGCTGAGGTCCATGTGGGAACACTACAGAATCCGCAGTGTCCGCTCTCAGTTTCTACATAATATAAACTTGTAGCATCTCCTTATCACTAACTGAAGTGAAGACCTGAAAATCTGGGATACTTCCATGAGGTTATTTATACGATAGTGATTGACCTTAGCATTTTTTTTTCTAATGCATTCAAAATCCATTCAACTTTTTACCAATTATCAGTATTATGGGGGTGAGGTGTATCCCTGAAAACACAAGGTACAAAGTAGGGGAACATCCTGGACAGCCCATTGCAGGGCACAGATATGTACACATACAAGAAACATCAATTAGTCTACCTGCATGTCACTGAATTGTGTTTGGAAACCTGTGTAATATGGGAAAAACATGCACAGTGCAGAGGTGGGATTCGAACCCCCAGCCATAAAGGTATGATGTCACAGTGCTACCTAACGAGCCACCAATTCTGATAAAAATTAAAATAAAAATGCTCACTTTTCACATTTGTCTTATTTTTTGTAATATATGACACAAGGCAGGAAACAAGCACATCACATAACTGTGCACTACACACAGAAGTTAACTTCAGTTAAATTTCCACTTGGACTATGTCAGTAAATGCACTTTTTCACAAGTCTTTACACATTGAAATAAACACCACTGTGAAGTGTACTTCATTCCTTTATTTCATGTGTTTTTGCAGGGACAATGACACACTTATTGGGAAGTATGTCAGTAACTGCCATTTCTTTTCGTCCACAACACACTGATTGGTGGATATTGATTGGGTCCAAGCAAAGTTGTTACAAAAAAAGGAGAAAAACAGGTAGACTAAATGTTAACAATTTGAGCAGAAAAAGGAGATCAATATTTAAATGACCCCCTTCATTGATTTAAAATTAGCTTTCAATTAAGAGATCCATTGGACATTCTAACTGCGACACTTATCCATTTAGGAGAGAATAAAGGAACGTTTATTGATACACTTAAACGGCGGTGGCTGTTTTTGCATTGATTTGGTCATTTGGACTGCCATCGGATACGCAGCCGGCTCCGACTGTCACGCTGAAAGCGGGTGGTTAATCTGGTGGCCAGAAGGAGGTCTGAGGAAATAAATATATAGAACAGGAAAGCTCATTCTATAACCAGACACATGAAGATTAACCATTCTCTGTGGTATAGGCGAATATGTGCTGTCGGCGGACCCGTTCATGTCCATAATTCATTGGTTGCCGTGCTTGTAGCCGGTCGACATTGGGTACAGAGTGGTGAGGGGTCCCCAATGTTCTAATCAGGTTACAGGCATCTATTGTTTTGGGAACCCATTGATGGAAGAAATCTGTAATATTGATCAGGCGGGACCCCAAACTGTCTATCTTGCCGAACGGAAGCCATAACGGGACTCTCAGCCAGAGTATATCAGAGTATATCAGAGTATATCAGGTAACGTTTAATCAATGGGCCTGAAGACACAACTGCTTTGAAAACGTAACATGTCCCCATTCCCGTTCACACCCATTAGGTGGCATTGTTACGACTTTATCATCCGCCTCTCAAGACGGACAGAGGAATGAAGCAGCAGCCGCATTGGGTTTAAGTGCAACCCGGAAGTCAAACGCAAGGGACAAATCCAGAGCGAATGAGCCATAGGGCTAATAGAAAGACAGTAAGACTTTACACCCTGCATACATCCATATCTCAACATGACATAAACCAAATGTGCTTTTCCTTCAGGAACAGATGGCGTTCCTCTCTAGTATGTTTGATGTCACTAAGAGGCGAAACTTTGCCTTGAACATTAGGGGGGGTTGAAGTTTCTACCCATTTAGGGGGATGCATTAGCATGGATTGATTATTGGGTTAGGGTTATAACCCCCCTTGTAATTAATGCCCATGCTTGTGACACATTGCAAATCCACAGCAGTAAAGTTCCCAGTGAGCATCTGTCATTGCCTGGGGTGCAGCCAATCAGGGTCACCCTCTCTTCACAGTGGCCAGGGCAGCTGTCAATCACAGGACCAGCCTTCCTCATCCTGCCTACCTTCAACCAATCGCTGCCTATTCAATCTCCCGCCTCACAGGTCCCTCCGAGGGAGACAGTAGCGGCCTAATTATGTAAAGCATTAGGGTAATAAGAGTCTATTTCTACTCACCCTCGCCATATTACACCAAACCCTTTAAATATGCTGAACACTCGGCAGTCGAACGTCAACAACGAAAAACCACAGAGTCACAGAGGTAAAGCGAAGAACCACGGCTGAAGTGTCCTTTACCACGCTCTTGTCCCCTCAATTATCGGTGCCCCCACTGAAGAATGAACGGGCGCCGTCCGTCGCCATATACAATAAGCACATGCATAAATGTTCACTTGTAATAAGCAGACACACACGGAAGCCTCACTGAGTAAACAATGATGATAAAGAAAAAAACAGCTCAATTGTGCATAAGGCTGACTGATCCATTTTTAATTTGCATGGGTAACAGTCACATTAGAGTTATTGCAGGTTTCTGAAAGCAAACAGAATGAGTAATGCCCTTGTGGCAGTACATTTCAAGGCCCCCGGATCAAAGGTACTTGTGTGTAAACTGAACACGAGGCCCCACTTGAAGCCTCTAATCACAGGACGGAATAATTTGGCATATATTACGACGGTAGCAATTACACAAAGGTGCGTGAAACCATTACTTCCATCTGCAGGGGGGTGGGGGTTGGGGGGAGATTATGCTAATGGGGCAGCGTGCGGCAGGTGGCATGCGCTGGCAGCTGCCAGGCTGCCCACTCTGCCGGGGGGGGGGCTCGTTTGCATGCCTGCATCTGAGTCATGCAAACAGTGTCGGCATAGTGGCCAGTCCCAAGATATGTAATTAGAATTTGCTTTGATTTAACACTTCCTTATCATACGAAAACTGTGAGGGGGGGTGGGGGGGGTGGGGGCAAGGAAAAAGTGGTGTGGAGGAGGTGGTGTAATTTCAAGGGACAGCTGAAATGAAAACTCTTACAGCTGCCTGTTACACCAAAGCCAGCAAGATTCTTCCCCTCCTTCCACCTCTCTAACCCAGCGTTAATCACCTTAGAACCACTGGTAACGCTTTACACGTATCCTAGCTAAACTCCGGTGCTGCTGTTAGGGACATGGTTTTAAACGGTTATGCTGTTGGTCTTAAAGGGAAATGCACGATTGTCTGCAACTGTGTACCGTTCATACCATAAAACACTACAGAGTCCCATGCAAACCTACTCAGATGATGTAACACTATATTGCAGCCCTAAATAAAGTAATTCTGCCATCCGTCTAAGAGTAAGCTACACATTAAATGGAGAAAATTCCATCAATTCCACTCCATTTTACTTCTTTATTCATAAGATAAATTAAATATTTTCTTATTAAAATCAGTATAATGATCCTTATCTTATAGGTCACCATCATGAAAGAGAAGTAAGTTCAAAGGCTACACATTTCATTACCAATTTTAAAAACTTCATTTTTCTTTAGTTTCATTAAGTCTTTCTGCTTTATCGTCAGCCAGATAATCAGAATAATACATCAATTTGTTTTGCAGCTATGTTAATATCCAGTCCAAACCTTAATGAAAATGATAAAACATTAAAGAATTAAATCGTTGAAAAGGGCAAGTGGTTTTTGGCAGGGGGGGGGGGGCTGGTGGGGAGGGCTTAACTGGCTGTCCATGAAGAGGAGGCGTA
>JAODUD010000033.1:6209794-6221572 GCA_026784285.1 Stomatorhinus walkeri | reverse complement strand
GGGGTAGCTGAGAGGTGGCCTTCAGTACACATGTAACGCTGATCAGGCATGCAGCTGTTTGTGGGGTGGGGGTGGCGGGGTCTGAAAATGTCTAAATGGGAGAGTGTTCATCTTCTGCCTTACCTAATCAAGATATGTGTTTTCCGTAAACAACAATTTTTTTATATATATAAATTGCATTTTATTAGGCACGGAGCCTTCTGATGCCTAAATTATTCATAACTTGGCCTAGGCTGATTGAGATTGGCTTGTTAAGGAGCACGGTTAGCAATTAAACTGACGAGATGCTTGCTCTGGCCCCGAAGCGCGCATCTATTATCACAGAAACCTTAGCGGAGGATGCCGTCGTCGGCTGGAGGACTTCACCTGAATGGCTGTCCGGCAGAGCTGACGAAGGCAGAGCCGGGAGTAAGAGGAGTGGGAGGGGAAAGACACCAGAGCGCCAGGAAGAGAGAGCAGGGTCTGTAATGAAGCTTCCTATTCACCGCTGAGGTGCTGTATCTCAGCTAGTGCGTTAATTACTCGATGGCATCCCATCAGAATGCACGCATTTATGAACTCAAAGCCCTAGCTGCAAATTAGCACAGAACGCGGGCAAAATCCTGCTTTCTTTGCATGGAGCGCAGTGTGGCATTGCAGCCAGTGGCCGGGGTGAACGTCAAGCCAGCATCCAGGCCGCCCAGAGCAGCCACTGACACCCAGAGCCACACGGGGACCTCGGCTGTTTGCTGACAGCTCTAATTGTGCCACTTCTCGCTCCGTAACCCCGCAGATGGGATGTTTCCTACGTTTCGTTTGCCGGATCCTGACAAGGTAAAGACAGCACCTTAACAGCATGTCCAGATGAGGCTGGGGGGGCGGGGGGGGATCCGTGCTATTTCGGGCCCCGTTATCTGCCTGACAGTGAAAAGGAGTGCACGATTCACGATGGTGTCAACGTTTCAGCTGTGCCTCTGCACAGCGCCTCCGTAAGGGGTAAAAAAAAAACCACGGATTTACGCAGCACAGCCGCTCAGCTGTAGCTGATTTCGACGATCGAGCGTAAAGCGAGTTCCGGGATTCACCAGACTCATTTAGCTTAAGTCAACCGATGGCTGATTATCACACACACACACACACAAGAAGAAGGTGGTGTGTGAAATAATCACCACACACATGGGCAGATGATGTAAGCGCTGTCCAAACTGAGCCATGCTCTGATAAATTGACTACCCTACTCCCCACCCCTCACAACCTTGAGGTCAGGGGAAAATTAATCAAGAATGAAAACTGGCCAGAGAGAGACCAGGGTGAGTCGGGGCCGGCCAGTGAGGCGAGACTGTCAGCATCATGTGACCGGATGGAGGTCCAAGGCGGTAGAAGTGTGGATTCTCCGAAACAGAAAAATTTAATTCCACCAGGTGATGTTATGCATGGTATCCCAGATCTAATGGCTTAAAAATCCTAAAACATACATAGTCTCATATTTGTATATATTCTTTGGATCAACAACAAACCATCTACGATGCCAGTCTTTCTGGATGGTACTGTTATCTCTTCTGGTTCTCAGTTAGAAATAAGCAGAAAGACCACAAAAGATGCCCCCCTCCCCCAAAAAAAAAACTAATTTCTAAAGCCAGCTTATTTTTAAGGAAAACACTTTTAAAGACTTTTGTTAGTCCAGGTGTTCCTGGTTATAACCATTAGGTGTAAACAGATCTCCAGTAGGTTTCACAGACCTCAATCAGCGATTAATCACCGTGTCTTCTTTTCGACAAACCTGAAATCCTTCTCAGGATCCAGATTACCTAAATTATATCTTTTGTATTTTTAAACGAACATTGTATATATATTCCAGAACCATAATCTGCAAGCCATCTCGCACATGACGATGCTACGCACACAGTGCAGTCCCAGCCCCAACATGGTTTGGACAAGACATGGTTAATTTATAGTGGGAATAACAATCACCCTCTGAAGTGTGTCCTGGGGGGGGTGCATGCAGTCGGGGAGGCATGCCTGCAAAATAAATAATATTAATAACAGCAAGCCAGCAATACCATTGGTCGGTTCTTAAAATATGGCAACCCCCCCCCCCCCCCAATTTCATCAAACGCCAGGCCTTCTGCTCGATGAATCACCCCTGTTTAATGCAGGGCCAGGAGATGGGGTGGGCAGATAAAACATAGTTTCCAGCAGCTCCATCAGCCTGCCACCGCCCCCTCCTCCGCCCGACGATAGCGCCACTGCCCCTGTTTCGCCTTCATCGCACCCCACCCTCGCAGACCTTCAGCACTGGCTTCTTCTAATTTGCATACATTAGCCGACTTCAAATGCGGCCGGCAGCTATGAGCAAATTTCTGAGTCAACTTTACAATCTGCCTCTATAACAGGGGCCAGCTGAAAACAGTTACTCATCAGCAAAAAAACAATTAAAAGTAAAAAAAAAAAAAAGTAATTAAAAATAATTTCCGAAGCCATTATTTTCAAGGATGAAAATAAGCAGATTGTCTGATTCCATCTTAACATTATAACTAGTGTTGTCTCATAGATAAGCAAAAAAAATTATGCATGTTTATTTTTGTGACTCAATTTAAATGCATTTAATAAGCACGGTCTATATGCGACCCGCCTATTGCAGAAACGGCTTGGAGTCCCTCCCCTTGCTTCAGGTGGGATCGAAAAAGCAGGTCACCACCTTCACTTACTGCGCAGCATCTGCTCACAAGTCTGGCAAGAGAAAGCAACCACGATGGAAGTTTAAGTTCTCAGAGGCATTGTTACCTGCTAAACCGGTTAAATCGACAAAGCCAGTGGAGGTAAGAGAGGATTAGGCAATGCTATAGATAATCAATACAGGCTATCGCCTGCACACCTGCTTCTAATGACTAAGGTGGTCAGGCTGGCTGAAGAAAAAGACGGAAGAGCCTAGAAATCACGCAGAAAAGGATTTCAGCTTTCAATGGCAAGTTGGCGTGGAGTGGGCCGGGACCGCAACTCTACTGACCAGCTACTGTACATCTACATTCACGCGTATGGAAGCTTACAACATCGCGTTGGGAAAGATGAACACAGAATGGCAGGGGATAGAGGGAGAGAAAAGAAGGAGAGGAGGGGTGGCTGAGGCGGCCAGTTGGTCGTAGGATTTGGGGCTGATGACTGACAGGGGGGCCACGCAGTGCAGGATGGGTGCAGTAGCTGTGGTCCGACTCCCGGCCCGGGTGATGGGCTCCTTGGCTGAAGATTTTTATTTGCTTTTTATTTGCAGCTTACATGGGCCACGTTACTTCAGCCATGACGTCTGTTTACCTGTGCTGCTAGTGTGCATGTGTGCAGCTACACCTGGAAGCGAAAAACTGCAATGTTGATTTAAGAATTTTGGCCGTTTGCTGGGTCACCAAGAATGCCCACCCCCCCCCCCCCCCAGAATAGAGTATTGTCTAATTTAATTTTGCATGATGTCAACCAATGACAACCATCTACTACAGTCACTGTCACTGGCTGTGCCAGTGCGAGAGGTAATCCTTAAACAGTGATCTGTTTATTGGCAGTGAAGAAAAGCATGATTTGTACACTTAACAATAATGGTAGGGCCCTGTGATGGACTGATGTTCTCTCTGGGGGGGTAGACCCCAGCCTTCTGACCTATGCTGTCTGCAGGAGGCTCCAAGTTAGCTCCACCAGCCCTGATCAGAATAAGTGGTTAGCGGATGTACAGATTGTTCATGGGAACATCGTTAACAACAATTGACTCAAAAATAACCGTAATAACAATGATTAGGGAGTCTAGGAACTGGTTATTTCAGTGTGATATTCAATCAGTTCATCCTACGTTTCTTTTATGAAATTGGTTAGGAGAGTTTGGCCATTAGTCTGCCAGCATTCTCAAGAAGAAATAAGATAAGGAAACGAAAGAGTCACATGGTACGCACACCCCGCGTCGCCGTTAGCCCCGCAGCCCTGGATGAGGGTCCGGCCTGCCAGTATTAGCATCCAGATTCACAGCCTTCAGAAAGGCTATTTTCTTTCATCTGTGGCAAATGGGACTTGCTGCGCCGCAGCAAACTTATTGTGCTTAAAAGCTATCGCGTTTCAGCCCGACTAAACGGACTCCTCTTCTAGTTGGTTCTACCTGCTACAAAGGCTTTGGGGGGCCGGGGGTGTGGTGGGGGATCTTTGTGGATGGAATTAATGCTCATTAGCATGCAAAGGGAGCGTCCCATGGAGCCCGAGAACAGATTTGTATTGTAAATAAGTGTAATAGCTATAGTCAGGTATGTTAATGCAGATAATCATCGCAATTTCTGCCAATTATAACTGTCAGTGCGCGCAAAGTCTATAAAAACATAAGGTAACAATTTAGCTTTAGTATTACTCTTTTCCAAAGATATCTCGCTATAAGAAAACCATCCAGAGCAATGATTAACACACTCGTTTAATAACAATTTATGGAAAACTGGGTATTTTCTGGAAAAAAAGGACTTTTTTTATACAAATAGCCCCCAATGCAATTACTGTTCAGTTCAACTGAATTACTTAGAAATGATAGAATCTTAAGCCTTTGCTTTCCAAAAAAAAAGGTTTTACGCATTTGGACAAATTGTTCCGTACTGATAAAAAAAATTATACGTATCTGTATAGGACTTCTAAGGATATCAAAGAAGAGAAGTGCGATGTATCATCTGCCTGTATTAAACACATTTCACTATAGTCCACGGTCCATTACTGAACCCCAGAAGAAACCTCACAATCACTAGGATCTAACTTTAATTTTCTCATTTCTCAAGTAAATTTTGATGACGACCAGAGAATGCTGGTATTAGAAAAAAAGAATTGAACAGGGATTGACTGACAGCTCAGTGCTGAGTGGAAAAATTATGAACTGTTGTTCCAATTTTGGGTTATCGTGGATGACATGGGCATTGAGGCCAAGTAGGAAACACAAAACACTAGCAAATTTTAGGATACAGTCGTCGACAAACTATCAGCAAAATACACAGTGTATCTCAGGGCCACAGCAACTTATTATTTGGAAAAGAGTGAAAACACGGGCAGCACCGCAGGGAAAGCTGATTGGTCCCCGGAGTGCCCCTCCCCTTTCACTTATTGATTCGTAACATATTATTGGTTGACTTTTCTGTATGAACTATGACCTCTCTCATGTCCCCCTCCAACTTGCAAAAATTCTAGAATCGCCCCTGGAATGCACGGCAAAGAGGTGCAGGCTGAGATGGTAGGGAACTCGCTTCCATTTCCACCTTCACAAAAATATCATAATACAAGGCAAAAAAAAAAAAAAAAAAAAACAGAGGTTCCTTTAAGGTGCTGAAAGCAGCTGCAAGATGGATGTTGTGTAAATCATGGGGGAATTCATATGCCCCCCCACACCCACATGAGGGACCCTAAGAAAACGGCTGTCTGGGTCTCAGAGCTTCACCGGGGGGGGGTTAAAAAAAAAAAATCTCACAAGCCATTACGGTGTGTATCAAATCTCGCACTTGACTGCCTTGCCACTTTAAGGTAAAATACTTGTCCTCGAAATTGTGGGACGCAGTATTAAATGGGCTTGAATATTCTTATTAAAGGCCATTTAATCTCTGTGTAATGGGCATAATCATGGATAGAAACATAGGGAAAAGAAAGATGCCCAGAGGGGTAATAATGAAGACGCCACAATGGAAGGTAATGTGCCGTCATTTTAATTCTATCTATAGCCTTTAAGGTATATTTCTTTTATATGCACTGCTGCAAATTTAAGTATAATACATCAAAGGCTTTTTGCACATATCAGTGATAGGATAAGCACTGGTACGTCTCTTAAAAAGATGCATGATTCCAGTAACGGTAACGTAAAAAGGAAGAAAAAAAAAAACGGTGCTGCTTTCAGTTGCTAAAAGTGGCCGGCTGTGAACGGACTGGCACATTCTGCCATGTTCTAGCTTGTGTTAGCATTAGCGGTGGCTGGGAAATTGGAGGGGGTGAAAAGGTAACACTTTTAGAGGAAGAGGTGGGAGGCCGGCACAAATTCGCCCCCACACTGTCCACCTAGCAGCCCGGTTCCATTAAGGCCTGCTCTCGGCCCCCGGCTGCTATGCTAATGTGTGGCGCTGTGGCCCTGTAACTCGTCAGTGCTGAGAAACCTTTTGGGGACTCTATCAGTCCAAAATGCACCCAGAGGTAGTGCTAAGGTCCCGTTTACCTTCAAACTCATATGCGTTTTCATTTACGGCCTCCAGAACCAAAGGAACTACTTTCCCTCCATCCCTCCCAATTGGGGGCCTGTTTGCAGAAATAATCATCCTAATGAGCCCCCCATCTCCTTTTCTTTAATACACTAGAAGTGTTAATGCTTGGGCCTGCCAAGTCAAGGCATTTCAGGTCATGACATGACGCTGAGCTCAACTGGGCCTCAATCTGAGGGAGCGAAAATGGAGCAGCATCACGCCGAGATCGACGTAGCGACTCAAGCCAAATGCCTGCAACGCCGGCTTGCCAACGCACCACGGCAAACACACCTTAAACGTGGAGCCACATCGCAGTCCTCAACCCCCACCCATCAGCGTGTGTGATGATGTGCACATATTACTGCAGTGCATTATGGGATATGTGTTATGGTGTGTTGGACATAGCAATTAATTGCAGGCCTTCTCGTGCACATGGGACGACATTCTGGGCAGGGAGGGGGGTATGGGGGGCGGTGTACGTTAAACAGATGCACATTATGTTTTTGGCCTCGAGTGTGCCAGGCTTAAAATTTACACACTGACGCCTGGTGGCATTTAACGCAACACACACTGTTGTAGTTCTCAAGTAATTAAGATGTTACGCAGCATTCGCTGGGCACAGAGAGAGACAGAGGGGGAGAGAGAGAGAGACAGACAGAGGGGGAGAGAGAGAGAGAGACAGACAGAGGGGGAGAGAGAGAGAGAGACAGACAGAGGGGGAGAGAGAGAGAGACAGACAGAGGGGGAGAGAGAGAGAGACAGACAGAGGGGGAGAGAGAGAGAGACAGACAGAGGGGGAGAGAGAGGCATACAGCTCCCGGAAACAGAGCCCCACCATGACTCGGGGTGTTTTGTCAGTCATTTTTACCCATAAACCTTTAAAAAGGCTTGTGTGTGATTGCACTAACCCACACAAACACAAAGCACAAATCACTGCGACTTACAACCAGAGACTTCACTACCAAAAAAACACACTGGACCTCACGAGGCCCCCCGCCAAGCTCTCTGAATTCTCGGCTTCATGATGTTTACATTCTGTTAATGATGAGTCTTCTGTGCCTTTCGGGCTGCAGGGATTACTGCCGCCCTGCAAGATTTGATGGGGGGGGGGGGGGCAGTGCTCAAGGGCATTCTTAAAAAGGGATTTCACCTCTAAAATGTGTGGAAAAAATTTCTAGTCTTGCTGGATAATTTCTCTTTGTAATGCTGCCCTTTCCGGAAACTCTGACTTCAGAAAGTGGGTGTGGCTATGCAAACAGAAGGTGCACGTGTGTGAATCTCATTAAGGTGGCACTGCTGTTGGGGCATATGTGCGTTCTGGACCTAGAGGCTCCTAGAGGCTCCTCACACATTATTTGGATGATGTCAGCTGGATGTATCACAAACTCTATGAGATATTTCTGTCTTTGAAGCCCACAGCGCAGCACGTTGTACATCAAACGTAGGGAGGAAACAATGTTATAATTTATTCTGAATTTCTCATGTGTTTATAGTGCAAGCAAACCACAAGCAAAACTTCCTTGATTTACATTCAACTAAATCCTTGAAAATGCAGTTTTATATGGTCTAATATAGTCATGCTTATATGTTTTTTTTAATCCATAAAATTCTCATTAACAAATTTTGACACGGTGTGCAACATGTCTCTAGAAAACAAGTCAAGTGCACTTTGAAATCAAGGGATCCATCTAGTACGAAACCAATTAAAGATAATTGTCCTTATCTGAAATTTTCAGGGGATGCAACACAAATTATGTATATGGGGGGTGGAGATGCACTAAAATCAATTTGTAATGCATCTGTCATACGATACACACAAACAAAACGGCATCCCTGACCATCCTGGCCACAACACACGAGCCCTGTGCTCTGCGTCAAGTATTTGCAATTATAAGCAGTTCACGTTTATTCAATTTCATTCCTGACAATGTCTTTTCTTTTGTGGTGTGGCAAAATGGAAATTCGAAATGTTTAATGTAATCCATTCACATGCGCATAAAGTCATAGCAAACTCATTATAACCTCTACTCCGAAATGGTTCTGTAATTATTTGGCCTATTGCCGGGGTGCTGCTTTTAAAAGAAGGATACAAGCCGGCAGTTATATTAATCCCTTTTCCCCCCCTCCTCTCCCCACAAACCTCGCTAATGAACAAAAACCACTGAAGTAAGGAGTTGTAGTAAGGGGCCCACTCTCTAAATTCTTAAATGTACGGCTGTAATTCCGCGTAGTCGGAGATAGTGCTCAGAGCGGGACCTTTCACCAAAGCGTGGACACAAATTATCTCTATTACGGGCAGAGAGACATTAATGCCGGCCCTGGTGCCAAGACTTACAGGAGCATGAGATTTCCAGAGTGCCACCACAGACTGAGAAGCTTCATTCCTGCCCTGTTCAAAGCCAAACTCTCTCTCACTGTTGTTAATTCTTCACAGCTCCTTCCCCCACCCCCTGTGTTGAAATAAACTGACGAAAATACGGCTTTGTGATTAATACAGTGCCAGCTATGCATTTCCTACTCTTCTCCTTTGTTTTTCTTGTTTGAACGACCTTCAAACAAAAAACGATTACTGGGTTAAACTACCTGAAAAATCTCTCTCCTGCTAGCAGTTGGAACTATTAAAAAAATGAGCTTTGATTTGAGCATCCTAGCATTCTGTCCTGGGCTTTTTCTGATTAGTTGCCCTCCAAACCATGACCAGACTGTTTATGGGTAACCAACACATTTGCTCTCCCCACCTCCCATATATTTTCTTGAATTTATTGTGCACGGAGCACAAGAAGTTCCCTTTACCATTAAAAAAAAAAGAATAATAATAATAAAATTAATCCAGGGAACAGGTCACATACAACACGGTTTCCATATAAAGGTTTCATGTGAATAATGAGGAATATTCCAGCAGAAACGTGGAGTTACTGAGCTGAACCAGGACCTGGAAAGGTTTTGTTTCAGGTGCCTGCGTTCAACATTCAAATCACTCCTAAAAAAGGCCAATGAGGACCAAGAATTTTCACAAGGCGCACAGTTGTGGATTAATAAGGAGAGTTATAATAACGAGTAGGTAGCAAAAACATTTGCCCTTTAAAGGCGAGAAAGTCCTGCCTGCATCTTCTACTTGGAAACACTTGTGGCATGAAACTAAATATGTATAAAGAAGGGGGGAGTTTAATAGTGGAACATATGAAAAGGTGTGCTGAGTGGACATTAGTCTTGACAGATTTAAAACATTAGGTTCCCCTGCCCATATGGGTTGAAACAGGGATGAAGGAGGTTGGTTTTGGGGGAAGGTTAGGGTTTGGGAGGGGGTGTCTTTTAAAATGCACAGTAATGATTTATCTAACCAGGGTTCCCTCGTGCACCCAGCTCCAAGGCACCTTTGATCCAGTCGTAATTAAAGCCAAACGGCCAGGCGTCCCATTTAATTCAAGCGCTGGGCAGCCCCGAATGCCGAAAAAAAAAAAAGAAAAAAAAAAAAAGTTTCGCATGTGGTTTTCAACTCAGGACCATCTGTTTCTGGATTTCATATATAAACAGGACACTTTGGGGAGCGCAGATTAATTCTGCTTTGGAATGCCATTCAAAACGTGTTAGCCGTCTCCCTCGGTCAGGTCAACCAAAGCAAAAACAAGTTAAGCACTCATTTTGCAAAGTAGCATTAACATAGGAATTATTATATAATGGACCTTGACTCCATCTTATGTTTTATATTACGGGTCCCTCTCAAATAAAACTATTAATCTTTTTTTGTCTCTGAATGTTTTACAGTCCTGTTACACTCATTAGCTGCTGGCAGTGGCGAAACTTTTAAATGAAAGCCAAATTGCTTCGGTCATGAGAAAGGAAATTAAACCTCACTCCAGGGGGAAAAATTTCACTGTGAGATCCTCCCAAGGTAGAGTTTCATAACCTCCTGCAGGCCCGCTGAAGATGTCACTGAGAGCGGCGCTGCACATGTCACCGATATATATATATAAAAAATGAGGCCTTTAATTGGAACAGCGTGTTCGTTTCGAGAAGATCAGGCTTGCCGGCGTGTTTTACATCGCTCGGGGTTCGAAACGGCGGCCCGGCGGGGTAGATGGGGGTGACTCCCCCCCCCCAACCGTCCCACGAGTGACTCACCGGCCTCGTTGGGAGGGCAGTCCCTGACAAAGAACACCTCAGCCAGCTCGTCCTCGTCGGCCGGAAGTCCCTGCTGGTGCCGGTGCAGCTTGCGCAAACCCTCCGCCTGCTGGTGCCTGACGGAGCGCAGGTGCTGCACCAGGTTCAGTTTGGCCTTGCTGGAGTAGTCGCACAGGGTGCAGTAGTAATGGCAGGAGTCTCCGGACAGCGTGCACTCCTGCTTCTGCAAGTGCTGAAGTGGGGGAGGAGGGAGATTTCATAAGGAACTTTCAGAGGAATCTGGGGGGGGCGGTGCAGGCAGGAAGATGATTCATAAGAAAGTGCACAGTGTGTAGTAAGAGAATATGCATAAAACAATCATGCTATTCTAATAAATATGTATATAATGAAATGGATATCCTTAAACCTGGAATATACTTTTCACCATCAAACATATTTATTTACACTTTATCGCAGTCATAAATGATGCTTAAAACAACCATAAATGTCTAAACAGGTCCTAAAAAAATAATATTTTTTCGTTTTAATTAATTATATATATTTTTGCCTATGAACAAAATTCTTTTGGGGGGGTTGTCTTCTGTAAGTTTGGAAAACTTTAACAGTTAACATGCAGAGAGTCTGAGTCTTAATCCACGGGGGAAAAGAAAATCAACCTACTGAACCAGATGAAAGTATAAAGAGCTCAGTGTTGAGGGTAGGAGAAAAAAGCGGGCAAGAATTCCCAGAGCAGAACCTGATATCCCTAAGACAAAGCACACAGGGAGGCGGCCGCCGCATTAAACACATCCTCTTAAACATATTTAAAATCCATCGCAAGAAGGAGCAGAAGAAGAAATAAAACTAGAAAGGAAGATGCAACAAAAAAACCTGTGACAGTAAAAATCAGGAAGGTGCCCCCACGTGAGCAGGAGGCCCAAAACGTACACGGCCTGTGAGATCGCGGGCTATGCTTACGCGCGTTTATATAAACAAAACTGCCCGTTCCGGGTCAAGGGGGAAATTAACCCTTGTCTGAGGTACTGACATGCCCACTAATGAACTGAAGCAGACTAACGATCTAATGCCAAGCCCAGGGCTGGGGGGCAGGCGACTTTAGGCAAAACATATGCTAATTTAGTAACTGTTTACACCAATCACAGTGCAGTTGAACGCCTCACTGTGTCCTCATTAATAGCCCCAAAGGATCAGTTATTAGGGGGATTAAAAATACTTGCCTCCACAACAGAAACAGAGCTGCCCTTTCAAGATGTACCTGTCACTGACCCCCAGGCCGGCGAGTGCAAGCAGAGGAAGAATATATATATATATATATGAGAAAAAGATAAAAGCTTAGTTAAAACCCCTCAGTCTTGTGCTGCAGTCCCAAAGTGTCCAGATATGCTTATTGTTCTCCGTGCCTCTAATGTGTCAAGAACAGCGGGGTCTCCTAAACCCCCCCCCCCCCTCTTAC
>JAODUD010000033.1:6184008-6196064 GCA_026784285.1 Stomatorhinus walkeri | reverse complement strand
TGTAGGCCCTCTAAAATAGACAAACGAAAATACATTGTTGATAAGCGTTGCAAATTGTTTTGGGCTAGGGGCCCCACTGGCTCCCTGCACCCCAAGGGCCCCTGGGCAGCGACCCCGCTGGCCCGGTCCATAATCCGTCCCTGGTTCTGCCATACGCAATACAAGTTAACATCAGAAATAAACTTTCAAAATGATTAAAAGACAGGTCATTAGAGTGGAATAAAGACCTTCTAATCACGGGCATAGCACAGAATGTGTCATCATAACAGAAGGTTACCAGTATCGCACTGGAAATCTTCACCTTCTCAATCTCTGTAAATGTCATCAACGGCCTTTGATCCTCATATTAGCAAAAGCAGTTTTTGCATGTCATGCAAGTCGGCCACATACTGCCTTAAAATTAAGAGTCGATATTATTTCATAGCTTATCCATAACATCATTAGAGGAGGTGAGCTTAAAATTACAGAGTACACAGTCTTCATGTACCGATCGGAAAGGGATCCCGGCTACAGCAGCTAGCTACCGGCTAGCCATCGACCCCCCTGCTGATCTACTGCTAAGTCACTATGCAAGATGCAAGACAAAGTGGACACGCATCGAAGACCAACTGGATCCCCACAGGAGAGCAGAACGCAAAGCTGATCCACTCCTCCTCAAGTCGTTACAACGGGGATCTTTGGTTTGCATGCTGTCCAGAGTGCCATAGAGTTATTGTACTTTCAAATACCAGCTCACCTTCATAAAGGCCTGTGGATGCAAGAGGTTATTCCTGAGTGTGACTGCTCAGTAAGGCTTGTTCTATCTACTATATGTCTACTGTCAAGGCAGCGCATCCACATGGGAGAGATTACTGATGATCTGGCTGCATTCAGCCAAAGCACATTAACCCAAGCATGGCTGGACTAGTTAATTCCAGTTTAATTTGACACTTTTTCAGGTAAAACACACAAAGCCAATAAGTGTTGATGCTGCTGTATCTATGGCTACTGGTACTGCTGTAAATGCCGTTTTGTGCATTAACGTTTCTGTGCAGGTTCTGACCAGACGTGCTCTCTGTCTTCTCATGTCTGGATAGTGCCTGGGGGGGGCGCACCACCTGACCTGGATGATGATATTGTGGATGTGACTTACGAACTGTAACGTTGTGTGCAGACTTCAATACACCACCCTACATAGGGCAGTGTGGGGAAGTGATGTGAAGAATACTATAGGTCGTTTTTAAATGGACGTCAATGCGTAGGCGACGGTAACGATGCCATCTAGTGGACATAATAAAAATTGCATCCATGTGGCATATCACGAGAAGACGAAAATGGTCGCCCGGACTCAATCGCCACAAAAACGGAACATGCGATTGGAAATCCCGAAGACCAAAACAGGAAAGACAATCTTGGAGCACACCACAAGTGTCAACTCCTGAAGATCAGGGCCCATATTCACAAAGCATTTTATTTTAACACTAAGAGTACTCCTCGATTGCACTAAAAGTTTGAGTTTTTTCCTAAAATCCATTCACAAAGTGGCTGAGAGTAAGACTCACTCGCTATGGGTGACGTCAGCTCCCACGCACCAGCTTGCCTGCAATAACTACAGGGATCGGCCGATGAGAGGCCAGTTTGTGCTGGTGAAAATGCATGCAACACCCCAAATACAGTGGAAACCGCTTACAGAGGGGTCATATTAAACTATTAACAAGAAAACAGAATTGTTACCAAATTACAATGGCAGCAAAGCCATACTGCGAGTTGCACACCGTTACTCTGCAAATTAGATGACATCTTTCCAAAGTTATACATAAGATGTGATAATGTATGAATATTACCTTGGTCAGAGGCAAAATATAACATTGCACACGCAGTACCACAATTCCTGCGCATTGGTTAAAGCAGCGTTCACCAGTTTAGCTCTGAGGGCCATAATCCAACAGTTTGTAGATTTCCCTGCTCAACACACCTACTAAACCTGTTATTTGGCTGATAACGATCGCTTCAGCGGGCAAATCCGCAAACTTTGCCGGATACTGGTCCACTAACATAACTCATTATATACACCATGCCATGATAAATACTGGTTTTCTTACTGGTACAGAGATGTCATGTGGCCGATTATTCTCGTGTAACTGCAGAACTTGTCATTTATGTGGTGTTAAATTCTACAGCCACAACTGGACTTTAAGCCTTAATCTACCCATCAATAGATCTCTTAATTCCTAGAAATTAACTGACACTTCACAATTGACTAAAGAACTCGCCTCAGAACAGGCAGTAGAGAGTGCGAGCGAATAGTAAAGGTGGCAGGGGTGACAGCATTTGGAACCAAGAGTAACCGGGTCCCTGAGTAGGTGTACTCAGGACCTCCAGACTGTCTACTGGGATACACGGAGTACAAACGTTTAGTCACTGAACTCATCTTCCTGCTGCTTATCCAGCATATCCACACAGCCCCCCAGGTAACACACAACACCCTGCGAGACCCTGATGGGACACAATAATGGGATATTATAGATGGGAAATGTATCTGACTGCACATTATTGGACTGCAGGTGGAAACTGCAGCATCCAACAGACGCAACACTAGGAGAATCGGTGTCTGGATGTGAGGAGGTTCCCTCATTAGAGACAGATACCTGCTGAGTACTGGGTGCACAGCTCAAACCGTTAGAACTACATGGATGTGCCACCTGGCTTATTTTAAGCCCTGACTTTCAGGATGCTTGCCCGAATACCTCATTAGTTGGTTCAGCAACTAACAGGGAAGTGAAGCACAAATGGAAAAATGCATTCAACAAAAACAGGGACTATAGTTAATTCGGATACAGCTATTAACTTACCTTCAAGAAGTGCTTTTAGTTTCACCTGGCTGCAAGAAGCACGACTTCACAGGGGGAGATGGTGACGTCACTTAATACTTGCGGACACTTTAACAAAGGCAAAACCTGGCCACAATCGCCATCTTCAGATCAAGCTTAACCCCCTTCATTAGTGCTTATAAACCGTAACCAAGATCCTGAACACCTTTCACACAGAACGAGAGACAAAGGAAGGAGTTTCCAACAAATTGTTTAATGGGCACCAAGCCAGAAATCAAAGTCAACATTGATGACACAAAGAAAATAAAAAGCACAATTCCTTCTGAACGAGATCATCTTGTAAGGCAAGTCAACATAAGACCATTTAAAATGCATGCTGCAGCAGTGCCGCAGCCGACGAGCACCGACCTTAGGAGGGCGTTTCAAACGAAGCAACTCAACCTTTATATACAGAATATTTACAGATCGAGGAGGTCTGTCCGTGTCCGGTAACATCTGACTTGTCATTCTATAGGAATGTGTTACGGGCCAGCCTTATGGCAGTACTTCAGGGCCATTGACTTAAATAGGATGCATTTAAGTCAAAATTCAGATTTGGCGCGTTGGTTGCAAGAGCGTGCTGATATTAGGCTGCGGAGCCCCACTGACATTTGGGCCAGAACTCAGATGCAGATCTGCATGGAATAAAAAAAAAAATCCGTTGCAAAATACTAGTAAAAAGTGTTCAAAATGTCTCGGGTTGCTTCAAAAAGTGAAGGCCAGACAAACAGGGGAGACTGAGGGAGAGAGGTGGTCTTCTAAAGGCTCATCAAAACGGCCAGTGATGATCTTGGGAACTGGGAAGATGTCGTCACTCGTGAGTGCCTAAGGAGAAGAATATGAAGGCATCAAAGTGGAGTCAGAAGAGTTCTCCTGGTTCAGGGGACAGATTCACCACACTGGGGCAAACCAGACTGATCAATTATTGGGGGTGGGCGATGCATACCATAGCTGTCATAGCTGTCGTAGTTGTCCCTGTAGGAACCCCCAGAGCGGTCACTGTATCCACCCTGACTCCTGCATGGAAATCAGCATCATAAGCAAAGGTACACACGGTGATGACAGATCAGTGGTTTTAATGGACATTTACAAACCTGCTATCTCTGTTGTAATATCCACCGCCAGAGGAATAGTTGCCGCTATAGCTGCGATCACCACTGCCATAGCTGCGATCACCACTATATCCACCACCACCTGGACAAGTAGTCTATTAATACTCAATGCGCTTCAGCGCAAATACAAAGAAGCGATATATTGGATCTATATACGGATGAAGTACGTGAAAATGTAATAAGAGTAATTTTTTAAAATCAAATAAACAGACGTTGCAAAATAAAATTAATGATGGCGTTAACATATGGAAGGCAGTCCACGTGGTTTGCACGCACCTCTTCCTCTGCCCCCCCTGAAGAAGCCTCCGCCCCGGCCGCCAGAGGCGCCACCTCGAAATCCCCCGCCTCTTCCTCCGGGTTTGCCCGCCTCGTCGACACGAATCATTCTACCGTCCACAGACTGCCCGGGGGATGAAGGGGGAAAATGGTTTATACCCGATCGATACAAACCGCAAGTTCGGCGTTAGCGGAGGGCGGGGGCGCACCTTGCCGTTCATGGCCGCCATCGCGTCCTTGGCGTCTTCGGGGTTTTCGAAGGTGACGAAGCCGAAGCCGCGTGATCGGTGCGTCTCCCGGTCTCTGATCACATCAACTAAACGGAGAAAATGCGGTTTGAGACTGAAAAAAATGCATTGGGGGGAGGGCGGGGGGGATACCCATAGCCAAAGGGGGCCGGAGGGCGATGGTCAGGCCCGTACCTTTGGCGATGGTCCCATACTTGGAGAAGGCCTCTTCCAAAGACTCCTCGTTGGTGTCGAAGCTGAGACCACCCACAAAAAGTTTCCCTTCGTCGGACATCTCGAGTTTCCTTTAAATAAAAATAAAAGGGAATTTTCAATGATATTGCATAAGATCAAACAAAGAAGCGGCGCCGATTGGCTCCCGCGCTCGTGTTCGCAGACACGCGCCGAACCTGCGCCATTTTAGCGGCCGCTTAGTGGCTCTAAGGGAAGATTCCGCCATTAAAGCTCCCCATGCACGGCGGCCTGGAACGAGAGGATCACCCCAAAACACGATACCTCGGGAACTTAGAAACGCAAAACGATCACCTATCAGTACCGATGCGGGAAAAAAAATCATCATTTATTGCAATTTCTAAACCACGAGACTAGCTAGAAACGGGTTAGAAAGCAAATTCGTTGCCGATAAGTAACCGGATCACACACTATAAATCAGATAACCGTGAATAAAACAGGCACATACAGGAAAAAAAAAAACAGTTAATCAAACAAACACCTTTTGTTAAGTGGTGGAAATATCCGAAAGACTTCGAAGCTGCCGAAGCGCGCTACGTGGGCGAGTGCAAGAATGAATGAAAATGGACTCTGTTTTATGGGTGCGGCGCGGGCACGAGCGCCAGCCGACCAATAGCAAGCTCCGTTAGTAGGGAGGGCGTGGCTTGTTGGAGAGGCGCGATCGGTGGCGCGCTTTCTATGCTCCCGGGTAGTACTCACGTGGTCGTGGGCATCCTGTGCTACATTCGCTGTTCCATAAGTGAACAGAACGGAAAAGAAATACCGAGTTCTTTGCTACTTTTGAAACGGCGTCATTAGTTATCAATAATATTAGCAAAAAGAAATACAACTTTATTCCCGCCTTTAATAACATTGAATAATCTTAAATTGTGTCGCGGGATACAATTCAATGCCAGGTCATGTTACAGGCATGTTTAAAATACTATAAAACATTTGAGTTGTCCCGTACGTTGCTCTACAAATATATATTTTTAATTGTATTGAATAACAAGCATGATGAGTAATAATAGAAAATGTGTTTTAAACTCATGGACAGTTGTATTGCATGCAAACGTTAAACACAAAGCCTCTGGGAAATCAGGGTAAAATATGTTGAATCTAAATATAGTAATGCTCTGGATGCAAGTCTGAAAACGGTTTATTTGGAAAGCTTTACATATTTCATTAATAAAACGAAGAAATCTACATCGAATGTTTCGTCCTGTTACTTTGCCTTCCTCCCTCCGCCACGCGGTCAAAGCTAAGCGCGAGCCATGAACACATGGGACTCGGCTGTTGCGAGCAAAGCAAGGAGCGAGTGTAGCCAAACAGGAGTAAACCGAAACAGAGTAAAGTTCAGCTGGCTAGTAAGCCACAAGCCCCAAGTTAAGCCAAAAGTCATAGCAGATTTTTAATTTTTTTTGAAAATGTTATGATTTCTGGGTATTCACGTTATACTCAAAACTCAAGAGTACTTTATTTTCAATACATCCGAGTACAAGTGCTCTGAAATACCCTTGTGCCCCCTATGGTGCCACACAATACAAATATAATAAATAACATCCCCAACACAATGCAAATGTCCAAAACTATGTCGTGCATATGTGCATTGTACGTGCAAATGTAATTAAAAAGGAAAACAAGCCAACAAATAGTAGGATCACTGAAGAATAGTTGGGGCGGGGTCACAGAGGGGAGGTGGACTAGTGGGCGGGAGGGTATTGAGAAGCCGGATTGCCTAGAGGAAGCATCTGTTGCGGTGTCTGGCAGTGACTATTCGGATGCTCCGAAACCTTCTGCCAGATGGCGGGGGGAGGGGGAGGGGTGAGCAGTCGGTGGCATGGCGGGAGAGGTCTGCCACCATGCTGTTTGCACGACAGATGACGTATTTCCTGTACAGCTCGGCGATGGATGGTATTGGATTCCCCAATGATCCAGTATCCAATGTGCAATGATAGTGAAGAAAGCAGAGAGGACCATCGTTATATTGAAATTAAAATTCAAGAGAGGTTTATTGTCAATACAACAATATACACAGTATACATTATATTGAAATGCCGTTTCACACAGACCCTTCCATGGTGCATTAGTAAAAGAAAGAAACAAGACATCATCCTATTGAATTAAAATTTACAAATATACAAATTTGTTGGCTACGAATGTTAACGTGATTCTGTTGTAGAGATGCAATCTCAATAACGACTGAAAAACAATTGAAAGGATAACTTTAACACTAGATCCATTCCTAAATATTAAATCAAACAACGGAGTCTGTAATATTCGGCACTAAAGCGCCATCTAATGGTAAGTATGCCAAAAGACACTACTTCAATGTTCTTAATTATTGTTTTGAAGAAATATTTTCAGACATATTGGTGTATTTGGTTTGCATTTTAAACACACGAAAAATATAACTTTCCAAACTATTTCCAATAAAACAGGGCGTTTCTTACATCAAATGGACCATACGTCTTCACGGCACGGCTCAGAACTGAACAGCAGTTTTATCATGCAAATGAACCGACTCCTTTCTCGTCTTTTCATCCCCATGAGTGGAGAGATTTGAGGTTTCACTTACCATGACAAAACTCGAACATTCCGCAGTGATGGCGCTGAAACAAAAGTGAGACCGGGAAGAGCGGGTTTGTTATGAGGGAATGACTGTTAAGTGTTTGCGCAGCATGAGGATTGTTTAAACACCGTATACGTGATGGTAACAGCCAGCCAGCTCAACTCATTGTTAGTCTTAAGTTTGTTATCTTGGGTTCTGTTTACCGCTTTGGTCAACCTTTCAGTACGGATACCTGCGTTCACGTCCTGTTGCTAAAAGTCAGCACTAACGTTGCACATTTGATTAGTTACGCGAGCGCGGTGTTTCATGTAATTGAAATAGATAATGCAAGAACTTAACTTTCTACGCAGGGCAAACATTCCATAATTATCCGACATTATCCGTGCAGGAGATCCAGGAACATGCCAGAGCTCCTGCTTCAACGAAAAGAGAACAGATTGAAGGACAACAGTCAAGATATAAATAACAGTCACTAGGCTGCTATGAGTGCTGTCCTCCCCTGGCCTCCTACGCGCAGCGCTCCGCTGCTCCTGCCCACATCTTTCTCTTTCCGCTGAGAGCTGTCTGGCTGATTGGCCCCTTGCTTTTGCTATTGTGAGCTGCAAGGTGACAGAGGTCACACTGGGAGCCTTTATGTCCAGATCCTAATTTATTGGACACTGCAAGGGCGACAGAGAGGTGCGGGAATTATTTTAGGAAAAGCATTCATTTCAAAATTCTTTTATATGTCTTAAAATCTGTACATGGTCTGGCACCTTCCTACATATCAGGTCTTTTAAAAGTTCATACACCATCCAGGACTCTTAGGTCAGCTGACCAACTCCCTCTAGGCGGAAAAGCAGAGGTGATCGGGCCTTTGCAGTGATGGCACCTAAACTTTGGAATGAGCTGCCATTGCACATACGCCTGGCTCCTCCCATGGCAGTTTTTAAATCGCATCTTAAAACCCATTTTTATGCCCTGGCATTCAATACAGCATTAACGAGTTAAGTTTTATGTTTATTTTATGTTGTCTGTTCCGTTTGTCTATCAGGTCGTATTTCCTTGCTTGTCCAGCACTTTGGTCAGCTGTTATTGTTGTTTTTAAAGTGCTTTATAAATAAATGTGACTTGACTTCTATTATAGAGTTCAACAACAGGATCCATACTGGTCTGTAAGCAAAACCTATGAATATTATGGCATCTGAAACCACTAAAAGTAATTTTAATATTTAGAAGTAATAGAAGAGCATGTCCTGAAATATTCTGCTCATTCGTGCTTCAAATAAAAATTCATACACGATTTGGCCAAAGGTCTCTACTTGGTAATTTTCCTTATAATACACAGGATTATCCTGCTTTCACACCCATAGTCACAGGATATAACCTCTTCTGAACGATATCGCGTTTCGTTTTTTTGGATATGTAAGTGCTAATGAAGATTTTGTCTAGACCAGCGGTGGCCAATCTTATCCGCAAAGGGCCGATGTGTGTGCAGGTTTTTGGGATAACCTGTAGGCCAGCTGTTCAAACCCAGGTGTGAGGACTTTTCAGCCAATCAGTCCTCTAATTAGTAATCTAATTAGGGAGTTGCAGAGAAAACCCACATAAACACCGGCCCTTGACGGATAAGATTAGCCCCTACTGATCTAGACTCTTCGTCGCAGCCCCGAGCGCTGGAGTGTGACGTATCCTATTTCGTTTGTTGTCGATGATGGTTCTCAGAAGGCAAATGCTTTAATTTGAAGTCTTTAATCGATATGTCTCCATCATCAACACTAAAGTAAGCTGGTGTTTGGTTATCATTATCAACAACTGTCTTCCGATCTGGCTTCTCTCATTATATACAATTGCATACAAATTGAATCCAAATACTAAAACTGGCAGCTGACCCTTTATTTTTAATATCAGGATAGACTCTTTTGACACAAATCTTCTCCAAAGAATTAATTTTTTTTCCATTAAGGACCCAGCTGGAATAATAAACATTTAGGACCAGTACAGGAAGACGACTGGTAAATTAGTTACATTGCCCGTTACTAACGATAGAGGGCAGACTCAGCACGCTTTAGTTGTGTCCTGCGTTAATTTTGCAGCACACAAGTCTGCAAAGTATATTTCCGTCCTTACAAATAGGTATATTGTGCATTCTGTGTACTTTATCTAAGAGTTCACAATCACATAAAAAATTCTCATTGAGGGTCAACAGTACTGCTATTGTGAATGCTTCACCTCACGTATGAAAAGGACTGAATTATTATAAAAGAATTGAAATGCACAACTTTTATGTTTCATGTAGTACTGTCTCCATCTAATAATGAATGATGATATGTTTGTTAAAGATAACATATCAGTGGATGTAATTTTATTAGAAAAGTAAAACTGTAAATTTTTAACCTTGTATATAACAGTTCATCCATCTTCCAACCACTAATCCTGGATAGGGTTACAGAGGACCAGGAGTCTATCGCAGTGTTCACGTGACTGCTACAACATATATGGAATGCTAGCCTGTCCCGGGGCACATGCGTGCATCAACAATATGGGCAATTTCGTGACACCTAGTCATCCATCTACATGTCAACAGATTACAAAGGACGGGACCTGACAGACCCGGAGAGAACTCACAAGCTCCATACACAGAGAGCAAAAGCAGGAACTTGAACCCCAAACCTTGGGGTCTGAGGCAATATTGCTAACCAGCCAGCCATCTTTTAAGTCAAACTACACGGGATGCTGGATGGACCCTTTAAGTGTGCTGATTAACGTGACACAGAAAATAAGCGCCATGCTGAAAATAGCGCGGGACCGCAGCCAGTCGAACTCTAACACCTTCGTCGACATCTATAAAACCTGAGCCCCCAGGGCATTAAACGGACTTGCACCTGCACCATGGATGCCGACATTTCACATTTAAATTCTGCAAACAAGAAGAAACCTCGACAGAGGTATGTTAGCGCAGTGACATACTACGGTAATAGCTTACTGCTGTACTGGCAAGCATAGATAGATATAATCAAGTAAAATATGCTGGGGGAAGAGAATTGCTCAAAAGAGTCCCCCTAAAGGTAGGCTAATTAAAAGTAATTACCATTATTTAAATGTTTAGCGCCTGCGATGGTGAGGGCGTATATGAAATAATCTTGCGGGAAAATTAAAGAATGGAGGGGTGGCGGGGGGCAACTCCAGGTGGAGTGTAGGTGAGTCATCCTTATCAGCAAAACTTCACTCAAGGTGCGGGGCGTGCACATCAAACAGACGCACCCCCAGCACTTCCACCTCTTTTCATCGGGGGAGCAGCCGGTACTTAACTGGGGTGTGACGAGCCAGAGAAACGCCCCCTAGAGGCACCGATCGCCGGCGTCTGGAGCTGCTAAACGGAGAGGCTCCTGGACACGCTTCAGCAATCGTGCTCGTTACTGCACGTACACGTTACATGCATATGCATTATGTGTCTCTCGTATAGATCTCAGGGTTACATATATAGTCCAGGTACGTTGCGCTCACTGAAACATGTCCCTGACTGCTTTGATGCTGAGGAAGGGGGGTGAGTGGGCGGGTGGTTCGACTGTAAAAAACATCGCTTGCGCAAACGTTATTAAAAGATATACCCCCTCACGACGCAGTAGTTTGCGCGCACACTTTTTACTGACTAAAACCAGGTTATCCTAACCGCCATCGTGACCCACTTTCGCACTCCAGTAATGAGGGTGCATTCCTTAATGGCTTCACGGGGCTCCTGGGGATGCTATAGAGGGTGATGCGAAAACAAGACGCGTGAAAGGAGAAGGTTAAACGGAGAAGACATGAAGAGCTGCCGGGCATCAGCATGGCCTTTGTGGTGGTGTGTCTGTCTATTTGTACCCTTAATTGAATGTTGCATGACTCAGCAGAACTATCGCCATTTTTTCCCCGTGTGTATTAATATGTGTTTCTTAGGCCATATTTGCAAGTAATAAATATGTGGCTCCACACACTTGTTAATATTTTTCTGTTTGTATATGTGTGAATAAATGATGTGCGTCTTTGCAGAATCATGAATATTTGCTATGTGTCTTTCTGTGAGATTGTGTGTGTGTGCATCGCCATTCTTACTTGTGGACTGGATGTCGTGTGCCTGTGTGGCATTATTAATATTTTCTGTGTGTGTGTGTGTGTGTCTGTGAACGCGCGCGCGCGTTCCCTCAGCTTCTGTGCTTGTGTCTGAGTTGCTGAGCCGGATCGAGGAGTACAGAGAGAGGACATTCTGTTCGAGACAAAGCAAGGACGCCTAAATCCACCCCCGCCTGCCCACCCCAGCCCACCAGCCTGTCTCTCGGTCTAATAGTACTGCCAGACCCTCTCTTCCACCAACGCCATTAAGGAAGAGCAAATAAAAGCCGTCGTCATGGAAACGCACTGTGTCCTCCTCCCCCGATCGCTTCTTTCTGCACTCAAGAGAACGGAGGATGGAAAAAAGGAAGGGAAAAGATAATGTTTAGATGGGTGATGTAACACACGCATCATACTAGCGTATATGGCTGCTCTGAAGCTTCCCTTAGGATCAAAGCAATTGCGAACACACTGCGATCTGCCTCTTTTTCTCGAAAGAGCAGCCAGACTGCAGCAGCGCGTTTCTATTAAAATAGCGGCGTGCGGCGGAAGGCTGCGTTAACGCGCATTAACACGCACGGCGAGCGGGTCCCCGCACAGCCCAACGCGGCGGAATCGGGTCATGCGACGCAGAAGCCGCGCCGCGCCGTCGTTATCTTTTAATAACGTTTATGGGAGCCATCTGAGCCGCGCCGCGTGCCCCCCCCCCCCCCCCCCC
>JAODUD010000033.1:6132258-6156896 GCA_026784285.1 Stomatorhinus walkeri | reverse complement strand
TGAAATGTTCATAAGTTGTTATTCAACTTCAGCTTAAGGGTATACGCAAGTACAAAAAGCTCGGATATATATAATGAGTGAACAGACTCAGGAAGTACTGTAGGTGGCTTTACAGGACAGGAACAAATGTTGCAGTGGAAATCAAGATACCTATTCTATGTTTTTAATTGAATTATTGCTTAATAAAAAAAAAATCCATTTGCTAGCCCTGGTAATATAATTTGTGGATGCTTCTTTCAGTTCAGAGAAAGCCCTCATTTCCTGATTAATGCCCCTTTTATTGTTGTGTATCGTGTGACGAATGCTATTGAAATTGACTCCACGAGACATAGACAGTGCCATGAAATATTTTTAGCAGTCCTAAAACGGGTGACTTGGAAGGAAGAGAAAGATTTCCACGTCAGTAAGATTGACGTTTTTAATAACCACTGTGTCAAACACACAGATTTGGACGGCGAGGTCTGCTCCGGTGCCCATACAGAGGAGCTTTGCTTTCTGTTATGTTTCCTTCAGCCTATTTTCGTCCTTCTTATTGTTCAAACAATGCTTAATTATAATAATCACGACTAATTACTGCAGTGTTGCGTTTACACATCTGTGTAATTGCAGTTTGCAACAAAAAAAATATATAATAATAGTCTGTTTAAGTTTTAATATCGATGCTGGATTTTTTTTTTTTTCTCACAAAAATAATTGAAGAGCTGTAATCACTGTGTAGTTAATGCATCCCAGTATCGGGGGGGAGGAGGCGGGGAGGCAATCCTATATACGTATGTTAATGCGTTATGTTAATTAAAGAAGCGCAGTCCTGAATGTCAATGTGAATCCTTGAAGTATGGAAGATCATATAACAGGTTACCTGATAATCCTCCATCTGAAATCCCATGACCCAAAGAACCCGTGTGGGCAGACAGGGACCTGACTTAGCCGGCGTGTTTCTGGAAATGGCCAGATATGCTGGGGCTGGAGCCATTTGCATGCTGATGCTAAGCTTTCCCATGACGGTAACTTAGTGCAAGGGCAAAGTGTAATACAGCAGATGGCCTAACGGCAGTGGTGGCCATTTTGTTAGTTCGGTTCATTTCTAATTGACGTAACCGAAACCAGCAGAGCCTGCAGCCCTCGCTGAATAGTGCTCGCCACACACCCATGGCCAGACCTCAAATATGAAAAGCATTCAATTATTTCTGTTGACACATTGAATCAGCCATGTTTTCTTCTGAATTTCTAAGCCATTGAACATCCATATTAGTAACTAATGCAAGCAAGCAAACCTGAAGCTCATTTGTAGAAAATTGTGATATTTAAATGTTTATTGATTTTTTTTCTATTACATGTTGAACAATACAGTATATGAATTATTACTACATTCACCTTGAGTTTATATCCAATCAGAAACTATTAACTTTGCACTATGTAGCTCAGACACTGGAGATGCAGACACCAGCGCCTGCTTCGCAAGGCTGGCAATTTGTGGTAAAAAGGCTGTTAATGTGAGACCAGCGAAGAACTTTAAGTGAAGATCATGTTAGCTACAGAGGAGAGAGAAATGGCATCCTTACCCTCCAGCAGAGGTCCAGCACAGAACACCTTAATCGTAATTACACTATGTGCTCATCCTCTGTTAAAATTCACGCTTAACCTTTAAGCAATCTGAAAGTCTTGTTCTTGATTCTGGCCTTTAAACGAGTCCTTGAGTGCTGTCTTCAAGCCAATAAACTGCTCTTTGTGCTTCACAAAGATCTTGGACTCCAGTACCTGGCAAAGCTTGGCCCCAATTATATCTCCAGCTGGAAGTTTTTGGGGATGGGACAGCATCGTAAATAAAATTCGCTGCTCTTAAGAACAAACCTCATTACCTGTCAGCCTATCAGAGTGCAGTAGTTAGATATCACGGCCTCCCTAGACTACAGCAACATAAATACTGTCGCATTACTCCTTTATTGTTAATAACTCTGTAAGCATTTATTTAAAAAGAGCTTGTTGAAAAAAATAGTTTAATAAAACATACATCAAGATTAATATACTTTTTAATTACAGAAAACTTTATAGGTTAGTCTGCCATGGGACCGATTTCAGGTTTGCTTGCTTTTAAAGCAACACCGGCAGCGCTGAAGAAATCGATAGCACGTTTTCCCCCGCTTTGGGGGGTGAAACAAGAACTGCCCCATTCGCATCATAACGCGCAAACAGCACAGAGTGTGGACCAGCACCTGCCTGCGGTTCAGCCTCACGGAATCAGGTGTTCATACCAAGGAGACGCACTCAGACTTGCCCATAGGATTGTTTAAGGGCTACACCTGCGACTGCGAATCGTGTCGGCTGCAGTAAGGATGCAGAGCTGCAGTGCTTAGGTGGATAATTAGAGTGCCTTTAAACAGCGAGCCGGGCAAGAAGAGGTAAAAACGGATGCCCTGAAAAGTATGCGTGCATCGTGATTCCTATCAAAGCTTTCTGTCTCTTCTGTCAAAGGTAACTGAACATGGCTGCATAAAATACACCCTGATCTTTAGAATCATGTGTTCTCAAATCATTTCAGAATTAAATAAAAAAAAAATTATTATTATTTTTTTTTATGGTTCAATTTCTTATTGATTCGCCTTATTAAAAGTGATATCATGACAAAGACCACAAAATGAACGGGGGTGTTGTCCTGTGGGGGTGTTGTCCGTCAGCCGAAATGCCAGAGTGATGGTTGTATGGTCAAGGAGCAGCCAGAGTGGAGAGCGGCTGCTCCTGAATCATTCTTTCATCTCAAGGCTGTGAGCGTGCATAATCATGCATGCCTAAGAAAGGTTTGCCTTTTAATTAAGCAGGTCTGCTCTCCCTGTTTACCGTCTCTTCAAAGGAGCCTCGTTAAAGGAGGCTGCTGCACACGCACACGGGCAAGGAACCACCTGGGCAGCTCTGCTGGCGAGATGAGAGCGCTGACACACCCAGGAGGGCGTCTGTTACAAGAGCGAACAGCAACTGATTAAAACGCACTCCGGGAGGAGATGTGCAGATTCATCCCACATGGGTTACAATAAGGAACGGATTCGGGTGGAGGTAGAATTTAGTATCTGGGGCAGTTTGTGTGTGTGTGTGCACGTGTGTGTGTGTGCACGTGTGTAGTGAGGTTTCAGGGGCACCACAGGAACACATGTAGATAATTCATCATGTTAATACCACATGGTTACTCACAGACAATTTTCAGATCCTCTCGTTCCTATCATACAGCCTAAGCATTGTTTGACTTTTCTTTTAACTTTTATCATATATTCCATATTCTGAACCTGTCATTAACTATGGAGGATTATTACTTTGGTTGCTCATCAGAAGAGCTTCCTAGACTCCAAGCAAAATAAACGATGATTGGCTTTTGCTGCCAGGCGCAGGGGCTCCTGATTGGTCCTGGAGAGAGTATGGACCTGACAAGGTTAAGTGGCTACAGGCTGCACTGATTCAGCATTATGTGGCTAATTGAATTTTGGCCCCCTTGTGGTGTCTGCGAAGGATACGGCTGAAAGCTGTATTTGTGTGTGCCCACGGAGAACATGAAAGCACTCTCTGAAACACAGATTTTAAAAAAAGATTAGAAACGTATACATTTGAGACTGCTTAGGAATTCTGGAATGCAGTCAGTGTTCTTTTTTGAGTGCAGGCGATTCTATTCCACAGGATACTTGCCTGCATTTCTTTTTGAGTCTCTTTGTAATCTTTTAATTACTTTATTCTTTACTAGAGGTCAAATAAAGAGGTTTGGCATTAATTATTAATGCCCCTTTTAAAAACCCATCCATAGACACTATGTGTAGGACTTTCCTTTTACGATTATTAGGTAATTAGGTGGCAGTTTGGGGGCAGACATGTCACAACCTGGCACAGCGACACAGGACTTGGGTGTGGTGGTCGTCCACTTTTCAATGGGCCACCTCGGATAATGAAGCTCAGCTGGATGTGGGTTTAGGGTTAGGTTTAGGGTTAGGGTTAGGTTTAGGGTTAGGTTTAGGGTTAGGGTCATGCCATCATGCTTTTGGTTAAAACTGCCCAGAAACTCCAGCATGCACTTGAGTGGTTTGATGCTGAGCATGAAGCAAAAGGCAGAGTGGGGGCATGGCTCATAAATTGGGACCCCCCCCCCCCCTTGGTAAACCGGGCCCTCAAACATATTTTGGGGCCGCTATAAAATTCTGGGCACCCCTGACCCTGCCAGGGTATTCATGCCTCTCTGATGCCCCTGGGCATAAATATCAGACACACGAAGTTCTATGAAATTGTGTGTCCTTGGGTCGCTCCATTCAGGTGAGAGGGGAGGGTCTACGCTTAGTGGAGGAGGTTAAGGAGCTCAGGATCTTGGTGAAGATCTAGTCATCAACTGCAGGCGTCAGGCCCCAGGCAGGTCCTTAGTGGTGAGGCAGGAGCTAAACTGTCAGATGAGGCCCATGGTTGACCAATCAGTCGGCATCCGTATCCACACTCACCTACAGTCATGAGCTGTAGGTAACAATCGAGAGAACAAGGTCGCAAGGACAAGCGGCCGAAACCAGGTTTTCCCCGCAGGGCCTCAGGTTCACCCTCCGCAACGGGGTGAGGAGTTCAGAGATACAGAGGAACATGGAAATAGAGCTTCTTCTTACTTAGACTAAGAGAGACCAGCCGAGGAGATCTGGCCACCTTATTAGGATGCGCCTGGTCGGCTCCCGGGGGAGCTGTTCTGGGCACGTCCCACCGGGTGGAGGCCCTGGGGCAGACCCAGGACATGCTGGAGGTAGTACATTTTCCCACTTGGGAACATCTGGGGATTCCCCAAAACAAGCTGGAGTCTGTGGCTTCGGAAAGAGAGGTCTGGTCAGATCTGTTTGGCAGATCTGCTCAGCGGCTCAACAGGACAGTATGAACTGGAGAAAGATGAGAATTACTTTACTGCCTTTGTCTTTAATAGTAATTCCATGTTCATCATAGCAGGCTTGGAGGATACACTGTTAATTAGCTTAGCCCATGCACTCCAGTTGGGGTATCGTGATGGCAGGTGGGCGCAGCGACACAAGGGTGTCAGGCAGGGGGGAGAGCAATGACCCCAATGGAGAATGTAAGGGCCTTCAGCAGCGGAAGGTGCAGCCGGCAATCAGAAATAAATCCCAGGCATCCGGCAGGAATAGGAACCGCCGCAGGGAGCAGTGGCGGCGTAGCACCGCAGAGGCTGACACGGCCATGGGCCAGCAGATCCATCAGACGGGCGATTTTCTACTTCATCCTTTTTTTTTTCCTATAGATACAGAGTCAAAGTAGATACTATACACTGAACTCCAAATTAAGACTGAACCGTGTGCCGATTTAAAACAGCAAAGATGAAGACTGAGACGCTATTAGAGGGAGAATATCATAGTTCCAGGGAGGGGATTAAAAAAAAAAAAAAGTTCCGTTTCAGCCTCCTGCATGACAGTTAACATGAAAAGCGTCCTCCTTTCCCGGGAAGCCCGAGATTCGCACAGGAGGGAGAAGCGCAAAGGAGCAGCCTGACTGTCAGTCTGCCATCTGGCTTTGAGCCATTCTGGTTTTAGGCCTAGAGGCAACATTTCTGTCTGGCCAGCACAGGGGCTCGTAGTTAAAAGGGTTGGGAGATACGAGGAAGAGAGCAGGATGTGGGTGCCTTTAAAAATATCCCATGTCGTTAATGGAAAAAACCTGCTCGCGCAATTGTGAATCACATGCATTCTGCTCTATGCATAAAAACTTGCCATGGACATAAAACACTTCTTTTTTTCTAGTTTCAGAAGGAGCTTTTTTTTCCATTCTGGTGGACAGCCTTTGGAAAAAGTCAGTACAACCCTTGGCAAGAAAACCACCACACTGCGCTTAAAATTTTCTTCCCCTCAGGGAAGCTCCCAGTGCCCCACAATTACTGGCTTTAACGTTTTAACGAAGCGCACTGCAAAACAGCACACATGCCCTATCCTTGGGGAGATGACAGCGATCGTTAATTTCGATTTAAAAAAAAACAAACAATAGCAAAATATCTGATTTATGAAAAACAGGTCACACCAAACAGCTCATTGTGTTTTTTTTTTTATCAGCGAATATGATCCCAGATGAGTAGTCAACGCAATTTTACTGGTGGGGCGAGCACACGTAAAGGCTGCCAAGTCTCACAAACCTCACACCAGGCCACGATTACAGCCTTTTAACGTCATGTCAGATATAACCTATAGTTACACAAGCCCAGTGTTTTCCCCCCTGGCCTCACTATCAATAGGCAGTTTTCCTGGCACTGTCACAGAAAAACGTGAGACCCGCGCCAAGGCGGAGCCTCGGCACGGTGTCGGAGATCCACAAGGGCGGAACGTCTTTCCCCTTCAGCAGGTGACTTTCCAGCAACCCCAATTAGAAACGACAAAAACAGCAACACCTTGAGCGTGGAGTTAAACGCTGACAAGGCAATTAATAACCTCCTGACCCCACTGGATTACCTCAAAAATAATCATTTACAAAATAAATTTAATTAAATGTCACTTAAGGCCGTTTTTAATTGGAAAAAATATCACTATCCTCCAATCGCTACTTAACTCAAGCCCAGGCTGGTTTAAAGGGGCTATGAGGTCCCCGTTACTGACACCTTCTGTCAGAAGCCGGTATAGCGGCAATCACTGCAAGGAAATCCCTCGGTGAAGTCAACAATAATAAAATTACTCAATTTTAAAGAAATAGCTAAGTAAATGTCAAGGCAAGACCATGGTTTCACATGACAGTCCTCTATTTAGTTACCAAACATCCCCTATTGCAGCAAACCCTTCACTGTCAGATCAAATACGCAATCGAATTGGTTCACCCTGCGTTAAAATAACCTGCCAGCGCAGACGTGAGGCTTAATTTCATGCTGGCTGTTCATCAGCGATGCAGACAGAGCCGGCATGACAGACGTAGTCAGATTCCACACGACCAACAGACCATGCCGTTTTTCAGACACATAATTTTGTATCCTCGAGTTAAGAACTTAAGAATGGACAGCCATTAAGACCGTTACATGAAAAATTTAGGCTGAATACAATAGCTCGTAGTAACGAAAGCACACACTGCTTTGTGATGCTTGTGAAAACATTGCATGGCTTCAGCGGGTCGTCAGCTTGAGATACAGTGCAGTACCATACGTTCTTTCATTATTCATTTAATTACTGTATGAGTATTATGTAGCCTACTGCAGTACTATTTTCTGATTTACCTACAAATTAGATATAGATTTAAGGAACAATCTCATTCATAACCTGGGGACTGGCTGTATTTTACAAAGTAATAATATATTTTACTTGTCAGTCTGACTTGGGGCATTGGTCTGGTATTTTAATGACGCTGATCCTTGTATGCAGGGGTGCTGCTACGGATTCTGGGCCCCATGAAGACATATCATATTCGGCCCCCCAGGCCAGACCAGTCTAATTATGTTCCAAATTATATAGTGCCCCTGTCACTCAGGGGCCTTAGGATTTGTCCTAACTCCCCCCTCCCCCGCCTTCATGCCCCTGCAGGTTTGGCTGGTCAGAACCATATCTGGAAAACCAGCAAGCGGCTCTGACAGTGACCCACCGTGTGCCCATGTCAGTGCGGGTCAGGCCCGAGATTCTGAAGCATAGCTGCAGGACTGTCACTGTGGCCTGAGGCCTCCTGCGGAGGGAGGGGACGAGGCCCTCAACAGGCTATCCTTAGCAGCCGACACAGCGGGACAACAGAAGAGCCGCAGCGACTGACAACCAGGCTGGCTTCGCCTCCAGGTCCGAGGGCTTTCGGATAATCCGTGGAGAAGAATGCCGACCGGAGAGCGGAAATTGATCCGGGAGCCGAGCTGCCCATCGTCGATCCAAGCAAAGGCCATTTTTCAGCTTTATTTTAAATACATTTGTTATATTGCCGATAATGAAGAGTAAATGCCACGCATTGGTGGGAGTTAAAGGTCTCCCAGTGGGGACCTGACACATCGCTGTAATTGAGCATTGGTTGACCTTTCCTCCTAATTAACAGGAAGAGATTCTCACCATTGTTAATGTAAGAGGAAGCCGCCCCGTTTTTAGAGGCTCATGTTGGCCAGATGCCACGGTGGACATGATAGGGGTGCCGGGGCCGCCGAAGGGAGCATAGACGGTGAGCCACCAGTGACACCAATTTGGCTTGTCAGTCATCCCATTCTCCTTTGACGCCAGAGAGATGAAAAACCCCAAACCGTGTAACGGCTGATCTGGTCCGTAAGAGCAGCATTGCAGCATGCTGGTCACGCGGTTTCTCAGTGACGGACAGGAACGAGTGACAACCTCTGTCTGCCCAGCATCCCGCCCTGAGGAGCTGCCCAACACGGACGTCGGCGACAGCGATTGAAGTGCCACTCGCTATAAGCAGTCAGCTCACGAGCTGGATGGTGATTAATTGTGTGAGTCACAGAGTGCTGGAGCCTACATAAACACTAGCTTGCAACTTTCAGGTTCTGCCCTCTTCCGAAGGACATGTATGGACAAGATGCAATGAAATCCCGGTGTAGAAGCGACTAAATATACATAAGAGTCTTTGGCTTTACACATGCATGATGGGTAAGTCACAGGCATTTAAAAAGAGGCACACAGCAGGGTCCACTTTTATCATGCACATTTTAGTCCACAGAATATGAAAAATTGCATTTTCCTGATAAATAAAACTTACCACGAAACATTTCTGCTGTACAGAAAAAGGGCCTTTGTGCCATTGTAATTACTTTGGTACAATCTTGGTTAAATCTAAGGGGGATAATTGGGTTAACATTTCATTTCCCCTAATAATTTTACACGGATCCAGGCTTGATACGTGTAGGTGAGGAACCTGGGCTACGAGAACCAGGACCCACAGCAGGAGAGCAGTATTTCAGGGCTCGAAGGGCAAACTGGCACCGTGGGAGGGTCCTGTTAAATATTGGGATTACACTCTGCTGCCGTAAGACCCTAGCCATGTCACTCTGGGTGATGCCCACACCAGGCCGCAAGCCCTGCAGCACAGGAACGTGAACTGGCAGGATACTAAAGGCACCCATCACTCTCACATCTGCTCCACTGACGAGGCGAAAAAGTACTGATTCAAAAATATAAATTGGCTTTTACTGCTAAAGCACATTTTATTTAACGGCTCTGATATGCGGCGAGCAAGTAATTACTCAGTATAGGAAAATAAATAAATGTAATAATATGTAAAATATTTAGAAACAAATAAATCATCATGACACCAGTAACACTGACCCAAAATTCTTGTCCATTCAAAAAGAGGGTATATACATAGGTTCTGAATTTTATCAGCAGAGCTCAAGTTTCACGTGTCAGATTTGTAAAACAATACGTACTGTTCACATCAGTTCAGATTTACAGAAAATATGGTACTGCTATAATCCTGACACCACAAGTAAAAGAAAAAAAAAAAACTTAACAAAAATCAAAGATAAAAAACAACATAATTCTCAACATACATCATGATTAAGATATAAGAAGCTGATGTCCAGGTCCTATCACACTCAAGGCCATATATGCATAATGCAAAGTAAACATCCTTGCAATTCTGCTGCAATGTGTCATTGTGGGCGATACATTTTCTGAGTAACTTTACCAGCCCATTAGGCAACACAAATGTTAATGGCTGGACTGACCTGTACGATATGTTCCCACCTGAACAATGTATCTGTGTACTAGTTATGTAACTGTGAGGAATCTAGAAACACGTGTAATGCCTTTGTAGGTTACACAAGTTTGCGAGAAGTATGCTGCACCCCCCCCCACCCCCACCCAGTATTGTGCAATTCATCTAAATAGTAAGGTATTCATTTTCATATACAGTGAAAAGGTTACATCTGCAACTAGACAGATCTCCCTTCAGTTACCCGGCCTCCTCATTGCTGGGAGTCCTGCAGCGGTCCACACATAATTAGGCAACTCCACATCTCAAAATTGCCCAAAGCATAAGTACGGCTTTCCATTATGCCCAATTTAATTCATTTTTAATTTCAGACTTTTCCACTGTCGCCTTGAGACATTTAATATAGACTAGGATTAATTACATTAAATATAGGTAAAACTACCTTATATAAAGGTACCAACATTACATTTACTAAAAAAAAATCAGGAATTAAATATAAATAACCAAGAAAGGGTGCGTCAAAATCTCATTTTAAATAATGGTTTTATACATGGTTCCAGTTTCATTCCTTCTTAAATTAGCATGAACTGATTGTATTCGCTGGACCTTCACTGCACCACGTGTACGTTTTCCAGCCCTATTTAGCCTACTAACGACCTCTAAGCCAGAGGAAAAGCCTCATTATTTTAAGTTAAATTAATAGTTAGGAGTTACACGTCATACCACAAGTGCCCTTTTAGCAGAACTTGTCCAGAGTATGACAGTTTCAGCAGAATTTCAGAGCCAGACATCTTGCGCCAGTTTCTTTCTGGATAAAATAAGGAGTTTCCGTTTAGTTATAAAGCATTAAGCCGGATTTAAATCTTAAAATGCAGTTTCCAGACAGGAAAGCAATACTTAAAGCCTTATGAAAATCCACTCTATAAAATACGGGCACTATACAATTATTTGATTAAACGTCATTTTTTCTCGATGCAATGGAAACATGTAGGATGGCACCTTAAAAGTCGAGCGTAGTTTTAACCAATAAAACCGCACAGTATAATTGCCCATTGTCTTCTCAAGACCTAAGCAAAAAATCTTGCCGTAAACTATGAGATGTTAACAAATAGTTGTTCAGCTTTCAAATGAGGATTTCTTAGCGTCATTTTAGATTTCGAGGTAATTCGTGGCCCAAACTTTTCCGTCACTGACGTTGACAGAGTAAAAGCGAAGGACGCCTAGGCCGTTAACACCAGGCTATTTAGCAAAGCACGTTCGCACGAACGGAAACCCCGAAAGCCCACAAGACAACCGTCATCCCAAGGATTCTCGCAACCAACCCGGAAACCCTACTCAGATCCCAAAGGATCACGGAACATGTAGTTGTCTACGGAGCAGATGTATTCTGGGGGTTGTAGTGTAGTAAAAACATTTCTATATTGCTGTATTTCTACTACACAGTTAGTATAACAGATGTGCTTCATGTCTGATAAAAAGGAAAAGTCATTCTACTCTAAATATAAATGGAATGATAGGTTTAAACTAATCTATAGTGTATAAAAGTATATAAATTCTATCTGAAATGCACTCATCTGTTCATATTCTAAATAATGCTGATGGTTTAGCCAATTTATTGTCAATTGTTATTAATATAAATAATTTTCTAGACTTTGAGTTCTTGGCTCAAATAGCCCATATAATTATTTATAAAATAGGCAAATATACTTCCAGAAGGTGGCGCTAGGAGAATGTAAAAGAATGGTAATTGGTGAGCAATTTGGCAAAACTTTAAAAAACATTAATTGATCAAATAACCAAAAACATTTTTATAGAATGGAATATGACAGTGTTAAATCTAACATTTCATCTTTATTCACCACATTACTATTTATTTAGTATGGGATTTTTCAGACTGAAATAACATCCTTATCTTTTTTCGATCATAATCTTGTAATAGCCTATATAAACCTATATAAAGCGTTTGCCGTACGATATAGCTACACCAATTAACAACTGTATCCCGTAGAGATTAAGAATTTATTCCAGAAAAAATGACTTTTACGCCAATTTTGAAGACAGACATAATTTCCTAATGGAACGAGAAGTAAAAGAACGCCAGGATTTTGCACTTCGCAAAGAAATATTATATTGTAAAAATGCACATTTTTATGAGTTTCCAGCAGAATTTTAATCTCAATAGGTTTTTTTTAGCTAACATGTACCACGTGAGTAATCAAGATCAATTCACGTTAAATTTCAAAACAGATCTTTGCGGGTTATATTCCGGTTTCAGTTGAGTTTCCTCTACATCTTTCCTCTTTTTATGGTGTCGTAAATTCTTTGCACAAACACACTTGCACTGGGTCGCAATGAAATGACGGTGCCGTTCCTCATCTAACTAGTTTAACAAACACTTAATGTTATTAGCACTCGGACTGTAGGCCTATACAACTGTCTTTCGGTTATTTTGAGCATAAATTTAATTTTGGAATTTATAATACGCAGTCTAGCTAACTTTACCAGGTCACATAGAATACAATAAAACAAAACAGAACAGAACTGAATAGAATAGAATAGAATAGAATAGAATAGAATAGAATAGAATAGAATAGAATAGAATATATACATTACTTAGCAGGATTTTCTTTATATTCTGAATAGATTACGCCAATGACAGGGTCGCGTCTCTTCTCGGCTCCTCAGCCCTCGATCCACGGTGACAACGCTTTACGTCATGTCCAGATCGTGCTGTGGGTGTGTCTTAAATCATAGGGTTTCATTCATAAATACGTCTAGCTTTTAAATCAAAATTAAGCTGTTCGAGGAAGATTGTGCGCCATTGGTTTCTGTCTAAATATCCCTGCATGGACCACATGAATTACAATTAGGTGAGTCTTCTGCCACTCAGTTTATGTTCTGCCTAGTATAGACATGGGTCAGTTTTCTATCAGTTCTCGTTAATAGAACATAGCATTGTCTTGTGTGTTCGAAACATAATTTGACAGCGAAGCATGTAACAGAAATAACAGTGTTTGTTTCTACCCGTTTGTTTTATTCTGTTACGTCTGTTTCAAAGAGGCAATGATTCTATGTTTAGCACTGTAGCCCACCGAGAATAATGTTACAAGCACGAGCATGAAAAAGCTATAAGCATTTAGTAAACGATGCAAAAGGTTTAGTCAAACATATGATGTCGTGCATCTGAAAAATCAACGTCTTAGCGACAGTGAAATTTCGGTCTTACATGTTTGTTGCAGATTATATTATTCATTTATCAACGTCTGGTGTTATGCGTTATTTACAATTCACGTATCCATAATTATATATATTGTAAGCTGTGAAAAACGGAGAACATAATATTGGAAACAACATTAAATGCATTATGAGGTGAACAAGATTTAGACTCCGGCTATTCTGCTATTTTGGTTGCATCCGTCCTCTACGAATGAGCCACATCAGTAATGATTTTCAATGCGCAGGTTGTTTAGCGCAAATGGATACTATGATCCATTTTGGTTTATTTGCTTAAAAATGGAAACCATTTCAATAGCAATGCGTTTTCAGTCTACATAGTACTTTGGGGGAAGGGTAACTAGTCTCCTACAGACATGGTGGAAAAGCCAGTATATTTTTAAAACATAAATTTCAGCTGGTTCCAAATGGATTTTTAGACGGTAGAAGTAGTCTGCATTCCTTACTAGAAGATCTTAGGTTCGGATCACAAATAACCTAATAGCGGTACTCAAACCAGTTCAGCTGTCCAAAACCCCATTTGAAACCAGTTGATTGGTTCTGCTTCTACATGGGACTAAATTAGTAAAACGTGTAGTCGTAGATAGCTCATCTAGAGATCGATAGAAAGAGTGGTTTACACCATATTGATATAGATAATATATAGATACTAAAGAAAAGGCTATTTGATCTTAACTGTGATAATTCCATATAAATGTCATTGCATTAATATGTTAATAGACGTACCATCTAAAATATGTCCAGAAATTATTAGACCAAATAATAAAGTCATCTATAGCTAGTTTGGAACATGATGCATATAATATAATCCGCGTATAATATACGATACTTGCTAATACTGACGAACATTTACGGGGCCTTAAAGATACCGATAATGCAATGTGATTTCTCCAACACCCGAGAAATTCACGACGTGTGAATCAGACCAACCTGAATCTGCATTCTGTTGCCGTCTATATAGTAAGGACTATATCATCAAACAAATGCAACAAATAGGCCTATATAAATCACGTAATGCTCACCGAAACGCAAAACGCCACTAATTAACGCATGCGCGAGATTATAGGGTGGCATTTAGATTCGAAATCCCTGTATGGATAATAGATTTAATACGCGTAAACTGCATATGAGCCACGCTTGGCCTTGCTATGGAAACTGCTATCGACTATAAACCTATAATATTTCAAAAGTTTTCTTTTACGAAAACTTTGAATGGTTTTATTTAAGAATAAAGAATATCCCTTTCTCAGACATTTCAGTTGTTTTATAAAGTCTATGCATCTACCTGAATAAAGAAAATCTGGCAACTGTTTAGGTGGATAATGCATGTAATAGCCTATAACGAGATTAAATATTTTCAGTACCCCTGCCATTTGCTGTATTACGTAGTGTGCGTGGACCAGCACACGGACTTCATACCGATGACAGAATCAGCCTCCGAAGTTACATAATTGTGTCTCACTGCTTGTGATGCTTGTGTTCACTGCTTAGATAACAGAATGCAATGTCACGAATATGGGGATATCCGTGGCATTTGTAATTCAAATTGGGCGTAGATCCAGTTCCTCTAATTACTGTGAAACTCAAACGATCGTATGTTTTTCCTCTTTTTGAAGAATGCAAGCATAAAACTCCGGATATACTTAATGAGGTGCTCGCATGTTCACCCTGTGTCACCCTGATCTCCTGTTGCCCCTCCCCCACTGCTAAAAAATATGCAGTTAGGCTCTCCATTGTGATCTGCCTGTAGTGTGTGATTGTGTGTGTGTGTAAGTTCTCTGCAATGGACTAGGATCAAGTCTCCTGCCTCTTATGCTGCGATGCTGTAGCACTAGGCCCCGCCAGATAATGATTATACATCATTAATATACTGCAAAATTACTGTGAAAGGCATAGGTAGGTGTTTGGGAGAATATTTCATTGCAGTAACAACCAAAAAAAAAAAAAAAAACAATACATTGTAAGGCTTATCTTTCATGCAAAAACATTAAGACAGTGTCAAAGGCAGTGAAATCGTTCTGAAGTATTAAAATACTTAGATCTTTCCTCATCACCTATCTTGACACCTGTAAGGGTTTAACATATTTAGTGCATTCTGAAAACAGATATTTTTTAGTCTGCTTTAAACACTAGATAAATGACTTCTTGCAGTAGCAAATTGCCAGAGGACAGTAAATTACAACTCTATAGCGACATCTATTCATATGAATCTTGTAAATAGAATACTAACAGCTTCCAAATGCAAGTAATTGGAGATAAAATGTTACATTTCTATTGCCTTTTATATTGTAGCCTAGTAATGGCAGTGACCTGTGCATCTTTTGTTTATGAAATGTAAAAATGATTTGTGTATTTACCTTTGTTTCACAGTTAGTGGGTAATGTATGTGTAATGTTTGAATTCTGGTCAGTCAGGAAAATAAAACCTTGGGTAATACATAGGTGGTAAAAAAGAAATATATGGGATATTCTGCACAAGTTGAATCTGAAGAGGTGATTGGGGCCTGGATGTGGAATTAGCATTCATATCATAGCCTCAGCGATATTATCGTTGTGTGTAATAATGAGGTGTCAGGTTATGATACAGATCTGTATCTACACCTCTGTGTGTGTCCTGTGTATCTGAACATCAACACATAGATAAGTTGCACCGGCTGGGTATGTGTTAAGCTTAAAGCAAAATGAAATCTCCCTTATGTTTCATTTGTCCATCATTACTAGAGGCACGTAGATTGCACATATATGACCTGTCAGATTTGTCATTTATATGAATGGTTTTTGTGAGTAGAATGGCCACGTTTCATGCACGGAGGTATTGTGGAATCGTCGAGCTTCGTAGAACTTTTGAAAAGAGAACGGGGCGTCTGCGCAGGCGTCCGCGCAGCCATAAGCAGGCGAGTGAGGCAGCTTGGCATTGGGGAGCCTCAGATCATTTTTGCTGCTTTGCAGGGAGAGGCACTGCACACGCGGCACGGAGGCTTCTGTCGGGGTAAGAGCCGACTGGCGGGGGCCTGGGCGAGCGTGTCACTCCAACCACTCGTGGGGCGTGCTGCCGGTGCTCGGCATGCGAATGGAGCGGGGGTGGGACTGGACCTTATGGGAGGTCAGGGGTGAGATTTTGCTGTGTCTCCCCGTGAAGGGAGCGAGAAACGCCGGCCGTCGGAGTTTCGGGAACGCTGCTCGACAAAAAAGGTGTCCCTGCTGGAGCCGTTCCAGTTCGGGAACAACAGCCAAGAGGCAGAGTAGGCGGATTACAAGGGTCGGGCCCTGCGGGGTGAGGGGATGCGCTGAGGCTCTGCCAGCGTGTCTCAGATGGAACTCAGCCACCTTTCTGCCGCATGCTTCACTCACGCCAACCCGAGACCCTTCGCCTCCTGAGCTTGACGTCATTTTTGTCATCCTCTGAAACAACAGGTGACTGAGGGCCAATGCAGGAAGCAGCACAGTGTGCCCCCCCCCTCCCCTTCTCTCTGTCAGGCCCTCATAAATATTCTGTGTTCAGCAAAGGCAGATATCATCGCAGCACTGTGCCGGAAGGTTCTCCTGCTATAGTAACTCCTCACTGTTCTTCCTTTGTTGTCGTGAAGGTGAACCGTTGGGCGGGAGTCGTTGTGGCGTTACAGAGGCAGCCGCGTAACGTCTCATTCCCTCTCCCTCAGGGGGACGCTGACGTTTCGCCTGGACCATGAGCAATGAGTCTACCGTATGGAAAAACCTGACAGAAACCACCACCGTAAGTAAGGCATCTTCTCCTCGCTGGGCAAGGTGCAGGTTATTGAGACGTCTGCTTTTGCCATTTAGAGGGTGAAATCAGCTGGTGTGGGAAAACGGGCAAATCAAGTGTCGAACAGTGTCGACGATCCCGTAAGGATGTGGTCGTGAGGAAGGAGTCTTTCAGTCATACGTTTTCCCATGTCCTGCCAAGTCCCACTAAATATAGCGGAGGTTGGGCGTCGAGAACGATTCCAGCAGCCCGTGTTAGGTTCAGGTTCAATTGGACGTAGCCACCGAAAGCGTGAACAGCCTGTGTTTGTGTTATTTTGGCCGTTGTGAAGAGGCTGCGTAGCGAAAGCCACAAGGAGGCCCCCTGTTTGGAGATCTTCCCGGGGTGTCGTGCAGAGATGGCAGGCAAACATGCCCCCCCTCCCGCAGGCGACATCTGTCATAGCTCAGTATATCTAAACTCTTATCTTGTTTCCATTAGACACACTTACCTGCACAAGAGCGGCGTTCAGAGCTGGGCTGGCGGCACGTTTCACTCTAACTTCCTGTAGCCCCTTTATTTAGCAGACGTGGGTAGGCGATGCTGAAAAGGATGCTATGATGACGATGTGGATTTCAATGTTATTCTTCATGTATTCCAGCATGAAAATGTTAGGCAGGCCTAATTGAATTTCAGTTATGGAAAAGAAAAGATTAGAACAGCTGCTCTATTAACATTCACTTAAAGTAGCAAAGTTTGGCCTCATTATTGTTTGTTACTTCAGCAATTATGTATCATATGCAACAAATCCATTTAATTGCCAAGAGTTTATTCTAAAATCCATCCATCCATCCATCCAAAATCCATGTATATATCCCAGAAAGCACTAGGTACAATCTAGGGTCCATCCCAGGGCACAGAAACATATGCTACCTATTTATTTTCAATTATTTGTAGATGAGCAGCTTATAAAATTGAATATATTTTCAGCTTAAACCCTATTCACAAAATATGAATTACATGTAAGTTATTGGAGGAGATACTGCAGTGAAGAATTCCAGTGCCATATGTATTACTGTATGGATGTTTAATTTGGAGCCGCACTGACGCTCACTGGTTCGCAGTGTAATATCCCAGTTCTGGAACTTAGAATCCTTCCCCCAAGCTCTGCGGGTGGAGTTTACATCTTCCTGTTGAAGTCCAAAAGCATGCGGTTATTTGTGAATTGGCCATAGTGGGTGAGCGTCTTTCAGGAGACTGACTGACTCCCTTTCCAGGGTATCCTTCACCTTGTGCCCTGGCATCTTGGGAGACGTTGCAGGCTTGCCACAACCCTGTCCTGGACAAGTAGTTAGATGGATGGATGGATGGATGTATGTTTTATGTGCTGATGAATACACAGTTTTTTCTGTCTCGTTGGCTTTTAGCTTAATGCTGCCTGCCCGCTGTTCAATAAATACTCCCACCCAACGCGGTTTGAATGAATGCTGAGTGAACGGCAGCAGAGACACGGCGATGATTTTAAAGGCGGCCAGGTCTTCCAGAATGGAATCTGCTGTGAATAGCCGCATAACAGAACAATGATCATATTGTTCTATCGCCATGCTGTTACTGTGTGCGAGCTGAGGAAACAAGTATAGACTTAATGAAGCACCTCCAGTGGAGTTTAGAAGGTTCTGCACTGTGGTGAGTGATCGATTAGGGACAAAGGTCTGATATGTTATGGTCCTGCATGCAGGATGTCATGTACACGTCAGCAAAGCATGAATCATGTCATATATTGATTTTGTTGTTCATGAGCTTTTCGTTGGTTACCTCACACCTGTGGAACCTCGGTTCAAGTTGCCGCGGCGGCACTGTGTGTGTGGACTTTGATTGTTGCTGTGGGGATTCCTCCAGGAACCCTAGCTCCCCCCCCCCCTTGCACCCATAATCCCTGGGATAGGCTCCATACCCCCTGCAACCCTGAACAGGACAAGAAGTTACCAAAAATGGATGGATGATCTGTCCAGGCTCAATAGATTTTTGATTTCATTCCATTTGGAATTATTCTACCAGCGTTGGGGACAGTTCTGAAGGTGGTGACCATAAGGGCTCCTCCTTCTGACCAATCAGCAACCAAGTCATCTTGCATGACAGGCCACTTATCCAATCTGTGTTGACACGATGGCACCATGTGACTCGTACTGCAGAATAATTTGTACCCTTGAGGGATCCATGCTGGCACAGAAAGCAATGTCTTGAATTTATTGACTTTCTGAAAAAACGGAAGATGTAATTAAGAAAAGGACAGTGTCACTATCTTGTTATTGTATTTGCAATTCATGAACTATGCTATTTTCTCTTTACGTTACGGCGTTTTGTTGGAGGAAACTCAATCCGATGAAACACAGAGCGTAAGGCTAAGCATACCAAGCATGCCAGTGTGATTAGTATGTGTGAAATTTTAGGAAGGGGGGGCAGAGCATTTGAATGTTTATACACACTACACCCTGCTTGTCTGCGTGCCTTAGATTTAACTAATTAAAACACCAGCAGATATTTAAACGGAAGGCCACAGACTGTAGGTGGCCTTCGCACTTGCCCGATGTTGGTGCTGTAGGGACTGAAATCGTCACCTGATTCCCAGTCACTTCAGAATAACCAAGACCTGCAGCTGCAGAGCAAAACCAACGGGAATTCCACCTACTACACCTACAAAAATGATTATTGTGAAACCCCCATACATTCATGTTCAGTAAATGGCTGCCTATTTCCGGCTGTTACGCAGTGTTTTGGTTATAACTATAACTATGTATTTGCATATATAAATGGCTGCAGTTTAGTCTCATCTAAGCATGCTTAAGTGCAGCAGGATGTCCAGGGAGGCTGCACTGCATCTACCTTCACTGCCTTCACTGCCTGCTCTCTGTGTAAATAGCCGTGTGTGTGTGTGTGTGTGTGTGTGTCTGGTGATATACTGGCATCCTGTCTGCACTGTAATATGCTATTGTCCTGTTCCTCATAGCTAAAGCCCTCATTGAATGAGGCTCACGGTGGTATTTCTAGGTCTCGGGTGTGGCTGAGGAGTCAGACGGCGCAGGATGAAAGATAACTTAATGGTGCACCGGGCTGCTGCAAGGCAGACGGCGCTCGCTGAAGAATGGGGAGTCTCTCCACTTAAGAATGGGGAGTCTCTCCAAATACTTAAGAATAGACGCCTTATAGGAATTTCCAGCTTCCAGCGGTCACCTGACATGGTTTCTGTTCATTCGTTTTCAACGAGACAGCCTTCTTTTTTTCTTTATTTGGTGGTTATTAAAAGGCATCAAAAGGAATGATTATGTAACGGCTGCTGTATCTCAAAGTCAGGTCCAGTGATGGCATTATAGAAACATATACCGATGTTGGACAACAGATATCTTCATTATCCAAAAGGCATATTTGTCTTGTTCGATGACCTCCTTACTCACGGTTTGACGTTCCTTCCTTTCGGAGCCCCTTCCTGCTCTCCTCGTGCACTGATGAAGCTCCACCTCCTTCCTGCTCTCCTCGTGCACTGATGAAGCTCCACCCCCTTCCTGCTCTCCTCGTGCACTGATGAAGCCCCGCCCCTTCCTGCTCTCTTCGTGCACTGATGAAGCTCCGCCCCCTTCCTGCTCTCTTCATGCACTGATGAAGCTCCGCCCCCTTCCTGCTCTCCTCGTGAACTAATGAAGCTCTGCCCCCTTCCTGCTCTGCTCGTGCACTAATGAAGCTCCGCCTCTCCTCTGCACAGATTATACCCGAGGAGCCCGACAAGCAGGACGGCTATGTGCTGCTGTTGGTCCTCCTGTCTGTGTTCGTGGGCGGAGCGCTGGTCTTGCTCTCGGTCACGCTGATCGTGTGTCGTCACTGCTGCAAGGGAGACCGCTGCTTTTCCAGGTCAGGCTCTGACATTTCTGCCTTTCAGCACCATGAACTATGACTTAAACAAAACAAAGTACCTGTGGTCATATGCGTTAATAAACATCATTCTTCCTAGTAATTGGTAACCTGTAATGAGCTTTTGGTGGAAAATGCACTGTTAATTTTTCCTTTTCAGGCATAGCACAAAGCCAGCATTCTATATTTGTCTGCCTGTCCCATTTATTTGCCATTAGAGGGTCAGTTCGTGCTGTGGCTACATATCAGTAAGTTAGTCAGCAGCTGGACAGGGCAGAACAGTATCGACTGAGCAAATGACGAGCATAATGAAATTTCATAGCAGCCTTCAGGGGTGATTAATCTGCTCCCACAGAGGAATCAGGTCTGGCTGAGGCCAATAAAACAGGAATGACAAAGGGGATTAAAGCACAGAGATGTGTGACCTAAAAACCGGCCGTGGCACTCCGGGACGGAGTGACCGTGCACTGGCATCTGGCAGGCCGCCGCTGCGAGCGGCAGCACGCGTGCCCGGTCAAAAATGGCAAAATGTACAGTGACAGTCAAAAGTTTCTGCACGCCAAGCCGCCTACAAAGGAAAGCGATAGTGTCGCATCACCTGACCTGGCCAGCTGACCTAAACACAATCGGGGACGCCGTAAAGGTCAATTAGGATGATTCCTGAGTGACAGGAGCCCAAAAAAATGTAGAACATAATTGGATTGGTCTTGGTTGGGGTCCCAATATGATATGTCTTCATAAGGCCTGAAGACAGCAGAGATGGTTTTGCTGGAGTTTGAAAAAGTGGCCAATGAGAGTTCAGCATATGTGGGACCTGCTTCAGGACAGCTGGGAAAGCGCCCTGGGGGGCCTCCTCATGGAACTGGCAGACTTCTAAGTCTCCAGCCCACACCCCGACATTTTCTTTGCTTAATACTGTTTTTGGTCAGTACATAATCCATATATATTAATTTATCGTTTTGATGTCTTTATAACTATTCTAGAATGTAGAAAATAGTACAAATAAACTTTTCTATGGGTAGGTGTGTCCAAAGTGTTCACTGGCACTGTAAAGATGCAAAAATGGTTACATATTAATTGTGCATACAGCTTTTATTGTGGTAGATACATGTTTTCATTCATATGATGTTGCAGTTTTGAAACAGCCACTCACGTTTGCCCCCCCATCTCCTTGACCAGTAATGACTTTTAGTGAAGCCCTTATAATAAGCTTAAGGATGTCCTACGTACGCTTTAATAAATGTTACGGCACCAAAGAGGCTGCGCGAAACCACTGTAAAACTGATCTGACCATTCTGGTGATTCTATACGCAGTTGGCGTGTTGACTGACAGAATATTGTTACATTTATTTATTTATATACATTTATCTAATCTGTCTGCATTGACTTCCAGACTCTTGTGCTCTGAAAGGACTCTGATCTGTTATGTCTTTATGCCATCGTGGCTTAATGGAAATTTTTAATTTCTAACCAGACTAATACCAAACGTAATTAAAAGCACTGAAATGAAAGCCTCTGGGTAATTCATGTGTTGCTGGAAGGCGAATGTTGTTCCTCAAAGCTCTCCTTTCCTGGCCTGTTAAGGTTCATAATTGCCTCTGTCCCTGTTGTCTTCTATGACCAGTGATGATCCGGAGAAAACCAACGTGACTTACCGGGAGGAACCTCCGCCGCTACCAGGTAAAAGGGCACGTTGTCCTTGCCCCCCGACCCCCCGACCCCCTGCCCCTCTGCCAGCGGGTCCCAACAACCAGTTAAACCGCGAAACGTCCAGACATTCCTGACAAACGCTGCTCCCTCTAAGGCACTGACATGCCAGCCAGGAGGAGTAATTGTTTCCTGCTGCGTGATGAAAATGTCGCTAAGCCTCCGATTTCCAGAAGGTAGCTTAATCTGCATACAAAGGAAACACAGGACAGAATGATGATATTCCCATTGTGTTCTTTCAATGGGAAAAATTAAAGTGTTGTGAAATTATGATTACTGCTCTCTACTTACAATGCTCCATCCTGTTTTGCAATATTTTGTATTTCGCTTACATTTTTGCTTAATTCCGCCACCTGAGCTAGAAGAGTCCTACAGTAAATTCAAGGGCCTGCTCTACAAATCTGGACCCCCCCCCCTCCCCCCTTCATAAATTGAGACACACCACATGTCTGCTAGTACAGGGAGCCAAGCCACATTTCTGCATGTCAGAAAACGCTAACCACGGACAGACAGCTGAGAGGGAATGACGTCAGACTGAAATTCACATGCAAATACCTTTGTGCGGAAGAAATGTCACTCTTATGTAACTTTGGGCTGAGTAGGTGTTCCGCTTACATAACTTAAAAGATGCATCGCGTTCTTTATTATGCACCCATTCATCCTTCCATTCATTTAATTTCTAGTTCAATTTATTTTTATATAGCGCCTTTCAAAACACATTCACCCCAATGCACTTGACAAGAAGTCGGTTATTTCATCGTTTGTACAAAATGGTGGATGAAACAGGGAGGAATGGAAAGAAAGAATGCCAGAAGCCAAGAGGGAGAGGAACCTAAAAAACTTCTAGGGGTAAATCCATCCATCCATTCATCCATCTCCTAACTGCTTTTTCTGGTTGGTCATAATTTTCATCATTTCGATTAATTGATTGTTCACCAAATGGAGGGACACTGCACCGCCCTGCCGCTGTACATTTGCCCACGTCCCCGCAGTCCTAATGGGCCCCCGCCTCTCGCAGAGATCACCATCCAGGTGGACGAGGCCGACTGCCTGTCCACCTCCAGCTGCCACGATGTGGAGACGGAGCGCTTCCTCTCTACGGGTACAACCGGCCGGCGCGTCTCCTTCAACGAGGCGGCACTCTTCGACCACGGCAAGAAGACGCAGGAGAAAGGCCGCAGGTCAGCTGCACGTTCGGGGAGATGCTGCCCCCCCCCATCGGGCCGCTTTTTAAACTGCAGACCCGCACGACGAGATTTAATGAGTGAAATTTGCGGTCAGTCACATGTTACATACTAGTCAGAGTGCAAATAAATATCAAGGATATAACTACCATTAGAATTACTCTTACTGGTTATCATTTATTACCATAGACTTATTTGATAGATAGATAGATAGATAGATAGATAGATAGATAGATAGATAGATATATAGATAGATAGATAGATAGATTTGGGCATTACAGCAGCAAATAGAAAGTTAAAGGGACAAAAATTATTCAGTGACAAATTTAAATTAGAAGATAAAAATTAGTAATTAAAACTTACAAATTAGAAATTAAATCTTACTGTGAGCAAGGAATACAAATGGGCAAAAAAGCTGCAACATGCCAGCATTTCTGTACAAAAATCATTTTCCCCAAATGCAACAACATAGCAAAAATTCTGCAAGGATGGGGTGTATCGTTTTTAAATTCCCGAAAATGAGTCCGTGTCTGATGTGATTGGGCGGTTCTGCTGCCAATCATAGGTACACCCTCACCGAAGGGGACTTCCATCACCTGAAAAACGCCCGACTGACGCACCTCCAGCTCCCGGCATCCGCCCTGAAGATCGTCACCATCCACGAATGTGAGTCGTCTGACAGCAGCATCGCAATGGCCACGTGTCCACCCATGAAATCCAGCCTCTCCATCTTCCAGGTAACACCCGGCGCGTGCGCTCCATCCCGCTCTGAGGATGGGGCCTGTTACCCCTCTGAATGATTATAAATAACTAACATATTCACACGTGCCTAATATAGTGGAGAGTTAAAAAATAGCCGGTATATTAATTATACAGGTCGACAAAGTGACTGTCTTTTGGGGCTCCCATTGTGCTTAGTTCCATGCAGCACGGAGCCTGTGTGTGTGTGTGTGTGGGGGGGGGGGGGGATGTATATATTATGCTCTGGGGTCCATTTGTCCCCATAATGTGATAAAACTTGTTATTTAGACAATTTTGTGGCCCCACAAGGGAAAAATATTTTTTATTAAAATTTGTGACTGTATTTTGTTTGGTTACTTATGGTTAAGGTGGGGGCTGGGTGGGGGTTAAGGTCCTCATTGTTGGGATTATAGTTTTGGCCAGAAATAAATGGACAGTCCCCACAAAGACACAAGTACAAATATGTGTGTGTGTGTGTGTGTGTGTGTGTGTGTGTGTCCTGCAGCCGCCAGTGTGTGCACTTCCACAGACGGCCTTGACGGGCCTGACCAT
>JAODUD010000033.1:6109379-6132158 GCA_026784285.1 Stomatorhinus walkeri | reverse complement strand
TGTGTGTGTGTGTGTGTGTGTGTCCTGCAGCCGCCAGTGTGTGCACTTCCACAGACGGCCTTGACGGGCCTGACCATCAGCCTGACCTCCCCCCTCCCTGGAGACACGCTCAACTCGATGGTGGACACCAGCTTCAGGCACAGCCCTCTGTCCGCTGGCTCGGAGGCCCCTTGCTCTAGTGCTGTGAGTCACCCAGCGGGGTGGGGGGGGGGACGTGTGACAAGTGGGCAGCGTGCGTGGGAGTAGCGTGTAGGCTGGGTCACTGGACGTCAAAGGTTTGAATAGCGAGGAAGGAAAACTTATCGGAAGCTGGTGAAGACAGTCGTGCGGGTTTGACTGCCTCCACGGCGCAGTGTCACCTTTACCTTGTGGGCTCTCGCCTCAGCCTTGGGAAACAGGTTCCCTTTGTGCCAGATCTGAAAGGCGATGAATAGCTGTATACACTTCTGCTGAGCTGTCCCTGACAGCGACGGCCCCCGCTCACGCAGCCTCCCGGCCGCCCCCATTCTTCCCACAGATTGAGGCGATGGGAGCCGCCCCCTGGACCGCCAACAGCCTGGGCATCGCCGGAGATGGGGCCCCTGCCCCGAGCACCCCCCCGCCTGCCGGCACCGGTCAGGGCCACATGCTGCAGTTCTTCACCAAGCTGCGCCGACACGCCAGCTTAGAGGGCGCCAGTCCCTACTTCAAGATCAAGAAGTGGAAACTGGACAGCAGCCAGCGAGCCTCCAGCCTGGACAACAGGGGTGAGTGCTCTGCCCCCCCCAGCCTCGGCCTGGCGCCCCTCACGCCCCGCTCACCGAGGTCTCAGACTCCCAGAGATCCGGCGCTAATGCTGCGCTCCTCCCAATTAACTCGCGTCCATCCCCAGCGGGCGTGTTATTCCCCCACTTACGCTCGCTCCGAAGACATCCCAGCATGCTCTGCTTCTCTGTTTGATATTGCATTTTGAAGTGTGGCCAGAAACACAAACGCCGCATGCAGCACACTGTAACGGAACTAGCTAAACTTGCCAGCACTCTAGAGCACAGACATTATATATTAAACATCTGAGGTTTATTTTTAAACTTTACTGGTGATCTATAAATTCAACTTACTAACGACACAAATAAAACTACAAAAATGAATTTAAATAATAGGAAAACTTACTACTAAGTTGTCCCTTTATTATTACCTCACCATTGCTAGTTAGTTACGCTAGTTAGTTACCTTTGCCCGTTGACATGAGGATGACGTAACAATTAAACAATTAACCAAATGTAACAAATAGCAATGCTATAATGGCTACTTGACGAGGTGACACAATGGAAGTTTTAACAATGCACAATCAAACAATTAGAAGGATAAATAGATACATTCACCCCCGGCAAACGCATTCTCAAAAGCTCAGGAAGGGTAATTTTTCCTGTAGATCGGCTCTTGGGTTTGAGAACAGTGGCTTAAAATGCGGTTCGCATTACAGTATCCGCAGTGCTCCCGTCATGGTGAACGGCGTGAATCAGGGGCCCAAGGTAAGTCATGATACATATTCCAAAGCAGTCGGTCCACCTTAGGCTCTCCCAGAGTCCCCTGTGTCATTAGCAGACTGTGCCACTGGGTGTATTAATGACCTTTGAGGCAGAGGTGGAGCCTTTGGAAATGAATGTGGGATGAATGATTTACGGATATTTGGATGATTGGACCTACAGTGGCATTAGACCTCTGCTCTCATCACCTTCATTAAGTTTCCCCTCTTCCATCCTTCCTCCCTCGTAGGTGATCAATGACGTTAATTCCAAATCAATGACAATCGTATTATCGGCTGGTTCTCTGGCAGCTGGTAGGTGGAGAGAACCTAATTTAGCAATTCATTACGTAGTTCGACATGGCATCCCCTAAACATCGTGTCCGGGGCTGACTGGCATCTTGTCCTCGAATGACGATGGGGAAAAATTGTGTGTGTGTCTGTGTATGTGTGGTCATGTATGTATTACACTGTGGGGACTCGATGTTGTAAAAATCTGTTATTTTGATGCATTTTCATAAAAATCTGTGAATGCAATCAAAAAAACAAAAAATGGCTCATAGTTTATTTTTGTTCCTTATGGTTAGGGTTTGGGCTGAGTCGGCTTAAGGTTGTCATTTTTGGGATTAGGGTTATGCACATAGAAATGAGTGGAAAGTTGCCATAAAATTATGAATATGTGGACTGTGTGTGTGTGTGTGTGTGTGTGTGTGTGCGTGTGTGTGGTAGGACACAGATGGTGACACATGTGACCTCACCCTTAGCATTGTCCCACTCACATGGACGGGAGGTGTCACTCCCCCCCCCCCCAATTGGATGATGTTGAGTGCATATTTCCGTCTTTCGCAGAATGCCAAATGATATAAAACGCGGTGACCTCGTTTTCACCTATTTCTGTTGTTTCGCCCATTCACTGAAATGACAGATTCACAAATAGAAGTTTTTTGAGGGAAATAAACACTCTTGGCATGAACACCATAAGCATATTTTTTCCTAACCTTTTGAGTCCCGTGCGAATGTTCTGCACAGCACGGTATGAAACCAGTTCCCTACTGAATTCCCCGTTAACATACAAATCCATATCTAAAATTAAAAGCAGTCAGCTAACGAAAGCCCTACTTTATAAGGCTTCGCTGAAAGGCTGCTCCATTTAAGGTCATTTCCATGCCTGGGCTGCTAGTGACGGACTGGTCACTACCATCATCAATTATAGCAGGACTTTTACTGTCCCTTAGCTGGGCTATTACCTGCTACATCCCTTTCCTTGTCAGTGTGTTAATTTCCAAAGATGAAATCAAAGCCTATTTTTAAATGACTATTTATTTGTTTGTTTCTTCATTTATTTTGCTTTTCATTGAATGCTGTAAACGGTGATGGGTTGGCGTCCCGCGCTAGGCTGTTCGCTGGCTTATAGATTCCGGAATAAGTTCCAGACCGACCAAAACCAAGTGCGACCCTCGATTCCAAATCCAGGCCTTGTTTTCAGTTCTCCCGGGTCGCTAGTTTAATAATGACTGACTCTGATTGGTCAGAGGCTTCACACCTGACTCACAGGTAAAGGCAAGCTGGAAAATCAGCAGGGCTCAGTCCGGAAGGACCGTGATTTGAGTAGCCCTGCTGTATAATTCAAATATATATATATAATAAAAGCTTGGTCTTAATTGGCTGCAATTGGGTTTATTAGTCCAACTGGGTGAATAAATGAATAAAAATAAACATGTCGCACTCGACACAGTACTTCCTTCTGTGGCGCACACATGGTTGAGTCAAACGCTATAATGATGCCGCTACATTTTATTCTACATATATTTTCCATAAATTCCCGGTGTGGAATTACCAGAGTGTAATAAAGAGGCCTCCCGTGGCTTCATAAGTGCAATTCATTCAAAACTGGAATTCAGAACATATGGATTAAAAGGGCGCGGAGCTGCGATAGGCAAACTGTAGCTGGTACTTCACGACACTTTCAGGCCCACACTTCAGATTAACTGCAAATACATTCTTGCGAGCAAGTGCTAATGAACCGAATGGAGTGGAGCGACGACGAAAGGAAAGATGAGTGCGAAATGCGCTAAAAATACTGCAGTCAAAAGACCGGGGCTACAACTACCCGTCAAAGTACTTTTTTCTGCTCTGTAACGACAAGCAGTAGTGATGATTGCGGATTGATGCTTGATGTATGACTTGCGATCGGCGCCAAGTTTCCCTTAAGTCAACACCGCGGTGTGTCTGCTCAGAGTGGCTGGTGATGCAATATCCTCTGCGAATCACGCTACACTAGTCATTCATGTCAGACGTCGATGCTGAAGATCGCTGACTTGTGAGAGCCTGAATTCGAGCTGCCGTCGGTCCAGCAGCTTAGCCTAGATGCTGGCTTGTCTCTGTTCGCAGCACCGAGCCCCTTGCATTGCCACTATACCCGACCACGTGACTTAAACTTCATGCGCTTGGCTGCGTCGGCCCTAGCCGACACCGATGAAGACATTGGGCCCGGTGCCTGAGCCCTTGCTCAGACAGATGGTCCTATGACGCAGGGTTCTTCCCCTCCAAATCTATCTGGGCATCTCCCCAGATTACTGCAGACTCCCCACTGGCACGCCGGACCACACAGCACATGGAGGAGAGCAAAGACCATTTTAGACGGGTCCCGGGGGCATCTACCGTTGCATCAGAGGCATGCCTTTATAAAACATCTGACCTTTCATATTTACAACTACGCATATTTCCATGTGATATATCCACAGTTGTATGCTTTTTGTTGTATTGTGGTCCTATGATTTTTTTTTGTTGGATTCTGAAAAGCCCATTCAGAGCAGTAAGGAGAAGCTTGCATTAGCTGATATTACCGAAAAATATTAGACATATTTAAGTGTATTAGACAGGATGCTAATGTATGCAAAGAAACCCAACCTAATTACTGTATATAAAACTCGTACTGAACAATACATTCATAGCATTTAGATACAGTCCACTATTTATGATATGGAAAGTTGAGATCAGAAAGAAAATGGCAAAATTTTGGCGCGCATTTATGGCATTGCTTGATGAAAAACTTGTCGTTCATGGTGACTGGTTGATATATCCACCCAACTCTCCATCACACAGGATGTAACTCTCTTACATAGCCTGATGTGGTTCCTTCATTTGGTAATAAAAGTCTTTCAAACTCATTTATCATTCAAGGATTTTTGTATGTTCCTTAAACAATAAAAGTTTCTGTTTTGTGTGTTTTATTTGTCTATATTAATGCTGTTTAATAGTTAAAGATAAGCAAAATGAGTCTTCATGGATGCTGAAAAAAAGCTTGTAGTATCTGACCACTTTGCATAATTGTCTGCGAAAAAAAATATAATTCACCGTGAAAAATGGCATTCGGCATAAAACTGTGTTCAGTGGCATTTGGCATAAAACTGTGTTCAGTGGCATTCGGCATAAAACTGTGTTTAGTGGGATCGTTTTACTTGCTGTGCCTTCAGTTTCACTGAGTTTAATCAAACATTTTGAAAAAGAAATGTTTTTTGACCAACAAAAATAAAGTTTGCGTTAGTTGCAGGCAGTCTTGCTGTTTCAGTGTTTCACTGTCACACGTTAATGCTGCCCGGGTCTTCAGAAGGAGAACACAGACCTTCTTGGTGGGCTTCCCAAAGTGGGCTTACTACTGTCACCATGTCCCCCAGGGTCCCCCAAGCGGAGACACTTCCAGCGACAGCGTGCCGCCAGCGAGAGCATGGACCAGGAGGAGCACGAGAACCATCGCGCCGACATCATCCAGTACATCGCGCGCAGGCATGACCCCGCCTACTGCTGTGGCGTCCCCGCCCCCAGCTTCCTGTCCCCGCCCTCCAACCCACCTCCCTCCCTCGGCAGGTATCTTTAATTCCTTTGGCACTCATCCACTTCACCACATCTTCACGGCTCCTGGTGAAGGTCCCATCCCGCTGCCCATTGTCCAAGGACACATCCTGCACTGCACGTTTCGCATTCAGCATGCTAACTTTAACAGAAGCCGCTGCATGCCGAGTGAAAGCGTCGCATTCTTCATTTTATATAACGGGAATGTTACACATTGATACTGAGGCAACAGTTCTTCATTCCGGCGGCTCAACAAGAAAGTCGCAGTGGCGGTTAATAATGTCCTTCGGTTCATTTTCTCATAAAAAGGTCAAATCAGAGACCTTCAACATAGTTTAGTTAGTAAAGGCTCCAGAATTGCAGTGTGGGGTTGGTCATGGAGCGGGGAACCAGTGGCCCCACCCACTGCCATTTCCCTGCGATGGAGACGTCTGTCGGGGCTGCACGGTGTAAGCGTTGGTTATCGAGTGTAAGAATCGGACCCCCTGCCTCTTTACACATGGAAGAGAGCTTTCAGACAGCCAAGGCAAAAAAAAAAAAATCAGAGAGAATGTCCTTCCCAAGCACATTTTTAGCTTGTGGTCCTGGCATGCAGCATTTAAACGGCTGAAGACTGTAGCATATTTAAATATTGTATGAGAGACGCTAAATAATTCAGTGAGAAAGTTACAATCTTGTCATAAAACTTAGAATTGTGGAGTGGCAATGAATTGTTTCTTTACTTAACACATGTTAAGTTAGTAATAGTGCTTAGGAAGATATACAAAGTTAATAAATCAATACTTTACATTAAATAACATGAATGATTTAAGTAGGTCTTTTTTTAAGTGTGGTATAAAGGGATGTTAAGGGATATAAAGCTGTAAGTTTGCGGTGGCACGTTGGTTCATTTGGCAGCGCCATTACCTCACACCATCAAGTGTGAGGATTTCACTTTCCATCTTCTTCCCATGGAATGGTATCCCATCCAAGCTGACCCCTATTCTGGGATTGACTGTATACTCTCTGTGACCCTGATTGGAAAATGCATTGCAGGCATATGGCTGTGTTTGCTCAGAATGCATGTGACATGACTATGTTTTTGATGTGTAACCCTTAAATCCATATGACATCATCTATTCTTGTTAACCATATCACTGTTATAGTTTTACTCTCAGCATATGAGAACACGCTCAGATCTCCACTCTAACATTGGTGCGACACGCTACGCCCCCTGCAGGTTAGAGGTTGAGGTGACGGTGGAGCCCAGCTGTAGTGGAGGGAGAGGAGTGATCGGCGCCTCCCCGGAACCTCAGGAGGAGGGGGCAGAGGCGGGTGCAGCCTGGCGGCTGGAGAGCATGGAGCCCCAGATGCTTTACCGCGACATCTGGACCCTGCGGGCTTCGCTGGAGCAGTACGCCTCATCTGACCAGAGCAGCAACAACGACAAGGACTCTGTGCGGAGTGACGCTGACAGTGTCTGCTCCCTGGGGGGTGGCTCCGAGAGGCGGGGGCTGCCCAGCTACCCCTCGCAAGACGTTGGGGATGAGCTGGAGGGGGATGTGGAGGTGAGCGGCGAGGAGGCCCAAGGCAGGGGGGGTAAGCAGGACAGCGTGGACTCAGAAAGAGGGAGTGACGGGGAGTCTGGGAACCGGAAGCTGCTTCAGATGGATAGTGGCTATGCCTCCATCGAAGCCCCCTGCAGGGCCCCGGAGGAACTGCGGTTGTTCGGCAGCTTGGGCAGCCCCAAGGACAAAACGGCGTCCGAGAAGCGGTGGTTCTTCACCAGCGCTGGGCGCAAGGGCACCGTGTGCGAGAGCTTCGAGGCCAGCCTGGAGGAGGAGACGGAGGACGAGGCGGCCGGGGGCGGCGGCGCTGAGGCCGAGAGCCCTATGGGCTGGTCGCCATACGGCCAGATGTTCACGTCCCGGGAGCCGGCGCAGCGCCTCCGGCGGCGGGACTACAGCATCGACGAGAAGACAGACGCGCTCTTCCACGAGTTCCTCCGGCACGACCCCCAGTTCGACCAGCAGGAGTCGCCGCTGCGATCTAAGCACCGCTCCCGCGTGCACCTGCGCAAGCAGTGGCAGCGTTCCAAGCAGTACAGCGACCCCGGTGTACGTTTGGCGCTGCCCCTCGACCGCCAGCGCAGCCCGCTGCGCCGTGGTGACAGCGTCAACTACCCGCTCGACACGTGCTACCAGAGCACACTGCCGCGCATCGTCAGTGCCCCCGACGAGGAGGCCAGCGAGGGCGCGTCCAGCGCCGGTGAGCCTGAGTGGGCGGAGCCTGAGGACCGGCGCAAGGTCAGTCCAAGCAGTAGCGGCAGCAGCCGGACCATCAAGGAAGAAGAGGGTCGGTTATCCTGCTCTCCTCCTCCCGGCTCCGACGGCACGCTGGAGCAGCCCGAGGATGGCCGGCAGCCCAAGCACCCCCCCGAGCCACCTGACGAGCGGCTGGCCCCGCCCCCTCCCGGCTACGGGCCGCAAACCATCACGGCCGAGCTGACTGATAAGCTCACTGCCAATCTAGAGGACAGGCTATACACCAGCCTCCGCAAAGCCAAGGACAGCCCCGAGTGCATGGTTGCCGTCACGCGCGCCTCTCCTGACCACAGCCCAGTGTAGCGGGACTCTGCTTTCCCCTCCAGTTGCTCCTCACAGATTCTTCAATGTTAATTCCACTCTCTGGCTGTCCAGCGTCCCCCCCCTAGATGGAAGATGACCAGTTGGAACAATCCAGAAACCAACTCGTATCTTACGTTTCTTTAATTCTTTTCTTTTGTTTATTTTACTCCTGTATGCCTTTTCCCAGTGTGGTAAGTGAAAACTTAAGGAACGTATGTGCCCTGTGTGCTATTCATTCCACTGTGAAATCGGGTGCTATTTAATTGGGTTGGACCACTGCGGTGAGGAGGAGGTGTGACCTGCTGACAGACGCCTGGGCTAGATTATCAGTTATTAGCTAGCTATTAGCTTAGCTTGTGGTAACAATTCTGTTTAGGGTCGATGCTCAACATAGCCATTGAAAAGGGCTTATTACTGAGAGCTATCAAAGTACTTAAGGACTTATTAATGAATATTAACTAATTCATAGATCTATTTTTTTTCTTAAAATATTCTACTTATGCACTGACCATATAAAACAAGGTTTAACGTGTTATTTTTAATTAAGACCCCTTTAAAGAATTTGTATCAAACCTGTATGAAATAGAGCGATTGGCACTTCATTCATTAATTATTTTTGTCACGTTATACCGGTTTTAAGACAAGTCAGTATGGATTTATTTTGCTTCGTATTTATATAATTTCAGAGGGCACTGGAACAAACAAACACAAAGAGGGTTTACTGAGAAATTATTACACTGTATCTAAATCATACGCCTTTTATTTGAAAATACATTTTTCCATTTAATTTACAGGCAGCTTATATGTATGGATCCCCTCCCCAGCCGCATACCATCTGCTGTCTAGGAGGTATTAAGTAAAAAGATTAGCTTATTAGCGGAGCGTAGAAAAAGCGCGTTTGTACAATTGCATCCATCCATCTCTTCACGCGCGGTAAAAGTGCTCCGTCGTTTTTGTCCCACTCTGCGGTCAGTAGGAGGGTCATTCTGCAGGGTAATACTGGTGAATGACACATTACTGCAGCTGTGGGCACTAGAGCATGTATGGGATTATATTTTATCACAGCGCATTTTAGACAAGCCCGTATTACATTTATGTACGTTATGCGGGGGGGGGGGGTCACTGTAGTAAAACAGCTAGGTCAGAGTAAGAGTAAATACTACGTGATATGTAATGCAGCAGATGCCTTCCTTTGGTGTGCATCCGTACGTGCCATAGAATGCCATTATAGTCACGCGCAGGGAAAGTGGAAATATTTACATTTTTACTTCTTACACATTTAGCAGAAGCTTCTGTCCAAAGCAATGTGCAAGTGAGGCAGATAACGTATAACAACGATACGTGCTGTCGAGGAGCAGGAGGGATTCAACAACGTTTAACGAAGCAAGAATATAATAATACAAATAATTAAGGTTTCTGGCTACATAAGGGAATCTTCTATCTGTCTTTTTATTAAGAATAGTTTTCTATCAGTTTTATTTGCAGTGTAAATGGAAAAATACTTTTTAATAGCATTCGTTGTATAATCTGACTGACATTCACTCAATAAAAGTTGCCCCCGCCTCTCCGACCGCATGAAGTGCAGTGTGAGACAATAGGCCGACTTTAGCAATTGAATGCGTTTGATCGTCAAACAGAGGATATGGCAGAGCTAACCAAACACATGCTATTTTTAGCGGCCGTATTCGCCTTAATGTCGGGAAGCGGTATCTCGTGGTGGCTATCACAGACGGCACGCCTGTTTCTTTGCATGTTGACTACTCTCAGTACATCCCGCAATTACTGATCATCTGCTTAATAGTGAGCCATAAAGGGTATTTGCTTTTCAGGCATGGGGACGAATGATTTATGACGCTGTGCCAATAAACCCTTCGAGTTGGTCAAATGTAGAGCTCCTGTATTGATGACATTCTCCATTTAACGGATATTTGCATAGCATGGAGTTGAAGGCCACATGTCTATCAGATAATAACAGATTTAATAAGTTTGCTTATTGAGGCCACATCTTATGGTGGATGGTGACTGTGTGTGTGTTGCTGAAAAAACATGGAAGGTCACTCATTACATCTTTTATTATGGTGTAACTTGCTTCCAAAAAGATCTTCACAGGTACTTTTATGTTTTTTGTACTTTTAAACAGGTACACCTGAACTTATGCGTTAGTATGGCTACTGTCTTTGAGCTTTATAGCACTTAGGTAAATAGATAGTAGTGATCTCAAGTTTATAAAAGCAGTCAGACACATTAGGATGAGTAATGTTGTAAAGATAGATCCAGGACATGGTGTTTTCGATGTCGTTTACTTGGTTTTCACTGGGAGTATTTTATTAGGAATTTTTTTAATAAGGTGAGTGTTTTTGTTTGTGTCTGCTGTGCTGAAGAGGATAGCTCTTAACTGCAATATAAATGAATAATTAGTCCTTCTTCAAAGCGAGGTTTATATACCTCACGTATGTGATTACATTTAATGCACCACTTACATTATAAGCCAGACTGACATTGAATAAAGACTAAAAAATTGAAATTATGTCTCACTGCAACACTCAGATATGAATGGTCTAAAAGTCAGTCATGCTGTGTCTTCAGAACTAGTAGCTATTTCCTATTGCAGTTGTTCTTGTTGACTGCACCATTTTACAAAGCATAGTTTTGATTAACATATCATTAACTAATAAATGGACAACTGACCTAGTTTACTCACCTCAGTAGCTGGATTAACTGGATAGAAGACAGCTTGTAGGCCACTATTTTGATCAGCTAGTGAGTTACTTTCAGGCATAACATTGAACTGGAAAAGAAGAAAATCAATATTTATCTTTAAGAGTTTTTACATTTCTTTCTCTTTCAAAATTTGTCAAGAGGCTTGTTATTTTGCTAATTAACACAGCAGTGGCTTCACGTAAATAACTTACATACAGCTTCTTCCTATCCCTGACCATACATGAGAATCATGCATGGCACTGAGTATTTATGGGTGCATTACTGCATGCATTAAAATTTGCACATATTATTGTTTCACTTTTATCCAAAATGACATTGCTGGGTATTTTATAGTTAGCCACCACTCTCCCTGCTGGCCCGATTAAAAGGTGCACTTATTCCTGAGAGTATACCCAGATCGTATTGAAGGACAGTTTACTCTGCATTGCAGTTGGTGAATACGAGTACTTTCCTCATACTGGGTGAGGCTGATATTTTTAGTAGGCAGAATGTTAATTTGTATTATGATGTTGCTTCGAATGAGTCATAAGTGAGGTGTAATATATTCCCCTTTAACTCAAGGTTTTATGAGTACTGCCTGAGCAGCAATCGGGGAGGCGTATGTCCTGTAATCCACATTCTCGGGTTGGGGGGGTTCACTGTCAGTCAGCATATCCCAAAGTGAAGTGTGCAGCTTTCAGATGACATTACTTGCACCAGTGCTGTAGGAAAAATGGGAAAAATAGGGAAACGTACGTTTCACATCACCATCGCTTCGCATCACCAAGTGACTGAGGACCTTCAAGTGTCTTTGCTGTGAAGTAGCTGCCTTTGGTTTTATTCAGGGAATCATGACTGAAAACACAATGCGTTTCTACCAGAAGAAGAATCATCTCACGTCAGTGCGCAGAATCGCATGTTCTCCCTTATTTATTTTAATATGCTGTCTTGCTTTATCTGAGTAGTTCAATAGTAAGCTTTCATAATTCTACTTTGAATTCTAGGAAGCTATAATTGCTACATCCCTTTTCATACATTCTAACAAAATTAACAAGAAAAACGAATCTGGAAAAAATAGTAATGAAAAGAGCTGAGAACTACTCACATTTGATTCCTCAGTAACTGCAGGCAATTATTTCATGTTTCATTCTTTAATAACATTTTTTAATGTTTCTTCATTCCTTTTACCTCATTTGTGAGTATCAGGCTATTTTTTCCAATGTGCTTTCACTTTTTGTTGGAGCTAGAGGTAAATATTGTACATTTGTACAACGGACAAACTTGTAAGAAAACCAAAAGTTATTAGCTGTAGTTAAATCCCATTTTCACAATGAGCATTGCCTTACTTACACTGCCAGAATAATTCCTGCAGATTTATAAGCTTTTACACTCAGCATAAGTCCTCAATGACCCCGGATCTTGCGTGTGCAATGAAAGCCGGCATTAAAAATTTGTCTTTTGCGATACGGTCTCTCGTTTTACGATGTACCCCCGGGGGGGCCGGGCCTCTCAGTCGCCGCGTTGTATGAGTTATTGTGCAGCACTGATGCCCCAACCATGTGGGACAACCAGCTGAGTTAGCTGTAGACCACTCACTGCCCAAATCTCATTTTGCTGTAGCCACAATCGACTGGGAGCTCAGCCAGTCTAAAAAACCAGCAGAGTCCCAGCTTATGATGTCAACATCTTTGTATGACTTGCTTATGGCTTGTGATTTAACTGGAGATGCTGTAACAGTTCTGACCTTTCAAAACACGTAGGACCACGTTCCGCGATGTCGACGTCAAGGGAACATGAATTTTGGTTGACTGAGCAACGTTATTGGGATATGATTTGACATATTGTTTTAGAAGTATATAAACAACAATGTAAATGCATAAAAATATATAGACAGTCATATATATTAATATATATATTTTTATGTAGATCAAATTAGTTTAGTATAAAGAATGATTGGAGACTGATTACTCTGCCTTCTTATGTGTCAAGACACTGATTCAAGATTTCTTTTGTATCATAACTACTTTGGGTATTCATGAGTATTCCTGCGTATCCCATTCATGAGTATCGGCCCATTTTAGATACGCGTCTCCATTAGATTTGTTTATACTTAAGCTGATTCTCGGGCTGTTAGAGATTACGATGGGCACTGGAAGCAGCCTGGCTGACACACTGATACATTACCTGCCTACTTTTGCATGTTTTAGTGAAGCAGTGTTTACCCTGTACTGAATCAACAGCATAATTGTTGATGCAGTTTTCTTTTTTGTATATTTAAAATAAACCATTCAAATAGCATTAGTACTCTAGGGTTGTTTTTTCCTTTTTACTTTATGGATTCTGTACCATCATGTATTTATTCATGCCATGCAAGCAGATGGATGAGGTTTTGTGAAATATATTTCAAAGAAAAAAATATTTCTGTATTCCTGCTTGTGATGTGTTTTGCCTGTTTCTGAAATATATATATAAAAAATCGAGCACTTTCAGAATTTGCCTTTGCTGAGCCAGACTTTAACGCCTTGCGGGACCAAACGATGTATATACATGCATTTATTTTTTGGGGCTCTTGTTTTTCCAATTAGTAAATAAAGAAGAAAGCATATTGTCAGTTTTGTGGGGATACTTTTCATCAGCCGTGAGAAATAAGATCCAGTCCAGTTGAATTCTCCTGAATACCTGAATAAACTCTATAAAATCTATGCTAACAAATGGAAAGACTCCATAACATTTATGCCCGCTGTAACAATAAATGACATGATGCAATTTATAACCATGTACAGTCAGATCAATAGAGACCAGGAGAGAAACATTACCTCAACAAACCCCCCCCCCCCCCAAAAAAAAATAAAAAACTATGGGCCCCATGAAGACAGAATTTCCAGTAGCTACATTTAAGGATATAACGTAATACAATTATTTAAATGATAGGATCGTGTTTGTTATTTTGAATTTTTGAAGATAGTTTTCAGGATAAAATTCCTACTTTGAGATTTCGCGCTACTAACTTCCTACTTAAAGTTCCTTTTAAAACTCTATGGGCTGTTTCATTGCTGAGTGAACCGGCGCAAACTCGCCCGGCAGAAGGAGAATGTACCATCATACCTCCCGTGTCTTTGATGCTACCCTGTTAGAACACAACTGAAGAAGCGTGTGCAAAAATGTAAGAATAATATCAGAAAAAGTTATTAAATTTGGCCAATCAATCCGCCAGTGTGGCCATTCAATAAATGAGGAGCATCGCTTCAGGCTGTCGAAAGCTTGACAATTTGAAACCACTGACCAACACAATGATAGCAGTGCAAAGCAGCTTATGGGAGCCTGTCCAGCCTCATTTTCACTGCATTCCAGTTCACACTGGATTCAGGAGCAATAAAGGCCAGTGAGATCCTATCAGAGGACAGACATGGAGAACAAGGCCGTCTTTGCACATCAACTGAATAGTTAACATTTAAGAAACAGACTGAAGACCAAATGTATTTGTTTCTGTTGAGATACGTCACCATGCATCTGTCATTGGGACAGCGACAGGAGGAACAGGCGATGAAGCCATGGTATCAACCTGCTCCTCAACTACTTTTAGACATGTGTTGAATTATCCATCTATCCATATTCACGGGGTCATCATAGGTCACGGGGGGATCTGGAGCCTATCCTAGAGGTTACGGGAACAAGGCAGGGAACAACCCAGGATGGGGCAGAAACCCATCGCAGGGCACACTCACACACCAGTCACTTACACACCAGTCACTCACTCGCGTTTTATATTCCACTAAGTAGTGACGGGAATATAATGTCAGAAAGTAAGACACTCTCATCAGCAGAGTCTCTGGGCTACTATTTGCAGGACATTGAGGTAAAGCAGGTAAAAATAGGAGATCTCCAGTGGCGGCATCGCTGAAGGTGACCGTGCGTCCTGTGTGTCTTCCCAAGATCCTCTACTGTTGTCACAAAAATCCCTCACTAAGATGCGCACTCAGTAGTGCACTTCCTAGTACTGCATCCGAATTCAGTATATCTTGCTGTTTACCATGTAAATTCTGCTCTCTCCCAGCGCATGATCAATAGCTTGAAGAACCAGGATATAGAGTAAGAAGGAGAAAAACTACTCCCACAAATGACTAAGAGCTGTTTAAAAAACATGGAGGCATATTTTTCTATCTGGAATGACAAATTTGCCCATTGCATTTCAGGCTTGTGACCTGGTGTGAGAATTCAGATTAACATTGCAAACAGCGCACTGAGATGCCAACACGTGTGCATATGTGTATAGATCTGCACACACTGACAGACACAGAGTGGAGTGGTCTACATGGAGATGAGAACCTCCAGATGACGATCCGGTCACAGAGTGCAATTCTGAAATGTCAAACCACTGATCTAATCTCGGAGTTGAAAGTTAGGTGTAGACGGACCAGGCCATGAATCCAGACTATAAGGCAGTGTTATGTACAAGAAGCAAACTTAAGATGGAGAGAAAAGATGTCACAACAAAGTGAGAGAGGTCTGGTATTCTAACTGATAAAGGAACTTAGGTGCACGCAGTCAGGAACTGGCAGAGTCCATTTAGCGTTCAGGTGAGGGGGGATCCTCGGCAGTTATGCATGGGAAAAAGCAAGGTCTGCGAGAATGCGAGAAAGAGGCACCCTCTAGAGCCACGTGGAACTTTCCATTAGCACCCAATAAAGCAGCACCCGCTCTAAGAGCCCAACACTGAGGTGATGCAGTCACTCAGGTGCATCATGGGAGCTTCTGTGACTGAACACAGACCCCTATGGTTGACTCACTGGTAAATCCTCACCAAGGCCAGACCACCCCCTGAGGGGGGTGGACTCTGACTGACTGCGACATCGTAGGCAGCAAATCTAAGTGACAAATTACACAGCTTGCTCCCTGTTGCTAGGTGTGGGTGAGGTTTACCTCAGGTAAGCGGCGATGACTCACATGCCCTCGGTTGTAGAGCTGTCCAAAACGGCTGGGCCACAGAAACTCCTCAACGGCATCGGCAGTCAACACAAGTCCTTGTGAAGACAGACTATTAGGGGAAAGTCTCACATACAAAATGGCCAAACATAAGGCTTTCTCTACCAATGTGCTCAAAGCATGCTGGTACCTCAATAGGAACAGTTCACCTGCATGCTGGTACATCAATAGGAACAGTTCACCTGCATGCTGGTACCTCAATAGGAACAGTTCACCTGCATGTTGGTACCTCATTAGGAACAGTTCACCTGCATGCTGGTACATCAATAGGAACAGTTCACCTGCATGCTGGTACCTCAATAGGAACAGTTCACCTGCATGTTGGTACCTCATTAGGAACAGTTCACCTGCATGCTGGTACCTCAATAGGAACAGTTCACCTGCATGCTGGTACATCAATAGGAACAGTTCACCTGCATGCTGGTACCTCATTAGGAACAGTTCACCTGCATGCCAGTCACACTCTAGGCCTGCAGCTGTGCAGTATGAGCTGTCCTCTTTGCAAGTCTGGATCTGACCTACACAGTTTTGGGGGTGGAGGTGTTCCTCGCATCAAAAATCACCCTAGTTACCAGCCTGAAATACTCACCCATGCAATTCATCTAACCAGTCATCCGAGGCAACCAGGAATTAAATTGAAAGTCTTTAACAAAACCTATATCCAGCCTTCCCATTACATCTGGCCAAGCTGTGACTCACCCAGGAAGTCAGGCAGGAGACTTATTAAAGCAGACTGCAGGGGCAGCCCCAGCTCTTACCACGTAATGGGTTTATATGCTCTGTGACGTGTCCCGTATTCGATGGGCCGGTGTTCTTCCTCCACTTTTTCTCACTCTCAGCCTTAGAAGATAGTGGAAGAACATGTGGGAGATTGAAGTGAAGTGGAGAAGATCCTGGACATTCTTATTGAAATTGAGACTCATGCTTCACATGAGAACCGATCCGCCCCGTATCACACGGAGCGAAAGGGACAATCCCTCTGCAGTGCAGCTTCACCTGCTGTCCCCATCAGGTGCGCTTCCACAATTTGGGGGCTTAATGTTTAGATAAGAATGTCCCAATCCGGTCCTCGGGGATCCCCAGACGGTCCACATTTTTGCTCCCTTCCAACTGCCTGCCTGAAAGTCCACATTTTTGCTCCCTCCCAACTGCCTGCCTGAAAGTCCACATTTTTGCTCCCTTCCGGGAGCTCAGAGGGAGCAGAAATGTTTACTGTCTGGGGGGTCCCCGAGGACCATGTTGGGAAAAACTGCTTTAGACATTTAGTGCTAATGGACTGATGGCAAACAATGAGTCATTCCTCATAAGAAAGGTTCCGAACTTTAATGCGATACTGTTGGATTTGAGTCCCATTAATGAATTATGCCTGACTTTTGGTTGTCCGATTAATCATCATATACGTATTTTGTTAAATAAAACACCTCTTTCGGGAAAGTTACAGCAACACCCTGGTCAGCATAATCAACTCCATGCTGCCGGAGGCCCAGGTTCGAGTCTCCGCCCGAGTTCTATGTGTGGGGAGATTGTTTTTTCATCTCTGCGCTGTCATGGGATTTCCTCTGGTTTCCCCCCACAGTCCAAAAACATGCCAAGGTGTATTGGAGTCACCAAACTGTCCCTTGTTGCGGGCTTGGTCATGAATATATTCTATCGTGGGGGGTAAAAGGGAACAAACCCTGTTATTTTGACCTTGTGGGGACATTTTTTCAGCCTCCACAAGGGAAAACTCAAATTTATAAAAATCTGTGACTGCAATCAAAAAATGCCAAAAGTCATGCATTTTGTTTGGTTACTTATGGTTAAGGTGAGGGCTGGGTGGGGGTTAGGGCTGGGTGGGGGTTAGGGCTGGGTAGGGGTTAGGGCTGTACTTGCTGGGATTCGGGTTTTCCCCATAGAAATGAATGGATGGTCCCCGCAATGTATGTAGTTGTGCATTTGTGTGTGCGTGTGTGTGTGTGCCATGCGATGGGTTGGCGCCCATCCTGAGCTGTCCCCCCCTCCACTCGTGCCCGTAGACTCCAGACCCCCGATAACCTGCCTAGGACAAGCAGGTATAGAAAATGAATGAATGAATCAATGAATGACGGAATGAAAACAAGGGTTAAGCAACAATCAGTCAGAGTCATACATGTGACTAGTTTATGGGGTATCCTTTAAAGCACTGTAATGCAAGAAGATACTTTCTTATTAGCATATTAAATGCACTCGCCACATTTCCTTAAAGCACTTTAGCTCCAGCCAATAACAGAAGGACGAAGGGCGCCAGAAAAAAATGTCTCGCCTGTGTTTTAATTAAACGGAAGTCTTTCTTCCCTTGTGCCTTTTAAAAGTCCGGGTAGAAGTCCAAGACTGCAGCGGCGTGTGAGTCACAGGTAGGGGAGTCCACAGGAACGAACAGGTGTCGTCAAGAGATTGGGGGGGTGTGGGGGGGGGGAGGAAATCCCGAGAAGCTGATTAGACTGCAGCAGCTCCCTTGTGGCCCGCCTCCCACACAGACTCCCACACACGCACGGGCTCGGTGCTCTTGGGTGAGACGCCGGCCTCCGCACAGACCCCGGCAGTGGCGTCTGTCTCCAAGCTGTAAATCTTCGGCATTATTATTTCAGGAGCACGAGTCAGACGTTCCCTTAAAGCCCCAAACCCCACCGCGGCGTAGGAGCGCGACTCGGGCGTGTCCTTAAAGCCCCAAACCCCACCGCGGCGTAGGAGCGCGACTCGGGCGTGTCCTTAAAGCCCCAAACCCCACCGCGGCGTAGGAGCGCGGCGTAGGAGCACGACTCGGGCGTGTCCTTAAAGCCCCAAACCCCACCATGGCGTAGGAGCACGACTCGGGCGTGTCCTTAAAGCCCCAAACCCCACCACAGTGTAGGAGCACGACTCGGGTGTGTCTTTAAAGCCCCAAACCCCACCGCGGCGTAGGAGTGCGACTCGGGCGTGTCCTTAAAGCCCCAAACCCCACCGCGGCGTAGGAGCACGACTCGGGCGTTTTCCTTAAAGCCCCAAACCTCAGATACAGAGGAAATTAAAGAATGTAAATCACGTGCATAAGACGGCATTTTTCATTGACAAGTGAAGCTACCTGACTGGATGTCACCGTAGGTGTTATAATCTCCAGATAGCATCTCAAATCTCAACTTTAAATATGGACACTGGGTACTTTGTCATGCAGTCGTTCAATAACGATGCTGCAGGATTCAGGAGATCATTTGTCTAGTTCAACAGTCCCCTAATTAACATGCATTTCAATTATACAGCTGCAGTGAGTCTGAGGTTCAAGCTGGCAAACTGCTCGCTTCAACCCTCTGAGACACATTCGGGAGTCATGCGGCTTGTGTGAGCATTTGCGTGTGAACTCGAACCCGGTAACACATGCGAGATCCCACCCCTGGCTGATCTCCTCCAGTCCCGGACCAATGAGCTTGTCTCGATCAACGTTGATGTTCCTCTCATTTTACAGTATATTTCATGAGTTAATACAGATGAAGGCCTGTGCAAATATTTACTGCATCCCAGGACAAACAAATAGATTGTATGTGGCACTGATACCATATATATTCTAGGCGAAGAGAAATCTCGACATAAACAGGGATCGCAAGAAAACAGCGCACACAAGTTGTGAATAGAGCAACAGAAAAGTCAACATTTTCCCTTCATAAACACACACTGACATCAGGAGTGACAGGCTGTCAGTTAATCCCAAAACAATCCACTGCAGAGCAGAAATATCAGCCCATGGTGGCATGAATACACTGGAGTTTATTTGGAGCAGCAGTGGAAACGTCATGTGGATGTTAGTCGGCCTGATAAGAGTGAAGCCAAATGGTTTCCAGTCAAAAGCACGCCTGGCGAATCTGAGGGACTGCGACGCCTGACAAATGGGGTTAGCGGCGGCGTCCCTGATTATCCCTCGGCCCAAACAGGCAATCAAAACCCACGAAATCACGCTCGAGGCCCCCCTCGCTTCCGACCAGACCCCTCCCCTCTCTGTGACACTTATCTTCAATTGCTGGTCGCTGAGGTTGTTAAAAGAAAAAGAAAAAAATCAACAAAAAGGAGCGTGTGTCAAATTTTGGACCTCTGATGCAATCAGGAACGGAGGAGAAAAAAAAAAAATCAGATGTTAGCACACGAAAAAAGGCAGAGCGGAAAATATACAGAGTCTGACTAACTGCAGCAGCATGAGTCACGCAGTTGCCATGGCAACCACCACACACTTCAGTTCCTAATAGACAATTTCAAGGACTTTGAAGTAACCAGTTAAAAAAAACACAATGATACATTTTTAAATCCTATACCTTAGATTCCAGAAATGAAAAAAAAAATGAGTGGAGAGCATTCTATGGGCACATAATGCAACAGTACGACCAAATAAATGCTTTTAAACGTTATATATATATATATATATATATATATATATATGTAGATATAGCTGGGGAGTATTTTTCATACATAACAATGAACGCAGTGTACCAGGGATGGTGGGGTCAGCTCAAATAATTCTCAAGCTGTCATCAGGGCCAGTTCGGCTCTCCAGCATCCTTGCCGAAACACGTTCACACATCACCGCATCGGCCCACGAGTACAACCGGCGCGGAAATCCGAAATCTCGCACGCAACTGAGGGGGCACGGGAGTGGAGGTGTTTGCAGAGGCGTCTGTGACTCTCACGGCTTTTACCTGCCCGCCAATTACCACCCACAAAAGCACCATTTACAGAACTACTGTATATGGCAGTGAAATGGTGTCTGTGACAAAGGTAAACGCAGAGTGGGCTTCCACACGAGGAGAACGCAGCACCGTCCATAACGCAACATAAATCACCCTGTAAGGCCCAGGCCTGCAAACAGACAAACAAAAGGAAGTATAATTTAGCTCCCGACTGAATATAAATGAGATATTGGAGAAGGCACTTAACTGATTAATTGGCAGAGTGCTAAGCATGAACGGAGGAAGAGAAACAGCGGGAGGGAGAGATGAAGTCCTGAGAGAGAGACGAGCAGAGGAGGGTTCCAGAATTTTCCTGGGATATGATTTCAAGCTGGGGCCACTTTATTAGGTACACCTAGCTGGCACCAGGTAGAACAGTATTTCCAAGCCTGATCCCCGGACACCCCCAGATAGTCATTGTTGAGCTGTGAGGAAATAAGAACGTGGACTGTCTGGGGGGTCCCTGAGGACCGGACTGGGAAACACTGGTGTAGAAGGCGCGAACTCCTCCACGTGACCTTTGACCTCTCTCACTAACAAGGTGCCTTCATCCTAAGGGTTGCCACTGACTGCATGCTTATATTGTACCATCCTCTATAAACCTTAGACACTGTAGTGCATGAAAATGTAAGGAGGGCAATTGTTTATGCAATGCTGGAATCATCACGTTTAGCACCAACAATCACACAACCTCATGGATCTCTTTCACCCTGTCTGCATGCTGTATGTGTTTCCTTGCATTCGCATGATTGGCTGTTTGGAGAAGCAGGTTGTTTGCATTAATGAGCAGGCATAGCAAACAATGTCACTGATAATCCATACAGGGCACAATGTAGGGGACACCCTGAAGGAGGCGCCAGACCGTCCCAGGGTGCCCACACACACGGCACAGAGGTGGAAAATTGAGGTCCAGAAAGTACAAATCCAGACAAAGGTTTTGTTTCAACCAACCACTTGAGTATAAAGAGTCACAGTCACAGAGTACTCAGCTGTGGGTTGAAACAAAACCTTGGTCTGGATTTGTACTTTCTGGACCCGAACTTTCCACCTCTGACGAGGAACAAATTAGAGCAGGGGTTCTTCAAAGGTCTGCATCAGATTTTTGTTTATAGTCAGAGACCCGGAATAATTTTTTATAACAAAACAGCATTTCATAAACTAGAATTATGAATGAACAATAAGCTTGGATACACGCATCAATACATAAAAAAATGTCTTTGCCATGGGGGAGGGGAGTTAGGATGAGCTGTGAGTGCAAAATTTGAGATCCCCACATTGTATGTTTGTATTCTGAACCTTTTTACATTAATGTTGCTTCATAAGGTGCATTTTCAGCTCGATCCGGATTAACTTGTGGTTCAGTTTGCATCCGGTTTGGACTTCGAGAACCTCAGATATAGAAGCTGAAAAAGACAAGGGAGAATGATGCAAACCCCACTCGCAGAGCTGGGGGGGGGGTCTATGGAGCGAACCATTAGACCATTACCCAATTCCAACACCTACGACACACAGACGTGTGATTTAAATGGCACGGTATATCAAGCGATTCTTATAATTATTTATATATAAAACACATATTACCTTGAAATACACTCCAGAACCATGAATTTATGGTAATGGTGATAAATATTGGCAGACCCACTCAATGCCTAATTATGGGCTGTACAGGTCTACAGTGTCTGGCCCTAATGAGGATGCAAGGTGCTGTTTATCCTGTGTCATTATCTTTCATTGTCAGCATTTCCCATCTAAGGCTAACAGGATGACTATAACAGTGAGATCAGAGGTCGCTAGTCGTGCCGTCGCTCTGGTTGCGAGCGGCGGGTGGGCGGGCGCACGCTCGGGACCCAGTATGGATGGAGACGCGGCCCATCAGTAGTCGCCAAGACGCCACTGCCAGTGAGGAGACAAAATCAGTGAGTCACGCGTTCCACGTGTCGCAAAAGCATTTCGGGAAATAAATCACGCGTGCCGGGTCCCACTCCCCCTGGGCAACAGCTTCGCGCCATCGCGCCATCGCGCCGCTTGATGAATGAATTTTTCATGAAACCCCCCCCCCCCCCCCACCCAAGTCGAATGACTCACAGGCGGAGAGCGGACGCCCACGGACCGACGCGGCCGCAGCCAACTGGAGCTCAGCCCCCGCCGCCGAGGCCCCCGGAAAAGTGTCCCCTGTGAACGTAACGGACGTGGAGTGTGAGAGCAGAGGTGGTGGGCTGTGGGGGGGGGGGCTGGGAGACAGAAAAGAAGCACACGACTCTTAAATTTCTGAATTGCTTTTTGTCAATGGTGTTAGTTGGATGTGCAGAGCAAGAGAACAGATTACAGCTTCTGTACACGGCCAGCTAAGGGTGTGTGTGTGTGTGTGTGTGTGTGTGTGTGTGTGAGCGGGTATACCTATCCTTATGGGGACACAATGTCCCCATAA
>JAODUD010000033.1:6065840-6109279 GCA_026784285.1 Stomatorhinus walkeri | reverse complement strand
CTGCCACACTGCAAAAATGGTTCAGGAGTGGTTTGAGGAACATGAAAAACAGATCAAAGTGTTGACTTGGCCTCCAAATTCCCTAGATCTCAATCTGACTGAGCATCTGTGAGACTTGCTGGACAAAGAAGTCTGATCGATGAAGAGTCCCACCTCGCAACTTACAGAACTTTAAGGATCTGCTGCTAAGGTTTTGGTGCCAGATACCACAGGACACCGTCAGAGGTCTTGTGGCGTCCAGGCGTTGATGGATCACAGCTGTTTTGGTGGCAATGGAGGGTCCTATACAATATTAGGCAGGTGGTTTTAATGTTATGGTGAATAAGTGTATAATGTATGAAGCAGGTTTGGAGTAAGCTCTGGCACAGATACAGGAACATCCATCCTATTGGATGTTATTGGCCTCGCTCCCGCCCACAGAGTTCATTTGAGAGCCGTATTTCTTAACTGAGGATGGTTAATGTGCCTTTGCCTCTGTGTGAGTAATCCCACAAGGGGGACGCTCATAAGCTCCCGGCTAGGTGTAGGAATGTTGGAGCTCTTCCCGGCGAATAAGACAGACAGGTTCATTTGTTACAGTGGAAACCACTGACTGTTTTATGTGCGCTGAGCGGCAGCCCATATGATGCAAACGTCTTGAAGACTATTGGCATGCTTCTGGACAAGGTGATGAGCTTCTAGTAGTTCAGCTAGTAGACCACATTGGAGTCAAAACTCCCTGTTGATGAACGAAAGGAATCTGGTACTAGATAGTGAGACTAGAGCTAGTTCACATTTAGCTACTTCAGGTTTTATAAAAATCCTTTCAAACTGAAATTAAATCAGTTCTTGTGCTTTGACTGGCTTGTTTCCTTGATTGAAAGACTCATACAGCTGATTCACATTAACATTAGCAACACATGCATGATTATAGGGGGCTGACCAATCAGCACATAGAAAGAACTCCATGCTTAAGTGAAATGCAAGCCCTTTTAATCGAAATGGTAGTTTACAAATTCTATCCTAGCTCAGAGTGTCCTCCCTGGCATGGATTATCTGCTCACCCTGGTAGTAGGTCACCTTAGTTTCACGATCAGCTTCACTGTTGGGTGTCAGATCACATGCTTTCTGTTCTGCGAGCCCAGATGAACCTTGATTACTAACGGCAGCAATTAAAGGTTTCCTGGAACGTGCCGTGATACTCCTGGGTCTCTTGATTTGAAAGACAGATATAAGGTTACTGTGACAATGGCAGCAGACCTTTTCCTTCAGGAAAAACTCAAAATTAAGGAGGCATTTTATAAAAGTCCTGGAGAATGACCTCAAAGCTTCTTGTGAAACATCAGCTTTACTGATATATACTTTTATTAAGACCAACTTTTATTGTCTATCCTTTGATTGGATCTGAGTAACCTGAGTGCACCATTTAAGATAAAGCTGTGTTACTTTGGTTATTTTTCTATGACAATTTTTACTTTATAAGCTTGACTAATCAGCACATTAAATCTTTATTGTTAAATTATAGCCAGTGTCCAGACCCCTTCACCCATCTCTTAGGGTGACCAGATAATCCATGGCAGGGGGCACACTTTGAGTTAGGACAGGGTTTGTAAACTACCATTTCAATTAATAGGACCCAGGTTTCACTTAAGCACCGAGTCCATGCTGTGTGCTGATTGGTCAGTCTCCCATAAACATGTCAGTAAGGTTGTGAAACAGCTGGATGAGTCTTTCAATCAACAAAAAAAGCCAATCAAGGCACACAAACTGACTTACTTAGCCAAGCAGAGGAGCCTTTCAGTTTTAAAATAGTTTGTAAAGCATGAAGTGTCCTCCCTGATATGGATTATATTGTCACTGTCCATCTTCCTTTACCAGAGTTGGATATTTTAGGTCCATTATAATTCAGACCAAGATTTTGTTTCAATCAATAAGTTAAGTACAGAGACACTATGATGCTTTATACTCAACTGGTTGGTTGAAACAAAATCATAGTCTGGATTTTTACTTTCTGGATCTGAAATATCTACTTTTGTTCATTAGCAGTTCCAGGAAGGGGACAAGGTAGGGACGTCAAAGTACATCAGGAAACACCGCTGATGCGTCATCCCCTGCCATTTAAACCTTTTTAAAATATATGTCATTAAGTGATGTTAGCATGCAAACCTTTTATTGTGATAACACATGAGAATGTCTTGAAACCTCCATTCCCCAGTCGTGTTTCGGGGGGGGGGCATGCATATTTTCATTCCATCAGAAATATTACACAGTTGATCCAACTGAAAAATGGGCAGATTTATCAAGTTCGGAAATTTCTGGATATTTTATTGTGGCTGGATGCACTGCAAGCCTCTGGAAAAACAAGCGAGGATTCCTGCCGTAAACTGTATCTGTACAGTAAAAGAGGAACAAAGATACGCTGTTTAGTCACGAACACCGGATGAATATTATACCCAATGAATGAATTGTTTTGGGGGCAAATTACTAGCTGTTTAGGTGCCGACTGAAGAACATTCCAGAGGGTGCAACCATTATATTAGTTTGGTGAGCATTAGCTGACATCTGTATGAATCTATGTGCTTGCTGGAAGTGCTACGTGTGAAGCAGAAATGTACAAAAGTCTTGGTGCTGCATTTTCAGTGTGAATCAGGCAGAGGGACAGGCAGCAATAGCAGCAGTTTCTTTAACTTTCCTAGCCACGCATAATTAGTTATGGCCCTTCTAAACATGACCCCCACCATCAAACATGCGTGCGCACACATACACACACACACACATGCGTAGCAGTGGGTTGAAATGACTTATTGAAATGTCCCTGGGTGGTGACGAAACCGACGTAAGCCAGAGATATTGCACAAAGCAAAACTACCATAATACTTAAGCACCTTGTCTTGACAGTAATGAAATGCACATTGAACCATAAAGGGCACCGCAAAGCTCGGGGCCATTTGCCTAACTTCCGCTTCAGCTTCAGCTCTTTGCACAACCCGTCCGCAGTGTTACTCCACCAGTGACATGACCGGTCACCAGTCCTGAAAGTGTAGGTCACGCCGGGACTGTAATGCAGCGACGTAGGTGATGATTTTCTTTATTGTTTATTGGTTTTTTTCTTTATTATTTGGCTGTAAAGACAAGGGGTGCATTTCAACATCCTAACATGTGCTGGTAAGTAAAAGCAAAATTCTGTGTTTGTCCTCCACACGTTGTAACTTTCCAACAATATTTTATTTCACCGTTTAATGCAGAGAATAAAAAGTCCTTGTTTTGACCGGAAAATTATCTCCGTCAACTCATTGAAAACATATGGCAGTTTGTATTATGCAACAGTTTTTTTTTACGATTCATGTGGTTAAACTGCTCTCTTGCTTTCAAGCACAACATATTTTGCTGTCAATTCAAATAACCTCTCTATGAATACTTAAAACTGGGGGGGGGGGGGGGAGATAAGGAGGCAAACCTTCCCGGCTCTGGGGCAGTTAATATGGAGTCGTGAAAGTGAGTTCGCTCTGTGTGTAAGAAAGAGACAGATCAGGAGTTAGGCACCAGGCCTCAGAGGTTTAGCACCTGCTTGTTTAAAGTAGACAGCAAACCATGTATTTCTTATATAACTGCTTGGATTTTCAGTGCAATAAAAACAAACAAGGACTTGTATAGCCATATTTCTGGCTCTTGTGGCCTAGAGTCCATGCAAGACGTTTCGCCGCTGGGGACGTCACGTTACAAGCACTGTGTCTCCTGTTGGATTTGCGCCGACGAAAACAGAACGGCGGACCATGTGATGTAGAATAGGACACGGTGACCCCGACCGAAAAACCCCGAAATCTATTACTGTTTTGTTTCTGGTTCACTGTGGACATCTCAGAGCAGAGCGTGAGCTAGTAAGAGCCAACAAGTCAATGTGGAGTCAGATCACTATCAGCTTTAGGTACCGCAGACATGTCAAGTGAATTTCATCATGGCTGAGTGCCGCGAAAACAACACAATTACCAAAGAGCAACAACAATTGATGGCTGAGATATAAGGAGAGCATCAGACTGGCTTTGTGGTGATCCTGCACATGACCTCTCTGATGGCATCAACCTCGAAGGGAACCAGTCAGCATCTCTGGCTGTAAGTCCATTTAGCAGATAGCATAATGGCAGATTAGCATAATGGTTTGAGGAAATTGACTCCATATGCCCAGACAAGTTCATTACATGGTAATTTTTCCTCTTTCAATGAGGCTATGCTCTTTCCACTTGATATTTTTATTAGCTAAAAACTAATCTGTGATCCATCAGACAAGAGAGAAGCATGATACAAAAAGAGACAAGAGAGAAGCAAGAAGATGCCAGTCTATTTTTGGAGAGTAAGTCACATAGAAGTGCATTTTAGGACAGAACCTTGACTATACTGTAAGTCTTTGAATACATATTTAAATACATATCTGTAAAGTCTCTTTGGACTTTTAATTAAAAGGAATGTGAGCTACATTGGATCTGCACTGGTTAGCAACTCACCCTCCATTGCTTTCGCAAACTTAAGATGGCCTGCTATTGCATATTAGAATTTATTGTGCTATTAGCTGGGCGGGGGTTTGTGGGCGGGGCTTGATGCCTTTGCCCACGCACGCAAACGCTGCCTTTTCACTTGCTGTAAGAACCAGACTTGTTACAGACCACACAAGGGGAGGGACACAAGGTTCACGGCTGTCCCAGTGGGCAAGGTCAGGAAATAAAATCTGCCCTCATTTTCTCTAGAAAACACTTAATTGGGACAATTAAAGTTTGCCCAACTTCCGAAAACTCATTATCTTTTTTTCCTCTTTTTTGAAATAGTCCTCATCACTGCTCTTTAAGGCACACAGGAATCTCAGCCCAGACCTCTCATGCTACATCCAAAAATCCAAATCCTACCCCCCCCCCATACACACATTAGGTGACACTAATGCATGCAAGTGCTTTAGAAAACAAATAAATATTCCTGAGTTACTAATTGTTGGGCACAGATTTCAGTGTTTTTATTTACCGCTAGGTAGTTCATCAATACCACAAATTTAGCAATTGTTAGGCCGCTTTTCAGATTTTGCTCCGACAGTTTGGTTCACCCTAACCAATCAGAATACATTGTCCTCTGGTACACTAATGTTTAGCGTTACAATGGTTTTCTGAGGTTTCCTTTTTCCTTTCTATCAGTACAAAAGTCCTTGGTCTGCAGATACCAAAATTTTACAGTGCTTTCACAATTTTCAATGCAAGTACAATCCAACATGGGCCAGAATCCAGTCCAGCAACTACTGGAAAATTTATGGTACATGGTGGATATGTTGTTTGTGTAACAAAACCAATTGCATCATTGCATATTTTAAACATTGTGTATCGGCTTTTAAAAGTTTGCCTCATTACATTCAATAATATTTTTCTTAATTCTTGATGCATTCATAACATTTCACAATTTACTGGAAGTAACAACGTAGTACAAAAACGTTTGTTAAAAATATCGCTGACATTGCACAGTGCATTCAGTAATGGAGAAACAATATTGCTCTTTGAATGTAAGGCTAAATGATGGGCTGGTGAACGTTATATAAAAATCTGTATTTTGCATTATAACACACACTGCATACAAAGAAGGATTATTGTTAAAATTTCTTTGCAGTAGGACTAGTTCATGCAACGGGCACCCTAACCCTAACATATGAGAGCTAGCAAATGGGCCTTTAACACGGTTTAATTGGTCAGAACTGAAGACGCGTTTTCCGTTCTGGGGAGCGTCTCTATCTCATTCGGTGAAACTAGCACGGACTGGCGTTTATTATACCCCACATGGCACTGAAAGATTCCTGAGGTTTCACACTCAAATTACAAGCCCTTCCATACAGCCTCGGGCACTGCCTCTGTTGAGGAATTCAATATCATTTCCATTGTGATTCAGTGGCCTGCACTGGAATGAAACATTGAAAGATCCATGTCGGCTGCTTCCTGAAGAGATACCGTGTTACCACAGTGCAGCACTTACCTTAACTCCACGCTGTCCTCCATTCAAAAAGAATTACAATTATTTGCAAAAAAAATAATTGCTATATCTTTACCATATTCTGGAGATCAAATTCGATTTGTATGAGATCGCATATAAATACTGTGTAATGAATAGCGTGTCGACAGGAGCCTACCCGCTCAATATACCGCTCGTCGATTTGTTAGCTGCGTGAGAAACTAAAATGCCACTAAAATGGGCTGTTAGCAGAATTTTGTAGCACCTTGGAAAAAAGCAGCATCTTAACTTGTTTGTTTATTAAGACCAACAGATCTATGAGCCAGCACACCATTAATATGAAACACTTGGAAAGCCCAGCATTGAGGAAATCTGTTTCAGTCAATTACTCCTTGAATGTAATTAATGAAAAATACTTCTATTACTTAACAGAAAATTAATACGGCGTATTAACTGAATGCAGTGTTTTATTGCGTCCCTGTTGCCATCGAGAAAACATTTAATTCCGTTCCCCGCTTAATAAACGGCTGCTCTTTTTGCAGAATAGAAACATCGGCTGAAAGTTAAACCAGATGCTGGCGCAGTCAGGGATTGCCAAGAAGGAAAACAAGTGAGGAATTTCATACAGGAAAGGGACTGAAGGCCTCATCCGTCTGCACCTCACCCACCTAAATCACGGCGGCTTTTGATGGGATCTAAGGGAAAACGGGCTGTCGGTGTCTCCTCCCGCCGGTGCCCCAGCCATCAACGCCCTGTGAAATGAGACGCATCCACCTACACGCACGGGAGCTGTCGTGCGGACTGAGGGACTGGCGCGTCTGCAAAGCGGGGCGGCTGTGTAGCGCTGGCGCAGTTCCAGCTGGCTGCCTGTCAGACCCTGCTTTACATTACATTACACTAATTTCCTGCGCTTGTGCGGGCACGAATTCCCTCAATGCGGATCGGAGACGGAGGTCCATCAACAGATGCAAGTTGGATTCACAGGTGCAGCGATATATCAGCGCGCCGTTTTCCATAATATTGCGTGCATATTATTAGCTGGGAATATTATTATTATTATCATTATTATTGTTGTTGTTATTATTATTATTATTATAGAAGACTTTACAGCTCATAGAAACCCCGCATTTTACAGATAGCGTAAGTGCACCAATAATTTTGGCCTGTAACGGGGAGGGGGGGGGGCATTGAACGTTTCCAAAGGCCCCTGTTGGTATATAATTTGATTGTTCAGAATTGGGGGCCCCGTATGACATGTTTAAATGGGGACTAAGATCTTTAGCGCCTCCCCTGATAACATGATCCTGAAAGTTGGAATACACCCCCCCGCAATGTGTTTTAATTGTCAATCGGCATTTGCGGTATCTCACCTAGCAGGTATCATTAATGAAGAGCCACCTTAATTACCTTCTCTAGTGTTTCTTTCTAATTCCCCACAGAATGCTCTGTGATTAACCGGATGTCACTGGATTTCTTCCCTGGGGAAATCTGCAGGAATCAATGCATTGCACTGAAAATGCACGCAATAGGCTACAACATAGATGTTGTTTTCTGCAGATACAGACAGTTATATCCTTGAAAGACACAGGTGTAAATGACCAAGATCAGATTTTATGTTGAGATAACATACAAGTACAAAAATATAAAAATAAGTAAATACATTCATAAATTGTAAATCTTACAATAGATACATAAGTCTTGCAGCTCTGTTTTACAAGCACATATTGCAAGATGTGGATTTAGAAAAAAATACATATGAAGCATATTAATGCCATGACAGTAATACTGTCACTCAAAAATACAACTGATTATCAGAAAAGTCAACAAATCAATAGATAATATTCATAAAGCATTGCCTGCATTCATCAAATACATTTACAAACACACTGAGCAGCATTCACTTTGGGTAACATGCGGGAGCAGGAGGGAAATTTTCATTTTTGCATTTTTAAATTTTAAATCCCACGCAACAACAATGTGTACTGTACTAACAAAACAGGTAAACAGACTATTGGGATCAATTAAAATCAAATTGAATAAGTGGCCACATAAAATGTAGCGTCTGAGCCACAGAAAACAGACCGCCAGCATTGGGAGGTTTGCATCACACAGTCATTTGACTGGAATCTTGACTCTAGCGAAAACAGCTGCTCTCGTTAACAGTCTCTGCTTTTGCGGTAGGTGCTTGTGTAAAACTTTGATTTATTTTCCTGCTTAAACATAAAAGGACGAAGAGGTTTTATTTATTTTCAGACTAAACAGAGATTGCAGTGTTAGAAAGCTCATACTTTGTCTACTCTGTATCGCTTCCAAAAAAAGACGCTGCTTCTGTTCTGAATGAATTTTGATCCACTTCATTTTTGTTTTTAAATTAAATTATTTTTTTTTTCCAGATGAAAAGCCTCTAAATATATAAATGATTTTAGACTGGACAAATATTCAGCTGAAGTAAATTACAGAGGAACCTTTTTATGGAGCAAAGTCTTACACGCAACATGGGTGAAATAAAAACAAAGGAAACCTGTTAATTCAAAGCGGGACTAGTACTGGAAACGTAAACCAAAAAAAAAACAATAAATATATCTCAGAAGGCTGATGATAGCTCTGTGTGGTTTGTATACATGAAAAATATAAATAAAACAAATTTCATACTTTTCCTCCAATAAATATCAGTAATGCTTATTTACAATATGCACAATTCCCTCCCGATAAAACCTATTGCTAACCTTTCTCTTTAAAGTTTTTTGCAGACTGTGTGAAAAACAAGCCCCTGTTACAAAACACAATGCATGCATCTAAAAGGAATTATTTACTTTAGCCTGAAGAACAATGTGTAAATGTGTTACTCAAAAATAAATGCTCTCTGCGGCCACTTGCTCTCATCAAAGGTATTACGCTCTACATAGAAGGCACTACAAAAGAATATGGCGTCTCAGAAAGGTATTGTTTAATTCAGAGATTAAAATGAAAGGCAAATATATACTTTTGCCTTGTCAGATCCATCTTCTCAAATGGAAAGCTTTTCTACAGGGCGTTTTCCGCATTCTCCAAAGTGTGCTTGGGAACATCTGAAGGACAAAACACGGGACACAAGTCAACCATAAAAGAAAAACGTGAGTGAACTCTGTCGTCCCATATTGACTGTGGCCTGACTGGTGAGGATGGAGGAGATGGATAAGAGGGAGTGTGTGGCTCTGGGGGGTTAAGGCCTCTGTGCTTGTGATTGGAAGGTTGCCGGTCACATCCTGCGCTCGGGACGAGCGGTCACACCATTGTTGGGCCCTCGAGTCCGAGGAAAAGCTCCAGGGAAAAACAGTCGTATTTGCACTCTAAGGCGGAGCATTGGTCTTACGTTTGCAGTGAGGCAGGGGTTCTGGTCTTATTTATCCAGTGCACAGGGAAGTTGGTCTCATTTGTGTGGTGAAGGAGGTGGTCTTATTTGTACATTAAGGGGGGGTTTGGACTTTTTTGTACAGTGGGGTGTGGTCTGGTCTTTTTCTTATAGTGAAGGGTCTTTTTTATCCAGTGCAGAGGGAAGTTGGTCTCATTTGTGTGGTGAGGGAGGTGGTCTTATTTGTACATTAAGGGGGGGTTTGGACTTTTTTGTACAGTGGGGTGTGGTCTGGTCTTTTTCTTATAGTGAAGGGTCTTTTTTATCCAGTGCAGAGGGAAGTTGGTCTCATTTGTGTGGTGAGGGAGGTGGTCTTATTTGTACATTAAGGGGGCGTCTGGACTTTTTTGTACAGTGGGGGTGGTCTGGTCTTATTCTTATAGTGAAGGGTCTTATTTATCCAGTGCAGAGGGAACTTGGTCTTATTTGTGCAGTGAGGAGTGCGTCATGTCTCATTTGTACAGTGAGGGGCAGGTGGGGGTTTCTGGTGTTATTTATACATTTTATTTGTACAGTGCGGGGGGCCTTTGGTCATATTTATGCAGTGTAGAGCGTTGGTCTTATTTGGGCTGTGAGGAGAGGAGGTCGGTCTTATTTGTGCCCTGGCGAGGGCGGTCGCTCTTATCTGTGCGGTGAAGAGAGCGGGTGGGTCTTTTTTGTGCACTGAGGAAGTGGGTGGTCTTACTTATGCAGCGGCCATAGTGACGCACGCCTATGGAGCGACCCAGGAAGCAGGTGGCTCTGCGCAGGTGGCACGCGCTGGGGTAGGTGACGTTGTCATTGCCGCAGATGGACTGCTCGGACGCCATGGGCAGGGGACAGGGGGCAGTGCGACACATTACGCAGTGAGCGCTGTTGGTCTGGTCCGTCACGCAGGTGTGGGTGCCGGGACACACCACGTTCGAGCAGGATTCTGGAAAGCAAGAACGTCACATGACCAGCGTCCATGATAGGAACTTATACTCGTGGCAGTCTGCTTACAAATTAGCAGGGTGCTACTGTAAAATCCCGCCTTACTTTTACATTCTCCCTGGTACATGACCTCCAGGTCCGGCTGGCCCTTGCACCGGGCCAGGAGGAGAGCACACTCGTCACGGTAGGAGTTGCCGTCGCTTCCGCAGACGGACTGCTTGCGGGTGAAGCTGGAGCAGTCGGGTGAGCACACGCACTGCGGCCGTCCGGCCTTCATCCTGCACTCCTTCCCTGGGCCACAGTCCACGCCCTCGCAGTTCACTGCAGGGGAGAACGTTAGATCCTAACCAACTGACGCAGTCAAACCTTTCAGCATCACATGGTCATGATCACCGGGCCCAAGTCATCGCCGATCATAAACAAGTTATGACTTACTCCTCAGTAATTGTGGCCTGTAATTTGAACATCTGCATGCATTGTCTTCCAGGAAATGTTGCAACCACCTTTCAAGGGAATCTAATTTTCCCACACCCGGAAGAAAGGCTGTAATGCGCTTCGGAACAAGCCTCTTACGAAAATGCATTGTATGATCTTTAACTTCTTATTTTCATTCTCAAACTGTTCCTTGTACTGAAAATCACAACAGTTGAACAGCTGGATAAGTAGCTGTAATGAAAGCAGAAGCAGAAGACGGAGTTCATACATGATTGTTTAAAGAATCTGTGGAGCCATGAATCTAAAGCAGATGAGTGGTGCACTTGCAATGTAAACTCACAGAGGAATTGGCAGTTCTAACTGTGACGTGAACCTGTTTCACCACACAAAGGTCAGTGGTGAGAGGAGTGGTCAAAAGAAGGTGGTGAGAGGAGACAGAGGTGAACCGACCACCAGAGCTCTCTGGGCACGATTATCAGGCACGATTTATGCCTCCAGCAATTGGGCCCCCGAGGATCTGTGGGTAGAACAGGCATTTTTTATGCATCACAGACAGTGGTTGAGGAATCATGCTTAGTAATGATGGTGACAGTATCATGCAGCCAGATGACAGTGCTGTGAGGGGTGAATGGAATGAATAGAAGCAAAAAAAGAAGAATGATTATATGCAGGTGATGGAAAATATGAAAAGAACTGTATTTATTAGAGGTTATATGTGTAAAGACTGTGGTGGAAGGATGATGAACCAGGTCAGGGGTTCATCAGACCAAGCGGCCAGACCATCGATTAATTTCACCTGTATCTTATTACCCATCATAAGAGACTGACTTCCATGTCTCTCCCAGAACACACACCCACGCATTGATACCCAGGTCCGCATTGCACAGGATCTCTCCCCTAACTACTTTTCCTGTTTGCTCCCCTTGACCCGAAGCTAAACCTCTTCTCCTGGCCCCATTCCCCGCCCCCATCTCACTGTCACATCACTCAGCTCCCCCTCCATCCCGGACGCCTATTACTACTGTCATCGTGCAGCGTTGCCCTCAGTAAGGAACTGACTCAGACCTAAATTGTAGTGCTGCTGAAGTGACTAAACCCTTGTAGCCTTTGACTCAACGACACGAAAGATACACAAAGGTCTGACGCCCTTGTCCAAATGTGTGGTCTGGGATGTGGAGGAGCTGGGAAGATCATCCCGCCTGGCCATGTGCCGGGGAATGATTCATCAGACAATGTATTTACAGTGGGTAATACAACTGTTTACAATGGGACACAGAGACATTTTGCGAGTGTTTGTGCTTTTTCCTGTCTCTGTGAGCGTAGCGATGCGTCAAGAGGAATTTGCTTTCTGCGCGGTATGTGTAAAGGGTCTGGAATGAGACTGAAAAGCGGGCCAAACATTGACTGCTTTGGTGGACTAACACAGCCATTAAATTCACAGCCAATAACTGATGTAAGCTTGATATTGATATGCGAAAATTGTAACTCAGCCAACACAGCAGGCATCCGAAAACTAAATTTCAAGCACTTCCACGCAAGACCACGCTGATGTGAAGGAGAGACATTACCTCCGTTCCCAGGACCCACTAGGGCTGTTTTAATATCCTGTTATTCTCCATTTCAACAGCCTAAATCACCAAATCTACTTCAGTTTGCACTTCACACAAGAGTAAGAGATCTCCTTGTCCCTGGGGGAGGCCGGCAGACTCATTTTTGTTTTCCTTTTGTCAGATCTACTGGCAGCAAGTCGCAATTTATCTGTCTTTGAACCGATTTAACATATAGAAAATTACAGGTCAAATGACCAACATCAGTCAAAGCGTAGGAATGCTTTGAAGCACCTAACAGCAACGGCAAACATATGATAAATATTACAGGGTGCTACCTGTGAGGTCCAGTGTATCCATATACTTTTATGATGTAAGAAATGGGCGGCCTGTTAAATCTGCAGCGCACGATACATTACGTTTCTGTCTTTTTCAAATGGCCAAGACTCAGGGCAGTCTTCCGCATTATGAGGAACAGACCTCTGGGCATGTGGTAAGCATTTTTTTTTTCCTGCGGTAAACTGGAATTCATTCTTTTCTTGCAGAGCGGACGTTTTGGCCGACTCTCCAGCAAACACTGGGAAATAATTCATGTGGAAGCATTAGATGATGGTGAAGGAGATTTGGTGCCTGTTTCACCTCAAGAAGCCCTTTTTTATCAGATGCAACATATTAGAAAACATTAGGCAACCATAGTCATCTACGTGATGATCACACAATTACAATTACAATTAATCTGGATAATTAATGACTTTACCATGCAGCATATATGTTCATTCCTTAAATACATAACTATAATTACATTTATACAATGGGTATACCAAATGAATATAGTGTTTCAAATGTATTTTTAAAAGTGTTTTTCACCTTTTATGACTGCAACAATGTTGCAAAGTAGGAAGTGGCCAGTCTGATTGATCTAACACCAAATTCAATGATAAGGTTCCTTCATCATTTGTGTTAAGCATAAGTATTTATTCAAATCATTGGGTAAATGCAATTTCACCCAAACATCACACATATGTCATCCTAGAGCAGAACTGGAGCGCTCATAACTGTATATCAATTAGGATATCTTGTTTTAAGCTGTCAGTAAGATTTCTGTATTAATCTGAATTATTTGTCCAGAAAGTCCTGAAACATGCACAAACGTCATATTGAAATTATTAGTGCAAACTATTTAATAAATTATTCTAATAGCAAATTAATTTCAAGAGGCCTTAAGACGAACGCAGTGGAGATAAACGGAACCTCCTTAAGGATCATGAGGAGAGCAGTTACTGAGTCCTTAAATAACCGTCGCTGACAATTTCAGTTAATTCCATGTAAAATGTGACCAAAAAGCAGTTTCATCTCTGCGGTTCTGTGTTTTTATTTTATCTTGATGAAATAATATAGGAAAACCGCATCTCTGATTTTTCATTTCCTCTGAGATGAAACTCCACAGCGTAGGCATTTTTTATTAACCTTTTTTAAGTCCCCCCCCACAAGAAGACTACAAGTCATGAGTATGTTTTTGTAAGAAAATTTCAAAAGCAATGTCTTATTATTCTCCAACACTAACTTCCAAATTTTAGGATTCTCCACATTTGAGTTCTCTCACTCTGCCAAGAAATGTAAATGCTTCATATCATATCCTTGACTAAACCCCGATACCCACCTCATACTTCTAACGGCGAATTCGACATAAAACAGCTGGATTGAATTAGGTTGACATCTGTCTTTGAGCCCCGGCAGATATGTGAAATAATGAGAATGATTTTCACAACGACACTGTGTAGACTGTAGGTTCTCGACGCCCTATACGGGCGCACTTCGCGTGTTTTACGGGTTGACTTAAGCGGCCCAAGGTAGCTGTTTATTGATATGTGCAGGGATTTAATGCTGGATGCTTAAATTGCCGCAAGCATGATATTTTAAGCCGCGATAAAGATTACAGTTGTTAGCTTTCGCATGTCAGAGATGCAGCGTTTTTATAAAACAGCAGCGAGGATGTGCGACGCGTGAAATGAGATCAGGTCACGTGGCGCAGTCTGGTTTACCTTTGCAGGCTTTGCAGGACACGATTCCTAAGAAGCCCAGCAGGCTGACCTCGTTGATTGGCAGGCTGGTGTTGGACCAGGCGGTGTCCAGGCGTCCACTAGAGCAGCACTCCTCGTAGCCGACGCCTCGCATCAGCACCATGTCGCAGCGAGGCTCCTGACTCTGCTGGAGCCAGCAAGTCCCAGCTACCCACAAGCGACATGGTATTAAACTGAGTCCGTCATGCATCCAACCCTCTACGCTGCTCCCACGGGAGCCTTCAAATGTGTGCATAATCTACTTCATTCGCAGTTTCAAAATGTATTAATGACCCCCAAATAACCTAATTCTGACAGAAGTTAAGCATAAAAAATCTCATGTTATAAATGAGAAGCCCAATAAATACAGATTTAAAAATATGACTATTATTAGTATTTAATCGCATGTCCAATCATAAAATGTAAGAAAGTTATATAACTGTATAATTGTAATTAATTTTAATTAAATAAAGTAAAACCTGTAAGAAACTCAATAAAGAATGTTTAATCAACTGGTAAACAGAAATCCTAATCCTCATTGTTATACTCAATTTAAAAATATGTCCGAAAGTTCGCGCTATTTAGGTAGATTTTTACATGAAATATCTGAATGTTCTTAAGTAGTGATGTTTATATGAAATAATAATATCAGACCAAAAGATTTGCTATGAATCTTAGTTCTTAATTAATATGACTATATATTATATTTACTGGTTATTATGAAAACCATAAAGAGCATGTTTTCATGCAGATCAGAATAAAGTCAACTTTAAGGGGTCGTTCCTAGACATCTGTTTAAAATACGAACACAAAGAATAAACATTTATTCCAACACAAGAATTATTTGTCATGAGACTAATGACATAAGAATATGCAAATTTTCACGTAAGTCATGTAATAGACGCTGACTACAGTGGTAGTTGGAAAATTGTACACAATATATTGTTTTCAGAATCTACACTCATGAAACACACTAAACAATTACTGCAAAGCTGTTAGAGCAGACAGTTAAAAACAGAAACCGTTCTCACCATATGCAGGATATTTTCCAAAGATTTCCCACAAAGAAACGATTACCAGAATGTTAATTGTAATTAAAAGGCACATTGTGATACAAAAAGTTAAAAATGGTTATTAAAAAGTACTTGGCAGTAAAACGCCGTCTAGAAAAAAGAAAAAGTTCCGATGACAAAATAAGTAGCGTATCTCCGCAGCAGCCTTGAAGTCAATGAATGTCTTGTAAGTGATCGCCGTCCGCCTCTTTATAAATATTTTGGCTAGACTGAATTATGCTGTTGGGATGGGCGATGCTCTCAGCCAGTTGTAACGCTAGGACGGATAGCTTTTTGATGTCTGAGTCAATTTCCAGAGGCTGAAGTAACCGTTCATTTTAAAGCCGACACGGAAGCAAACCCAGTCATACCTGTAGACTTACTTGTTCTGAATGGTCTGGAGCCCAATAGGCCTACTCAACACATAAAAATCTTTGACGTCTCTCCATATCAACGACAATTACAGGTAGCTGGAAAATATTCAAGTCTTACCTCGTATTGTCTCCACAAAAAAAAGCAAGTTAATGACTTGCTGGCTTTCAAAAGGGTTGGTGGATCGTTGCCTTTCGAGCCAAAAGCCAAGGGAATGCGTTTCCGTTTTTAAATGTACTCTAATTTCACCCCAAGGTCATGAAAACAATACCCTTTATACTAGTTGGCGCCTTTAATTATTACATTACAAGAAAATTACGCGATTTCTCATTCTACAGTACATTGTATTGACAATCGCACCAACTTTCACAGAGTAGGGTCGTCATGCAAAGACGATGTTTAAATAAGTATATATAGGGCTAATAACAGAATTATTAGATTTTGTCTCCCTAATAATAAAAAGATTAGGCCGGTATGCATAAGAATGGTGATGCGGGTTAGTCACGTTTATAGGCTACCTATTCTATTTAGTCAAATGCTAAATGTTAACGCCAGATGAGAAAATACTGCTACATCGTATTTCGATAAAAATAAAAAAATAACAAATATAAACATTCAATGTTTCGTTTACTAATCAAACTGCTATGATTCGGATTTTAATACAGAATAGATTTAGTGACTGGTTCCTACTGGTGTGTAAGGATATTTTTTATTAATAATCGTCTCACTTTTCTACAGAATCTTCAGTAATCACGTGTGTACTTTAAACATTGGATTTATGGTCAGGGTTTGTTATCAGGTCATGCCGAACGTGGGTGACCTGTACAGTAAACGATTTTTCATCATTACTGTCTATTGTGGGACGCAGCGCGAGGCTTTCTAAACTTCCCACTGGACAGAAGACTGCCTCCTACAGGGCCGCTTTGGCATTGCGTTGAGAATTTTGTCCCATCCTGAATTCTTATGCAGTCAAAGAATGCGTAGGCCTATGTTTAATGTATTTTCCACATGCCTGTCAGTGAATTTCAGGAGATAATGTAAGAACCAAGTAGGCGAATATAGTATTAAGTGGCCTACACGAGTCCAGTGATTCAACTCTTGACTGATGATTTGTTGATGATTTGATGACTTTTCTAGTGAAACCTAAGCTTGCCACAGCTCGAAAGTTAAAGCGTTTCGTGTGTAGAGTATGCCACCTTTCATTACAAATGATTTTGGCTAGATATTAAATGACTTGGTAATTAAAACGCTATGCCATTGTTTCAGTTAAAGCCGTGGAATGGGTTTGTTTGGTTGCTTGTAATCTATCTGGCAGATTCTGAAATGTCTTTCAATGAGATTATTTTTCAGATGGGATACCTCGGGTGGAGACTTTCCCGTATATTACGCATTAGCAGTAGCAGTAACTGTAATTCCGAGATCCTTGATGGCAGGACCTTACAGTCAATGCCCCAGTCATTTCCAGATTGTAGTGAAAAAACAAAGAGCTCCAGCATCATTCACCTTAGATCTTGTTTGGTATGACAGTGGAAAAACAAAATGTTCAAAGTTCAAAGGTTGCCAATGATCTTGGGTCTTGCCTATGTACTTCTCCATATCCCATTTGAACATGAATTTTATCGCGGTATTAGGCCTAAATGGAGCATTTGCAGATGAAATGCTGCATTTATATTAATGCCCCCCAGGTTGCAGTACCAGCCGCCAGTGACACTTTCCAGTTATGTCAAGCCACCAGTAAATGGTAAATGGTAAATGGACTGCATTTATATAGCGCTTTTTCTACTCCTACGAGTACTCAAAGTGCTTTACATTATGCCTCTCATTCACCCATTCACACACATTCACACACCGGTAGCGGAGGCTGCCACACAAGACGCCAACCTGCATACCGGGAGCAGTTGGGGGTTCAGTGTCTTGCTCAAGGACACTTTGATGGGGTCATAGTGACACTTTCCAGTTATGTCAAGCCACCAGTGACACTTTCCAGTTATGTCAAGTACCCAGTAAGTATTTGTTTTTGTATCTTTATCTCGTTTCATTCTCCCGATATCTATCAGGCCCCCACAGCATTTCCTTATACATATATTGCATTTAGGGTATTTATACGGCTCGTTTAATTTGTTCACGGCAAAATGAACATAATCAGCTTGTCACGGCAGATAATGATCCACTTCCTAACAAATGGAGGGAAACGGCGATCCTGACCAGGATAAGTAGTTGGAAGATTGATGAATGGAGGAAAGAAGCATGCAGTTAGTGGTTTATGCCAATTATCAATTAACAGGCTTTGTGATGCTGCCTGGCCTAGAGGTGGACCGGAGGTGAATTCCTGCTGGAGAAAACGCAACTCCAGACAGAAAAGTTCAATGCATCACAATGTGCTGATTGCCTCGCTTTGTAAATGGCTTTGGACAGAAGTGTTTGCTAAATAAAGTGTAGCGTAAAATATATGAGAATATTGCGCCTCTTGCTTTGACGTGAGTTTGGTTTAATTTATGCCTGTACTTTTTTGTCCTGCTAGCCTTTTGATGAGTGTGATGGCCATCAAACGGGTGAGCTGAGGAAGTCGCCCATGTCTGGCCTCAGAACAACCATCTGCTGCAGGTGTCTCTTATTTCCAAGAGATCTGGCAACCATTTAATTCCCTTTGCCGCTAAATGAATCTGATGGGTCTGTCTGGTGATCATTTGCCCATCTGGCCAGTCTTCTTTGTTAAAGAATTATGCTTTAGTGGAGAACTTACATGACAGGAAAACACATGATGCACACAGCACACTTCAAGGCCAGTGGGAAAAGCCGTAATCAGCATCTGCGTTCTTTCTGGTGTGGGACGTTAGGGAGCTCTGCCAATGTTCTGTCAATCCCTCGCCCTGTCTGTGGTGTGAATGCAGCCCTTTGATCAAGTTAGAACTGAGGGTGGCACTCCCAATCCATATGAATATATTTGGTGCCTTGGTCGTTGCCTTCCGTCGCCTTGCAGCAATCCCCAGAGCCAAACAGAATGCTGGGAGAGACAGGAGAACTGTGGGTGGACTGCAGCGGTGGTGAGCAGCCTGCATCTTGGTTCCTGTAAATTCCATCATTACACCACGCAGCAAAATATCTAAAGAAACAAATTTAGTTATGCAATAATATAAATGGGAACAGTCTCTTAACTGTAACAAATAGATGTACTCTGGAGTTTGCGGGTTTAGCAAACAAATATTCCATAATTAAATTAATATTTAAAAACATTGCTTTAACGTAAGGGTACAATATCATGAAGTATTTTCCCGGTAGCGCCCCCTAGCGATATTACGCATTAAAAACACAGCGTTGTGCAGTGAGTGAATTATTTTGAATTTTTAGTTAGGCTGACCACATTGCTACGTTTTCTCAACTTGCTGAAGTCGAGAACACTGTTAATCATGTATTCATTTGGTTTTCCCCAAAGATATAACCAGGGACGAATTGTCACTTGATTTTCTTTTAGTCGAAAATTTATTCGAAATTTTAGTCGCAAATTTTAAAGCAGCTTTTACATTAAACTTGTTTTTATTCAACTATTTTTTGTCATTATTTAAGTTTTAACATTTATTTTTTTGTAGAACCCCCCACAATCGGCTGCCAAATGGAATGGAATATCTGACATTTAGCGTTAGGGAATTTCTGGTGATTCAGTGTCTTTTGTCCTTTTTAGGGCCCCGTACGCACTCCGTGTCGGTTTTGTCTGCGTTACGGTGGGTCTGAAGATGGCGGAAGCTCCCTTACAGCCTAGCCGGTTTTTCTGTCATCGATGTTCGGCTGAAATCAGCCCTCGTCTACCGGTAAGTATTGCGGACAAGGCGCTGAAGTAACATATCTGTTGAAGGACATATAAATCGTTGATGAATTGCCATTAAGGTGCTTGGTATGGCTGCTACGTGGTGGTCTGCCTTAGCAGCTAGCCTTTCTCGTTGCTCAGCTATGTTAGATTGCTAGCTAGCTGACAGGCGAGGCCTCTGCTTGATATTCACAAGCCGTCCGTGCTGGTAGATGGTGGACTTTCGTACATTTGGACTCTAGAACGGTTCACGGTTCACCCCCAAAGAAAAATGATATCCATGAGGTGTCTTTAATATAATACTGTCTATCAACTGCAGCTAAGCTGGCTAACTGGTTACATCGAAGCATCGGAAAGGTATTACAGAAAACGACGAGGGGGACTAGATCCCTGGTTTACTGGTCGTCTGCGCTTTGGGGTTTCTTTAGCTTAAAGATGAACTATTGATACATATGTTTTAATTTATCGGATTCTGTCCCATACTGTATTTCCCCCTTTAGTTTCGTTTGGTTTAGCAATACCTTCCACGTTGCACCTCGTGAATGGGATTTGCCTGTGTCAGCCACTTACGTCTGCGATTGTCGCTTTTTATTTAACAGTTAGCTAATTTTAAATCGTTAATTCCAGTTTCCTAGTAATCTATGTAAACTGTAAATGAAATTACACTCGGTTGACCGAGTGGTGTAACGCGTGTCAAAGGTGTTTAATTGTCTTTGACGTGCAGTGCTTGTGGTCCACATGTGGTATTTTATGCGTCACTATATGTCTAAATTTGGTTGTCACGTGAGATTTGATGAAGCTGATGTTGATCAGACATTGGAAAATCCCTAGACACAAACAGTGTTTTTGTATTGCGGCTATGTTCGTTATGTTACAGGCACGTGGATCCATTAAACTACTATATCTGTAATAAAATATTAAAACACTTGCGGTATATTCTTCATGTTAGTAAATTAATACTGTAATTGACAAGATTGATCTGCAATGCTTCTGGTCTGGAATGTTGTCTTCTAATCTAGAATTATCTAACCATTATGTAACGTAAGTAATGCGCAGTCCCTTAATTTCGTTTACAATTTCATGTTCGATTGAGGTTCCCCTGCTTATCCCCAAGTTCTGGAAAACCCCATGTGTAATAAGAAATTAGCATTTAAGATTCAGCACAACTGTTTTTTGGGTAGATAAAGTAAACCAGAATGAGTGTGTGTTGCTCTCTTATATGCTGTAGTCATTTGTAAAGTTGTAAATAGTGTTTTCCGTTCTGATTCCTTCACTCATTCTACACTGCCATGTTCCAGAGTTACACAGATGGACTCTTCATACACAACGCTTTGCTCCCTGAAATAGGATTTTGCCTGAAAGTTACTGAATGCAACGTTTCACTGCATTCACAATGTAAATGAGTTGTTTTTGTGCAAGTAATAGTTAGGGGTTTAACTACCCTCCAGTAATGTACCATAAGTAGCATTAGTTATACGTGTTTCTCTTTTCAGTTGGTAGTGACTTTTACTACCCTCACTAATTGTGTTACCTACCATTTAATTTTGTTTTATGGATATTTGAATGGCAGGCAGGTATATTACATTTTTTTAAAAATGTAACAGATTATTCTGATAGCAGTGTCTGTATGTTTTGGTTTGCAGGACTATACTTGTCCACGGTGTGAATCTGGCTTTATTGAAGAATTACCAGAGGACAGAAGGTATTTGGCATAAGGGGGTTTGATGCTAGTTTTTGATTTTAAATAATTCCTCCTCTTGAATGTGTATGCCGTTAAATCAAAGAAAATTAATGTTTTCGTGTGCTTCCTTTCCTGCAAAGTGTCTAATGTCCATTCAGCATGATGCTTTTTCGGCATTTTCTCATTTTCAGATTTCCGGATCTTTCCAAACTTCCTCACCACAGTAGCCTATATAGCACACTGGGTTGTTTGCCTGCTTTGTGAGCCATAATCTCAATTCTGAATTAACTCCCTTTAATTTCTCTGTTTCTGGCCAGTGCCGAAAATGGGTCCACGTCTGCTGCCTCTGGCAGCGATCAGAACCAGCATCCTTTCGAGGTTTGGGAGCAGTTTTTTTTTTTCATTCAAGAAATTAATAAAATGTTGTGAAACCAATTATTTCTGCATGTGCATAGTGACGGTTGGTGTTCACATATTGAGAAGACCATAACGTATAGAGTATTTTAATTATCCAGAAGCCTCATGAGAAGTTCAGCTCACATTCTGGGAAAGACTGCAAGCGGGGAAGAACTGTGTGCTGTGGGGGGGTGGTCCTTTGAGGGCCGCACATTTGTAATCGCCTCTCTTCTTCTCTTCCCGTTTCTCAGAATTTGGACCAGCACTTGTTTACATTCCCCCCGGGTTACGGGCAGTTTGCTCTAGGGGTTTTTGACGAGAGCTTTGACTTCGGCGCAGGACTGCCGTCGGAGGACAACCGAGAGGCGGAAAATCGGAGGGAGCGGGAACTGGCGTCACGGCAGCGCTACGGAGCCAGGCAGCCCAGAGGGCGCCATGTGCTGCGAAGGCAGGCGGGCAGGCCTGAAGGTGTGCCTACTCTCGAGGGGTAAGCCTTCCCTGTAGGACCTACCCTCCAGTTTTGCTGACACCCTGCCGATGTACGCGTCCTGTTAGGCATCATTAAACGGTTTCTAGCAGAGATGGTGATGTTGAGTCAGCTTCTGTTAATTAGCTATTCGCTGTAATGCCTTTATATCCAAGTTTCTAAGGCTTCTGTGCCTGTCATCAGAAGGTTGTCAGTTAGAATCCCGTTGCAATAGTCACTAGGCTGCCAATGGTGCATGTACTCGTGTGCCATTTGGTTTACATCATTTTTGGTTCGGTGCACACAATGAAACGAATGAATCCATTGCTTGACATGAACAGAACCTAAATTCAGAAGTGGATGTTCAACACGGAAAAGTGATTATGCTGATTGTGCCTGTGATTTGGTTACTGCTGGTCATGATCAGTCGTCATCGACAGCTGTGGGATATTTTGGTTTCCTAATACATCACGCTAGAGAGAAAGTGATTGATAAGACCAAGGCTGTGTGTCGGCTCTTATACCAAACACATCAGACATGCTAACTCTTTTAAGACGACATCATCTAAGTATGTGCACAGCTGGAGTAATGCAGAGTCGGCTCAGTGAGTTTGTCTTTCTGTGGTACCTAAGGTTCTCTTACCAGGCAATTCAGACCAGGCTAAAAACCAATAACTATCATTACAGATATGTGACCACATTCAATAATAGAGAACGTGGGATTTAGATGGGATTTAGTTCATTATGATTACTGTGCTGTCATTTTTAAATTTTTTATTTATTCTACATATTAATTTCTACAGCATTTAAGTAAATGTCAAACATGTTGACCAAAACGTCGACAGACACATATTTAATAAGTAATTTCAAAACAAATTCTATTTTGCCTGCTGTACCAAAATTCCATTGAACCATGAACCGTGTACATAGCCGTGAATTCTGGGTATCACCACACCCCTAGTAGTCACATGTGTTGAGCAAGATGCTTAACCCCCCCCAAAAGAAAAATCTCAAGGGGCATCAGATAAATGACTGACCTTGTGAAGCCAACCTTCACTTTCAGTTGTGTTTATATACTCGTATACTTACTGGCCACTTTATTAAGTACTAATGAAGCAATTATCTAATCAGCCAATCATATAATAATCAATATTTTATTGGTCTCCGTGGGGAAATTGTCTTTACGCTTCCCTCAACTTGCTCTTTGTTGTAAGTCGTCCGCGAAGGGCAGCCACCTGTTGCAGCACCCAGGGACCCACAGACATACTGAGGCTGGGTTTGAACCGGTGACCTTCTGATTACAGGCACATAGGCTTAGCCCATTGAACCACACGCTGTCCCCATGTCAGTAGCACAATGTGTGAAGTCATGCAGATTCAGGTCAATAGCTTCAGTTAATGTTCCCATCAAACACCAGAATGGGGAAGAAAGATGATTGAAGTGTCTTTGAACGTGGTATGGTTGTTGGTGCCAGATGAGCATGTCAGAAACTGCTGATCTACTGAGATTTTCATATTTCGCCATTTCTGAAACCTCAAATAAGTGGTGGGTTGAAAATGCTTTGTAGATGGCAAAGGACTGTGAAGAATACCTGGACTGGTTTAAACTGATAGAAAAGCAATGGTAACTCAAATAGCAACCTGTTACAACCAAGGCAGAAGAGCATCTCTGAATGCACAACTTTCTGATCCTTGAAGCAGATGGGCTACAGCAGCAGAAGACCACTCTGGGTGCCACTCCTGTCCCCTAAAAACAGGAAACTGAGGCTAAAGTGGGCACAGGCTCACCGAAATTGGACAATGGAAAACTGGAAAAATATTGTGTGGTCAGATGAGTCTTGATTTCTGCCGCAGCATCCAGATGGTAGGGTCAGAATTTGGCGAAAGGCAAAACGGGGTCCAACCAAGTGGAAGCAAGATGTACCTAATAAAGAGACCATTGAGCGCATGTGCATATCTCAGAGCAAAGCATGACTGGATATGCGAAAATAACCATTCCAGTACACTTGTACTCGTATTTTTGCAAACGGCAAATAAAGCATCATTTTATGACTGTCCTTTGTGTCACAGGCGTGTCAGCATTGCGCATTGTAACTGTGCCGTTCTCTCCCCATATGCAGAATTATCCAGCAACTAGTCAATGGAATTATTGCGCCAACAGCGATGCCAAACATTGGCATCGGACCCTGGTATGTAAACTGAAAAAGGAGATGCTTTATGCCTGTCGGACACTTTCTTCTTTCTGCCCTGTGCCCTTTGCTCAGCTGGTTCTCTCTGTCACCTTAAGGGGCATGCTTCACTCAAACCCAATGGACTATGCATGGGGAGCCAATGGACTTGATGCTATTATCACACAGGTAAAAGCCTTGTAGTTCAGGACATTGTAGACCATTAATGGTGCATCTATACCAAGGGAGCATTGTGGCACAAGTGTATATGAGGGGCAACGACAGCTGCTTTGAATTTGGAAAGTAATGGAGGATTTCAATCTCACACCTCATACTAAACTGAAAATGTTGCGCTGTCGCCATTTTCTGTCACATCTGACTTTTATTCCCTCCCTTCTAAATTTAACATACAGTATGATCTCTTGTAATTCATCTTAAAGGTCATAAGGCAAGGTAGGTGTGAAAACATTAATCAGATTGAGTTCTGCTGCCCAATGTTGTTATGGACCTTTAGGTATGATAACTGTCCCTATTGGACCCATGGAAGCACAGCTCCAATCACTGGTACCCCCCCCCCCCCATCTCTTCTAGTTATTAAATCAGTTTGAGAACACTGGACCTCCTCCAGCAGATAGGGAGAAGATTAAAAGTCTCCCAACTGTCCAGATCACAGAGGAGCACGTCGGTGAGTGCATCTGGACATGGTGTTCCTAAAGCTGGACCGCAAATGGGCTTCATCTGCATTTTGTTTTATGCGCTATATATTATTCGATGCACGTACTACAAAGCATTCCTTTAGCAATGAACGATGGCCTGTGCATCGCAGATATCTGCTTTTTATAAGTATGTGTTTACTTTAGCCTTTGGAATTCAGTGTAGATTATGTGCTGGGACATGTCTCTGTACCTAATGTACGGTTCAGGAAATTCACAGCTGCCACCCCTTTCTGACTAGCCGCGCTATGAGATGGGCCCTTCTCATAGATCGATTAGTATCCATCCATCCAATCACCCATCCATCCATCCATCCATCTTCCAACCTCTTACCCAGTACAGGGTCGCAGGGTTAGTATGCAGTATATTTGTTTAATTGCAATCCTTCTACACATTTCTGTTTAAACAGCACTGTTTTGTGAAACTTTCCATCTATCTTTAGATATCTTTATTTGTGCATATTTGTATTAACCCTCCATGTTATGCACAGAACACTGTTTCGTAACTGGTTCCTAGATACCTCTAGTTTGATTTATTTCTGTTCCCGTGACACTGTATTTGGTAAGTGGCTGGTAGATGGAGGTATGGATTTTTTCTGGTGGATTGTTCTTGCACTCTTTCACAGAAACAGAAATTTCAGTGGCTCACTCAAATTTAATTATTTTTATATTTTATTATAATTTCATTAGTATTGATTATACACTCGGTATAGTTGGAAACTACCAGTGAACATCCATCCATTTCAATGCCACAGTGTTTCCCAGTCTTCCTTGGGCACTCAGACAGTCCATGTTTTTGGAACTGGGAGGGAGCAAAAATGTGAACTGTACTCGGAGGGAGTAAAAACGTGGACTAGCTGACAGGGAGCTAGGAGGGAGTGAAAATGTGGACCGGCTGGGGGTCCCCAAGGACAGGATTGTGAAACACTGCCATACCACTAACCCCTTGCAGTGTCGCAGTGAGCCTGGATCCTATTTAACTTTCAATTTGTCATCTTCATCACCATCATATTTAAGCATAAAGTTCCTTGATGTGCTTAGAAGAACCTGTACATCATAAATGTATCTATAACTCAATGCATAAACAAGTCAGATGGGTTTCCGTTCTGATATTTATTTTTATTTTCAATGGATATGATTCTCACGTGATTTTTTTTTTCTTTTTGCATTTCTATTTTGATCCTGAAGTGGATAAATCACTTCGCTTTTAGTGTAATGCACCCTGTGATGGCCAGACGCTGTATCTGACTGACCATTTCTTAACTCCTGGTCCGTTCTCTCGACTCTGTGTTTTAAAAGCCTGCGACCGTCAGAGTGTCCAGGAATAAATAATTCGTTGATGAACGTACTTCCGGAATGCAGTCTTATTTACATGCTTCCGCTCTCTCTCCCCATGCTTTCAGGTTCAGGGTTAGAATGCCCAGTGTGTAAAGAAGATTACAGCTCAGGGGAACATGTTAGGCAACTCCCATGCAATCATTTGTTTCACAATGATTGTATAGTACCTTGGCTTGAACAGGTATGCATGTTTCATTCTCTTATTGAGTGCCGTTGGGGGGGGGGTCCTGATGGTGCCGTGGGTCCTGTGTTGCAGTAAACAAGCTGACCAAGCACTGTCTCCTTTTATATTCTCCCTGTGCTTCAGCACGACACGTGTCCGGTATGCAGGAAAAGCCTGAGTGGACAGAACACGGCCACAAATCCACCAGGCCTATCAGGAATGAACTTCTCCTCTTCCTCCTCCTCTTCCTCCTCCAACTCGCCCAGTAACGAGAACGCCACCAATAACTCATAAGACCTTCCGTCTCGCCCTCCTGTCCCTCGCTCCACCTGAAACACGAGGCCCCTTAATCCAGCCAACGAAAATCATCGCAGGGGGCTCCTGTGAGGCAGAGTGGGATAAATTAAATCCATGCATACCTCCCCACCCCTCCCTTTTACCTTCCTGTCGCTTGTGAAGTAGAGAAACAGTCCCTTCTCGCCACTCCCCGGCAGTCAGTGAAACACAAGCCCCACCCATCGACTGGGCTGGTCCAAGCCGGGAAAATGGAGGGGTGACCTGAAGCTGGAGGGGCCAGTCAGAACTCGGGAGGGACCATTAGGGAATGAAAAACAACCACGGAAAGAACAGGCCCACCACCCTGCTTACAGACATTTTTACACTCTTGCTCCCTGAGTCTGAGGAGTACGCTTGGTTTAAGTGGATTAAGCATATGATTTGTTTTTAGCTACTCCTTTGACTGTACAGGTATCTGTGGTGAAGCGGAAATATGTGTACATACTCGTATTTTTTTAAAAAAAAAAAAAAGCATTTTCTATCTGTACAGCCAAAGGACCCGGAAATATGTGCGGTGAGGGACAGTGATGCTGAGTGTGCATTTCATTAGGGTTTAACTTGCACATTATTTCCTTATGGTGATTTAATTAAGGGTTCGACCAGAATAAGCATTTGGTTTGGGGACGTTTTATTTGCAGCGTTCAAAAGCGTGCTCTGCCCTTCAGAAAACTTGATGTCGCATTTAGATTTTTCATTAGCAGAGTAACAGTTGTTATCCTGTTAATACATTTTCAGCCTTATGTTTTGAAAGCAAGTAAAAAAAAATCATACTGTGTACCTCAGATACATGGAGCAAAGCCAAAACTGATGCAATTTATAGAAGAAGAAAAAAAGACACCTTGACAGACCCTGTCTGTTTCTTCCCTGGAATCTGACAGCGTACCATAACGTGGAAGCTGCAAAATAGTCTGTTTCACATGAAGTCACTCACACTCAGCCTTTTCTTACATATTCAGTGAATTTCAGTACAATGCATTTTTAACTTATTCTAAGTTAATGGATTGTTTTGTAAAAATCATAATAAAAACAAAATGGAATCTGAATATATTGCAGATGTTGTAAAACTATGGATCAGCTGGGAAGAGGGGAATGTAGACCTGGGGTTTTCTTGTTAACTTTGAACATTTCCAGAGGTATGATGGGCATGTGTCTGTGTTCATGTGATTAGTCGCAATTATGCATAGTTGTACGCGTTGTTTTTGATGACCGATTCAGTTTTATGTTTTAACTTATTTTATATTTTTTTATTTGCAATATAGACACACAGTCATGTTTATATTGTATTTTATCAGTACATAAAATTTCTTGAAATTTGAATATTCTGCCTTTAAACTATTTTGATTGTAACTTGCTTCTCACAGTATTAATATTAACAGCACGTCATGTTTTCTTTTTTTGCAATATTTCCAGTTTATTTTAGTGCGGCCATTTTAGTCAAGCGCTAGATGGCACTATAAAAAATTCTGTCATCTTAGGAAGAAATTAGTAACCCTTATTAGATACTGTAGACTTAAATATGCCATCTTTTTCTGTTTAGCACTGATTTCAGTTCTTAGAGATAGTAACCGATTACATTTCCTCTGCAGTCATCATCCGATCCACTTGGCCCATTTTGGAAGATTACAAGCTGATAACACAATGATTGATTCAATTTGTTGATTTTCAGATGTGACTCATAATGGCTTTCATAACAAGGGAAAGGGAATGAAATCACAAATCTTGGGTTTAAAACGCAGGAGCGTGAACTGAATGTCGTATGTTATGCTAGCTTCATTTCAAGGCCGGTTCCATAACAAAGGAGAAAAAATTTAACTCTTGTATTCAAGAATCCATGTTTGCCCAGTATCTACTCAGACGACACCAGCGTAAAGTTAGTTTAATATTCAACATTCATTTGGCATTCAAAATGCAAACGTATTATGCGCTTCAACCTTTTCAGGAAATTGTCAAACCACCTGTGCAGCATCGAGAATAATGTTCTTTATGTGTCACAAGGCTTGTTTTTTAAATATTCCTCTTAAAAAGTTTTTTTGCAATTAAAACTGTGACGTATACATGCACATAAAGCTATTACGCTCCCGTACAATGTGGACCTTGTGATGCCAAACCAGATGTACAGTAGACAGCAATTTGCCTCGTGCAAAAGTGTTACAAAGTGTTTCACAGCTTCCGTCGTGATGAGAAAGCAGTGTGGCCCCACTTAGATCGTACAATATTCTTTGTGCTGCACAGTTGGTTTGACATCGCAAGGTCACATGGTGCGGGAGCATAACTTTTTGTACATGTACACGTCATTTTCATTTGTAAAACAAAATGTTACGATTAATATTTGAAATACAATCCTTGTGACACATGAAGAACGTTATTCTCGATGCTGCACGGGTGGTTTGACATAATTCACTGAAATGGTTGAAGCGCATAATAAATGTCAAATGAATGTTGAATATTAAACTAACTTTTCGCCGGTTCAGACGAGATATTTTCAGTAGGTATATATAACGGATGAATAAATTCATGACAGTTTATGCCTACAGCAAATATACACACATAAACACTGCTACATTAATGTCTTGAAGAAAAACGTAAACACTTAAAACAATAAAATACTTCGGGAAATTCTGGTCACGTGTGAAAGTGGCGATGACGTGCGCTGACGCAACATCGACACGCCCATATATCTATGGATACGCCCTCGGTCGGCCGGCTCCGTGTACGTGCGAGTCCACGCGCTGCGAATCAGGCCAATAGAGCGCGAGTAAACGCTGAGAGAAGCGGCGGATTAACGCTCTGATCGGCAGCTGTCCATCCTCCGGCAAATAGACTCGGTTTATAAGAACTAAAAGCTCCGTAAATACATTTAAGGGTAACAATGGCATTGTTGTGGGTGTTTGGTGCGGCTATAGTTTGCTTCTACCAAGTCACTTCAGAAACAGGTAAGGTGTTTCATAGCTTGCCGAGTAACGTTTCAGAAAGCGGTGGCCGGGCGGCGTTGGCTCGTTACAGGAGAGTGATGCTGACAGTCCCGTGCGGGATCGCGCATCGCCATGTGACGCGCCTGCAGCAGTTTGTCACGCATTATTTATATAGTACTATTACGCACTATTCGTTTCCATTTAAAAAAAAGTTTCTAAGTGTCTTTCCCGCTGTGAATAAAAGCACGGATTATACAGTAGTTGAAACCAAATCGGACTGGTGCTAATTGTAACGTTTTATCCAGGTAGCCTTTTCGGTATGTTTTAGGTGACCGTTTAATTTGGGGATTATTAAATCTAAGTAAAAATGTATTATTTTGTTTGCCTCAGGGTCTCTTGGGTAATTAAAAAAACATTTAATTTGAATACCTAAGTGCCGAAAGTGTTATTTGATCTCTAGAGGAATTCTATACACATGGCGATTTTATTGCTTTGTGGTTTACAGTGCATTTCTGTATCCGTTGATCTATCAGGAAAGAATACAAGTACCCATTTGATATGCGATTATTTTGTATTTTAATGTTACGGACGTTGACAGTAACAATACGGGAAAAAAAAACTTTGGGTACCTAGAGGTACTCTCGACATTAGCGGTTTTCTATGTAGCAATAGCTGTATTGCGACAGGTGAATGACGGTAGTTATGATTAAAAAAGGAACTTATCGTTTGGAAATGACAGTTAATTCAGAAACGTGTCCACGTAGTCTGTTTAAATTATAAGAAAATTATGAAAGTAATTCGAGAAACCGGGTTTAACCATGGTCTCTATCTAATGGCATGAAATTATATTTTCTCCGATCAGTGCTGTACCAAGTTTAGACATGGTCAACGTGTATCAGTACAATGCAGTAAGTAAGATGGTAAATACATAAAGTCTACTCTGGTGTTCACTGTATAATGGAGATCCAGGGTGGTCTTCGTTCACACGTACTTGGGAACCTTTTTCCACACTGTGGAAACAAGAAAGGCGATCAGATTAATCTTATTACAACCTTACTGCATCATTAATGCCAGCCATTTGTGGAAAAAGGTGACTGCGCAAAATTTCTGAAATAGGAACCTTTGTTTGTGTATATGCTGGGGTGCTTTGAAAAAAGAATCAATTTCCCACCGGTTCACAGGAGATCCTTCAAATTGGTAGATTTCTCCGTCACACATTTCTCAGTTTTTCATATCAACGTCCCACAATCCCTCCACAAATATCTGTGTTCGATATTACAAATATTATACAACCTTTCTAGTAAATATATACATAAATTTATGACTATTGGAATCATCAGAAACTTTGAAATGATTATTGGTGTGTATTGCTGGTTTTGTCACTGTTTCACATTACTTTTCATTAGTGATGTGGCCGGGTTAGTCTGTATGTATATTCCAGCCTTAGACATTCTAAAGATGGTCATGTTATTGATCGTCTTCTAAAGTGCTTTACAAACATAGATGTAATGTGGTAACATTCCGGATGCTAACGGGTAGGTTAAACTTACGGTAATTAAAATGAACTATGTTTAGCGTCAAATGGAGAGCTGAGCTGCAAAGAACGCATAACGTTGCTGACAGAAAAGGACACATTAGATTTTTTTTTCCAAATAATTTAGTTTTCAATAATTTTATACCGTCCTGATCTGATAGCCCTCTTTCCTGGTCTTAGCCGCAAAGAGCTGCATGTGGTGGGGAAAAAAAAACTGAAAATAAGCCTGTACTTTTACTTATTTTGGAGAAGACTTGTTTGTCCTCATTATAGAGTGTTATAGGGTGTCACTGTGGTCAGCTGCTTAAGTCACCACTTCAGAGGAGAGGTATAATTAGATTCATCCCATGGTCCGTCTTCAGTCGTAACCTAGCTACAGCTTTTGATCAGAATTGGGTCATAAATATTTTCTTCATTTTCATGTACCAAGGGAAGGGCAGGGACATTGAATACTTCACTTTTACATCAAATCAGCTATTTGTATTCTGACCTGTTTTTAATATTTTTACATGTATTACAATTTTTTTCTCGTTTTAGCCATTTTTTATTGGTGGATGAGCTCCTATTGCACAGGATGTTTGTTTATAAATATGCTTTATGTATGATTATGCATTTTTTTTAGTTTTATATGCAAAACAGCATGAGCATGCTGAAGTTTTGTCTTTCATTCAAGCACCATATAAGAACCTAAATATTCCAGTGTCATTGTACCATGATATGATGTATGTCAGTATTGATGGTGCTGTTTATGTGACAGTATAATGCACCCACTCGTTACATTAAAATTCACAGAATATGCTGCGAGTTAATATAATACATGTCAATGACGTCACTCTGTTTGATAATACAGTTTATTTATATGAACTTGAATCCTGTCCATTTCTGAGTGTCGAGGTATAACCTCAGCCTCACGGACAGTGTATATATTACACTGTGTCCAGCTCATATTTGGCAGGTCAGCTCACAGGAAGGCTGATGAATTCATCCGTGACAGTATGCATTTTATGTGTGAAAAACAGAAAAAGTCTCTACTGCTGGTGATCTATAATTTTTTCTGCATTTTAACACACATTTTGGGAGATCGTTCTACATGGATATTAAAATAACCACAGAAAAAATGTTATTTTGTACACAGAGACCAGAGGTCATTCTTACATGGTTTATATCTGAAACATCGCGATACATAATATAATATTGTGAAGCAGTTTGTATTCAGTTTTGCCCTTAGGAACCTCCTTTCTTCTGTCAGCTAAGTAGCTCAATATTAATCATTCGGAAGAAAGCTTTTATTCTGTATTTTAATTACCTCATAGAACTATATATAAAGCAGAACTCCTTTATTCATTTTAAGTGAGGGGTTGGTGAGCTCAGTGTAATTTCATTATCGATGATGTGTGAATGCCATGAACATCTTGATGAACCTAATAACCATCTTAAGCCATTAGCCATTCGTGGCCATTCTTGTACATAAAACTGTGCAATGAGTTGAGGCTGTGTGACTGAGGTATTGAACCTCGACCACATATGGCTGGAGGTAAACCTCACTCGTTACTGCAGCATGCATGGTTTCCTGGATTTCAGTTTATTTAACATGACAGGGGAAGAAGGAGAATCAATATTTGTTCTCTGGAAAAGAGACAGCCATGAAGGTGACTCCAAAAAGGTCGTGTGATTGTCATTGGCCAATATCGTTTTAATCCTCATTAAAAAACCTTGTAATGTGGGTTTTTATTCATTTATATTAAACTATGTGCTAGTTTTGTCTATTTCTTTCTCATTTCCTTGCCCAACCGTCATATGAAATGTTATTTTTAGGGAAAAATGACAAACTACCTTGACGTATTTGCTTTGTTTCAGCTCTTCAGAACATTAGTCTCTCGCTAATTGTTATAGTTTCTCATTCCTTGGCTTGTTTTAGTGGATGGACATGCTTGCCTTGTTTCTGCCTGTGCTTTGATCTCTTTGCATTGTTTTAAGATCTGTAGTGGAATTCAATAGGAGGGCTGCTATAGGACGCCTTGTACTATGAGAATGTTATTATTCTGTGGTTCGCTTTTGAACAGTGTTTGTACAAGTTCTCCTTGGTGTAAGATGAAAGAAATTGGGTTGATGTTACACTTCACTGTAAAAGTGTTACTAATTCTTAAGCTGTTTTTTTCCACTGCATAATCATCTTTTCATTTAACGTTTGTTTTCACTTCTTCTATTTAGATTTATTTTTTACTTTTCTTTGATTGTTTAAATTGTAAATTGACTATAAATTGAAATTACTTTAATTATGCTGGAATAGTACTTAAGTCCATCACTATTTCTAACCCGTGTCTTTTCTGGTTTTCTAACATGTTTTTTTTTTCTTTTCCTTTTTTGCCCGCCCTTGCTTTGATTTCTAAAATACCCCCCAACACTCCAATCACACCCATGAACGGTCACCTTTAGTGAGCTTTATCAAATCCCCAATGTCGCAGACAACAGTGATTGGGAGGAGCACAGGGCTCCACTGTGAGGTCGTAGGCTTTCCCCTGCCGGAGGTGCAGTGGTGGTACGTTGAGGAGGAAGAACCTGAGGAGACAATTACTCAGCTGTTTGATGGGGCCCGAATGGATCGGGTCCGGATCCACACCACATACAATGCTCATGCCGCCAGCACCATTCGCATCTTGAACGTCACACTCAATGACTCTGGGACGTATGAATGCAGGGCCTCCAACGACCCCGAGCGCAACGCTCTGAGGAAGACGCCCAAAGTCAAGTGGATTCGCTCGCAGGCTAACATTGTTGTGTTTGAACGTGAGTGCTGGTGGTAACTGGCCAGCTTGTGCTCTTCTGGATGATCTTAAGAGGTCTTGCTCCTACCTCACCCCCCACCCGACCCCACCCCACACGCCCTTGCATTTGATCCTCCGTGTTCCTTATACCTTCTAGTTGATCTAGAGATCCAGCTTCGCTAGTTTAGCATAGGTGCTGGGAAGTTGGATAGCAGAATTCACCCAGGTAGCTACTAATTAATGGTTAATGATGCTTGGCTTGTTCCTGGGCGATGTATTATTCTGCTTCCCCTGTTCTCAAATTAAAACTTTAAATTGTATATTTTTCTAAAAATATAATAAAAGTCTTGACCAAGGTCAGCACAAACTGGCAACGTTCCATTTAAGTCTTTGCCTAAAAGTTGGAAAACAAATGTTTTGTAAAGGTGGCAGAATTTCGATTGTCCCCTTCACCCACTTAGTCTTAGGGTGAAATTGTGTGATTCCCCAGCTAGCAGCAGTATCCGGAGACCCTTGATCTCTGCCTGTTCTTATCTAGCTGTCTGCACAGCTCGAGAATCCAAGACGGTTTCTGCTTTTGCTCCTCCTTCCTTCCTCTGCATCCCTCTACTTACTTTGGCCCTTGGCATAAACTCCAGCCTGGCTCCTATCGTCCTTAACCTGCACCTCTCTGCTTTTTTTTTTGTGATTCTTGGTTTGAGATCGGCATAACTGATATGCAAGTATGCATTCGCCATGTAAAGGTTAAAGCGTGTGGTATTTTTTGTCAGAATAACATAAATGCACATAAAATCAGTAAGCATTTTCCCACTTTCACCATCAGAAATTAGCACAGAAAATGGTTTATTCAGCGAATGTATACTTGTGTACCGCTTATCACCACATAGATGCTCTTTCGTTTATGATACCTGTGTTGTTTGGTAAAAAAATTACATGCATTCCTGGAGAAAATGTCCTTTTATCATGACAGGTAAATACTGTATAATTTTTACTTAAACTGTACTGAATGGAACTGTACTTTTGCGTAAAATGCGAAGCCAATCCCCATAGTTCTTTTTTGTTTATATTTTCGTATGTTTCATAAAGAAGTTGCTGGTTTTGTCAGTCATAAGCCATTATAAAATTGGTTTTGAATTAGTATAAATGCATGATCATCACGCTAGGGTGCTATCCTCACTAGTGTACTTTAATCAGTCACTAATGACTAACAAGTTCAGTTCCTTTGCATTAAATATGTAGGATACCACAGTAGTAATACTATACTACTAATAGTAATAATAACAGAGTATTAAGGCCTGCCAGCTGTTTTTGTTTGGCATTTTTTAATGGTTTTAATTTTTCCATCATAGAGCCTAACATCCTGACTGAGCCACAAGAGGCTAATATGACCACCGAAGTGCTCAGCTGCAACCTCACTGAGCCTCAGACTCCCATCAAAGGTCATCACTGGACCAGGAACGGAAACGTGATCGAAGCAACGCAAAGCACCTCCACAGTGGGGTTCACCAAGTACAAGTAGGCTGTTTTACTCCGGTGTTGTATGGTCACATTCTGAAGAACAGCTTCATCAGCTTAAATGGAAAACGGTTCAAATCACTGTCAATCTTAAGGTATCACCTGTTATGGATGGGGAAAACTGGCCTTTGAAGGTCAGTCAAACTGCAGCCCAGCCAGACAGAAACCAACAGACAGAGTTTAAGCCTGCAATATACCTGCACTCCAGGATCAGGGTTGCCTAACCATGTTTTGATGGGTTCAAAGCCCATCTACCTTTTGCATGTGTGGAACTTGCCCACTCTCCTTCTCTCAATTCTGGGTGCCCCTGTTTCCTGGGGTCATGTTTTAAGTTGCTGTTTCAGACTTCTACCTAACTTTATAATTGTGAATGTGTGCATATGTTTGCCTTACGAATAAACATTGAATAACTTTCTTACTAATGATAATTATTTAGTTAATTGTGGTAATTATATAACAATGAACATGAATGTGTGTTTGTTCATTTGCTTCATAATGCGTACCCCTCTTCCCCATCTGCCTCGGCCTGTGGCCGTGTCATGCACACGCACCGATCTGCTGCTCGCGCTTGGGGCAGGACGACGTACCTCCAGCATGCCCTGATCTTTGGGGATTAACGCACTTTGAGTGTGATCTTAATTCCTGCAATGGCAGACAGGGGACGGGCTTCAGCTAACAGCAAGGTTGCCATTGTTGTGGCCCCAGGACAGACAGCAGTGTCAGATGCGTGTGACCCTTTTGTGCTCCCGCCCCGCCCAGCCTTGTGTAAAGCATGACAGTGGTGCAGCCCTTGTGATTGTGACAACCCCTCACTTGGTTTTCTTTTTCTTTTCTTTTTTTTAGAGTAGAGAAAACTGACATCAAATTTGGAGGTGAATTTTCTTGTTTCTTTCTTGCGGCTACTGAGTTTTACAAGTCTATAAAACTTCAGGGTGAGTTTCAAATATCCCCCTATCCCCCTTCATTTAGATCTGTATGAAAGTAATATATCAGAATGCCTGACTCTTATCACGAGGACTTAATGTTTCTTTATGCTTCCTAGCATATTAAAAGCACATTGCATATTATTACATTATCCTGCATTACCTATTTAAGTACAGTGGTACCTCAGAACTCGAACTTAAGGTGTACAAAACTTGGGTTCGAATCCTAAAATGTTTGAATTCTGATTGAATTTCCCCCTAAGAAATAATAGAAAACCAATTAAATGGTTCCTGGCCCAAAAAAATGCACCTAGATATGGTTTTGTTTAGCATTTAAACACAAAATAAACAGGATAAAACAAGAAGAGCATTTTTTCATAATGGCTTCCAAAACGATAAAGAACGTACCCCAACACTACCACTGTCCTGCCCCAATCGTCCGCTCCTTCCGTGTGCCACGCCCCTCGTTAACCTCGTGTGGAATCCTCGTGTGATCAGCTGTTTCTGGTTATTGTCATTAGTCCTCTATATTTAGTCCATGTTTCAGTTTGTTTCCCCAGTCCAGTCATTGTAACGTCATTGTGTTGTTCTGCCTGTTCTCAATTTAACCCTGTGTTTCCCGAACACTTGAGTCCTGTCCCTGCTTCCCTGGTCCCGGCTCAGCAGATCCTGACAACCCCAAGCCACACCCCAACACTGCGCCAACACTAGACTATGCCATGTGGTCCATTGTCTATTTTTATTACTGCTCTATATTTGTTAATTTGTTCGTAAACCACAAACTTTTAGGTTGTAACATTTGTACAACCGTTGCGTAACTTTTTGGTGAGAAATGGCTACCAAAATGATATAAAGTACAGTGCATTACCTGATATTTTCAATAAAAAAGCACTATCGCCAACAAACGATGCTATCATAGCAACTGAAGCGTTACCCTGTGTTTCCGCTGAGAGACGTGCCGCATGACTCATTTCCCTGCGCATATAAGTTATCTTAGGTCGGCGTTCACGGTTCGACTTCTGAGATTCAGATCGAGTTCTAGGTCTTTTTTTCTAAACTGGTTGGTTCGACTTTTAAGAAATTCGAATTATAATGAGTTTGAGAACTGGGGTACCACTGTATCTGTTATGTATGCAGTACTGGGAGCATTCTGGATAACTTGTCTTGAGAGGTGGGAATGATTGCAGGATGGCTGAATTGAATTTTTATTTTATTTTGTGTGTGTGTGTGTGTGTGAATGGTTCCTCCGGCAGTGTTCCCCCGTGTTGTGGCTCCCAAGCACAACGAACACGTTACTGAGAACGACAAAGCGGTGCTCATGTGCGAGAGCAGCACCTACCCACACATTACCGAATGGCGATGGTACTTCACTGATGATAGCATGAAAAAAAAGGTAGGACAGATCCCTCCTGCAGATAAACCCTTTTGCCTCCTCAAGAAACCACTCAGTTTCTCACTCGGCTCTTTGGAATTTTGTGGTATAGGTGCAGATGAATGTAAGTATTGGTTGTGAGACACTGGGTACTTAATGTCACTCCAGGCCATTCAGTTGGCCTTGTCCGCCTCCAAACAGGCTAATAATAACGTTTGGCGTTAGTGGTGTATCTGAAAACCAAAGCTGGACCATATCTGGATGGTTTACAGCTGTCATCCTGCACTGATATTGCAATTCTGCAGCTGACGGGCTGCCCCGTAGCAACGTAAGTAATCACACACAATGCATGTGTGACTGCGTAGCGGAGTAGCAGAATCCTGGACAGAAATCACGTCAGTGTTGGTGTATAAGGCTCTTTATTGGTATGACATCCGTGTAAGGGCAACTGAACTTTGTTTTCTGTTTTTTTTGTAACTCAGGAAATCACAGAGGACGAAAAGTACAATATCAAGATCCTGCCCAACAAGACCACCCTGTATATCCATAACCCGGCCAGTAACATAGACTCGGGCAGCTACACTTGCCAGGGAAGTAATAGCATGGGTGAGGCCTCTGATGTCATTACGCTGCGCGTGCGCAGCCGGCTGGCCGCCCTGTGGCCCTTCCTCGGCATCGTGGTGGAGGTGATCATCCTTGTCGCCATCATCTTCATCTTCGAGAAGAGGAGAAAGCCCGAGGACCTTGGTGATGGTGCGTGACGCCTTCCCTTATGCTGCGTTTATTGTTAACAAGTGCTGGATTGTAAAAGGATTATATGTGGGGTTCATTGTCAGTGTTGTGCATACAGTGGCTCAGAGCTTAGCTGAGATGTACGTTGTCTTTGTGTATTAGGAGTGGCCCTTGTGGCTGTGGGTTAGTTACTGATGCCCCCTAGTGTTACAATGTGGCATTGTCTTCCAGTTGAGTGCCCAACTCTAGGGCCTCTGCTACTTTTTGTGTGTTCTATTCATCACACTGGGTCAAGATTATTGTTCTTAACATTTTTAAATATAGCTTTATCAGTCTTTAAACCTTTGTATGATTTGTGCTTCCTTTCCGTGTTTTTTTTTCTTTTAGATTTAACTAAAAACGAACATTAATTTACCAGACTAGAACAACCTATATCGTTTTGTGTTTTTATTTTATTTATTTATTATATATATTTTTTTTTTGCTGCTGCTTTTGTAACATTTTGGTAAGTAATTAAAAACTCATGTTGGATTGGAGTGGTGTCACTTAATGAAATAATCCAATTAAACACGGGGTGTTTAGAGTGGCCAATGACAAATGAATGTGCTAAATTTGTAATTCTTTCACTGCAACTAACGACAAGAGGAGTGGCTAAAAAGTGCCACATTTATATATGCATGTGTGAAATGCTACTTATAGTTTAACACGTTTGCATAAGCTGTGATGGAGCTTATTTGAAAACTGACATTCTTTTATCTGAATGCATAAAGATGTCACTTTAAAGTGGGGAAACTCTTTTAATTGCACGTAAACCAAAACACTGCATGGATGCTGCTCAGGTTGTTGTGACTGGGATTTAATTGGAAGTCAATTATTGTTTAAAAAATCTTTTCAATTTACTACTACTACTGCATGATCTTGCACTGAGAGTAATACTTCAGGTAGTAAGTTAACAAAGTCTGCAGACTGGTATATGAAGTCGTGTGTCTGCTTTAAAGCCCTGAGAGCGGATTAATACTTTTTCTTAGCAATGTTCCTCTTATTGGCATCAGAGTGAAAAATTTGTCAGACCTCCCCATTGGTGTCTGTTACTCCCTCATGCCCTGTATCCATGATTTGGTTTGTTCTGCTGCCGTGCTCCACTTCCAAATCATTTCCATTTATCTCTTTTGCTTCACAGATGACAATGTAGGGTCTGCTCCACTGTAAGTCAAGCCTTTGTACCATTTAAGTAAATAAAGTTTATGGCATTGTTCTGTTGGTGGCCTTTCGGAAATGTTATCCCCCCCCCCCCCCCCAGGAAGAGCGAGTCTGCCGCCAACCACAAAGACAAAAACGTGAGGCAGAGGAACTGTAACTGAAGAAGGATGCTGATGAAGGTAGGTATTTAGCTTTAATGAATGAGTGAATCATTACTGCTCAGTCCAACTGTGGAGCCTTGAGTTTGGCTGTTCCTGTTCGCTGCAGCACGAATTAGATGAAATAGACCTACTTTATAAAAGTATGAGATAAGTCTGTTGGCTAATCACAAAGCTCTAACAACCTAAGTATGGATGTCCTACCACTAATCTGTGGTCACATAAGCAACTAAATACTAAGCACCAGGATGAAGCTGTAATATTTCTGGCACCATGTGGATAGTGGGGGGGGCTACGGAAGATTGGGTCCAACTCTTTCTCGTTTTACTATGCCGTTGAGCTCCAGCCTCTGGGGCTGCTCTGTGGAACCCAAAGTTGCAAAGCAGTTGCTTCACAAATTCAGCTTTTGTTTATCCTTTTACACAGCACAAGTTCACGAGCAGGTTACTCGGCCACTGTGCGACACAGGCGGTATTGGGTACAGCTTCAGCTTCATGTTGTGTCGTCGATGCAAGCAGTAAGGCAGCCTGGGCTGGTGCCCGTTTATGGGTATAACAAGCTTAATATTAGTCATGTCCATATTCCGTCCTGCATATTTAGTTACATAAGGAGTTTTAACCGCTATGGATGCTTGGAAAATTAGTTTTTATGCAGAAGCTTGAACACAGATGGACGTTGCTGATGTTCGAAAGCCCAGAAGTCAGACACGGACCCTACAGTGTCATCCTCAGGAGCTGAAGGACATGCTGACTGCCTCCTCAGTTCCGTCTTGGGTTCTTTGGTTGAACTGGCGATCGAATCACACTGTGGCCAATACTTACGGACTTAGTATAATCTTTGCAAACAGCTGAAATGACTTTGGCAAAGTTATGAGTAAATTAAGAACAGGCTCCATTGTGGGTGCTGATTTTAATTGTCAGTGTCTGACTGAGAGAAGCCTGGATGAAGTGCATGATTTTTGTGGAATTTAATCCTGTTTTTATGTGATGTGCTTACAGCAGTCCACACGCTCTAATTACTTGCTTCATTGGTGATGTGGGGATTTTAACCCTTTCAAATTCTTATGATAGCAGACAACTGTCCAAATTGTCAGCAAATGCCCTTTGATGGGGACAAAGCGGTCAGAGAAGGCGGTAAGCGGCTGACTTGTGCCGAAACGAGTGGTGATGGGACCGCGGGCCCTGCTGTGGCCTTCCTTCAATGCCTACAGCAGGCCTGCGGCACCTCCTGGAGTTTATAGGGCTGGAGGGAACGCGATCCACCCAGCGCTGTGCTGCCAAAGACGCGAAGTGCCGTGTCCTGTTGCAGACTAACAGAATATCAAGTGTTGTCAAAACCTGCTGGGGTGTAACTCGCTCCCTTCTCCTCCCTGTAGGAATCCCGATGGTGGCTGTGTGGTGTTTACATGGAGCAGAGAACACCGTCCAGTCTGTTCTAGAAATCCTTTCCTCTTTCACAGGTTTTTCTTCAGTAAACTACGTATGTCTAAAGGACCAATATACTCCTGATGTTTCTCTTACTCTTTTATTGGCATGTCTTCTGTGCTATCAGGAAGTTGATGGAAGCCTATGGGCAGGGACTGTGTGAGTTTATCCGTGTTTATTTTAATCTCTGGGGCTATCTGTTGTTTATGCAGAAGTCTGTGTTTTCCCTGCGAGCGTGTGCGCTTCCTCCCTGTCGACCAGCCCTGCGTACGCTTTTAAGCTATCCAGCATCAATATTAACATCCTCTGGGGAAGGGGGGGTTGGTGGAGCCTCTGGGGACAAAGACCACCCCCTCCCCCACCACCACCACATGCCGGGACACATGTATTACTGGAAGCCTGGTGGAAATGACCTGTTCTCCTCCATAAACAATGCAGTGTGGGGCCCTCTGGCCTTATTCTGATGGCTGTAATAACTGTATAGTTTGTTTGACGGACTCCAGGGGTGGAATTTAATGCTGGTTGTTGTTACTCCTCAGATGTTTCTAGGCTGTTCAAGATTAAAACTTGAAATGCTTTTAAAAAAATGTGTTTTATTATTATCATTATTTTTCAGATATCCTCAGTAAAATGTCCTAAGATCATCTGCTAGCTGCTTTGCATCATTTCGAAGCATTTCAGCGCGAGACTGATTCCTGATTTATAACTTAAATTTTGTGGCATCCTTTAAAATGAGTTATTACGTTATTTAACCCTTTTTGTGGAAAGTCCAAGCAATATATTGTATTAGTATTGCACCTGGTGTGTACTTTTTGTCTTCCTATGTTTAAATTTTAGGATGTTTTTAAAATATAAGTTAAGAACCTGAAATTAACATGATTTAACAAGCAATAACTTGACTACTAACTGCTGTAACAACTTGCACGATTGAAATAAATGTATTTGTTTTATCTGGTGTTGTGTCATTAGTCAGCTGTATGTTATATAAACAGAATGGTGTGAGCTTTTGGTGGTTAGAAGTGTTTCATCTCAGACATTTCTTCTGTGTGAGATTGCTAAATCCTGCTGTGATTTTGAATGTAAGATGTTCATTGTAGTTTTAAAAATGTGCCAGTCATACATCAGCCTGAGAGTGACCCGTAGCCTTGCCTGCTGGCTGGCCTGGTAAGCCTCTTGTGCACCTTACAGTGAACTGGTGTAACATTTAGGGCAGGATTGCCCAATTCTGGTCCTGAAGGGGCAGTTTACAACACAGTGTGCAGATTTCCCTGCTCAGGCACACCTTGTAAATGGGGTAATTAGCTGAGGAGAGTGTGTTTGAGCAGGGAAATCCGTGAACTGTGTTGGATTCTACCCCTCTTGGACCGGCCGCGGAGATCCTAGGTCGAGCGCGTCCCCTGCGTCCAGGAATAGATTCCAGACTCACGGTGACCTTTTGGCCTCTGAAGATGAGCAGGACCTTAGCTGCATTAGCGATGGCTATACCTGACCACTCTTCTTCATCTGCTGGGAATGACCTTCCCCTTACAGACAACAAATTGGTGGTGTCATGGATTACTTTGTCTTGTCATGTATACTGGCTGTTGTATGACGTTGTACTTTTTTATGTTTAATTATGCTGTATTGTTAAGATTGACCAAAGGTACATTTAATCTGCCATGCAAATAATGTGAACCTGATACAATATTTTTAATTTATTTTTTGAGCAATAGAATGTTTTTTCAATATCTGTTAAGCTTAAGACAGTCACATTGTATATCTCCAGACCACATTCTACTTTCAGTACCTTTGCTTGGTGAAAAAAATCCTAATCTGCTTTGCATTTACTCAGTTAACTCACCCGTTTCATTAAGGCAACCTCTCGCTTGACCAGGTCTTCAAGACTTGAATGTATTTCATGAACTCTATTAAATGCTCAAGAATCTAGTACAATTCAGACACATTTCTGTAATGCAAATTGCATCTTTTTATTTTCGTGGCTTTTAGCTTTAGATTGACACTGCCTACTCAACACATGGAGGAAGAGAATTGTCGTGAAATGAGCTGTTGTTTTTTTTTTTTTGGGGGGGGGGGGTCCAGCGTAGATAAATAATCACACCAGTTAATCAAAACTTGGTAGAACC
>JAODUD010000033.1:6054657-6065740 GCA_026784285.1 Stomatorhinus walkeri | reverse complement strand
AACTTCACATCTCAGCAATATTAGCTAGATAGATAGATAGATAGATGCTTCATTGATCTTACTCTTTGTATTCTTGGTGCTCTGCTTCTGCAGGTTCTATTGGGATTTCACAATGCTCATGTTTATGGTGGGCAACTTAATCATCATCCCAGTGGGCATCACATTTTTCAAGGACGAAACCACCACACCGTGGATTATTTTCAACGTGGTATCGGACACCTTCTTTCTCATGGACCTGGTGCTCAACTTCCGCACGGGCATCGTCATCGAGGACAACACAGAAATCATCCTTGACCCGGAGAAGATCAAAAAGAAGTACCTGAAGACGTGGTTTGTGGTCGACTTTGTCTCCTCCATCCCCGTGGATTATATCTTTCTCATTGTGGAGAAGGGCATCGACTCTGAAGTGTATAAGACGGCCCGCGCCCTGCGGATCGTGCGCTTCACCAAGATCCTCAGTCTCCTGAGACTCCTCCGACTCTCCCGGCTCATTCGCTACATCCACCAATGGGAGGAAGTAAGTCGGCCACCTCTTGTAGGCATTAGGCTCTATACTGAATGCTCGTAGATAGTGCTGAAGTCATAGATATTATGCAGAAATTAACTATTTACAAATAAGACCAAATTGATCTGATTCGGTTATTAAACGTAATAGTTTAATGAGGTTTATGGTTATAGAATAAAATAAATGTAAAGGGTTGCAGCTACTGATTAATGACGAGGTATTGTGTTGAATGTAATGATGATTGAAAGTTACGGAAATTGTGCTGTTTGAAATTATTAGTGGAAATGTATTGTCAGTGCACTCAAGGTATCCTATGATGGTTGGCTTATACCTATTGACGGTCTCATTTGCGAGTAGCCAGTGGTCAGAGAATCGTGTACTGAGAAGCTTGAAAGACAGCGTAACAAAGTAAAAGAAAAATGCAGTGAGAAGTGATACAGAGTATCATCAGGTATATTCTACCCCCACACACAGCCACACATATATATCCCTGATACATCATGCCCATCAACGGATACGAAACTGTCAACCAATCATATTCACACATACTGTAGGTCCACCACGTGTCTTACACGTAAGGGGTACGTGTTTACAAATTGACCTTGTTCTCAGTGTCTTCAGGTTTACCTTCTCAGACCAAGAAGCTCCACTTAGACAAAATCCTAGCCAGATTATAGGCTGTAGAACTATCAGGCAGGGTAAAGATCCCAGTAGGGCAGCTGAAAAGGCCACGCTGACCTTTCACACACTTCTGTGGTCGGAGCTCAGGACGCCGACAGCCTGAGCAGCCAGGCGTCTCCCTTTGAAGTCCCGAGTGCATCTTTTCAATAACCTGTCATCATTATTCGAATCCACGTCCTGGTTGATCATTGATTTGCATCCTGGTTGAATTTGTATTGCTTTGCCAAACAGACTCATCGGTGTCCCAAGTGCACTAGTGGCCAAAATTGTGGAAACGCCTAGTATTTCGGGCATTATGCTTTAAAAATTACTGGATGAATATTAGCAGTAACATTTCTAAACAATCATGAATAAGAATGTTTCAAATATCATACATTGGACAATTAAGTACGTAACTGGAGCAAAAGTTGAATAACAAAATTGGACGTGTTTCCGCAATTTTGGCCACTAGTGTATAGTGAATAATGGCTAATCGCAAAAGACGTAATCATAACTGATTATGTCCTGAGGTTATTGATATAAAATACAAGATTCTACACCTTTCATTTGCAAACTACGCAAGATAAATATCTTCTTCATTTGTAGCCAGATATTTTTATACTTTCCTAGGAAGTGCTGTTCCGCAGTATGTACCGAAATACAATAATCCAAGATGAAAAACCTAATTTTAGTCCCTTTTGAATTAAGTTATTTGATTATTCATTGCAGCCCAAAAACTAAAATCTCACAACTGTTTGCCTTTTGATTTTTTTCTGCCACTGTATTCGAAGGCAATATTGCTGCAATACCTCAGTATATTTTACTGCTTTGTGGTGAAACTATACTCAAATATTGACGCTGCTGTTGAAGTTCATTAGCGAGTTCCTGTTTGTCATCTCTCCCCTTTGCGATTACAGACAGATGGCTCACTGCTTCTGTTGATAAAGTCCCAAAGCTGTACAGTGTGTTGAAAAGTATAATGGCCCAACAGCGTAACCGATGCATGCTCGATCAGCTATATTGGCAAGGTAGTTATCTGCAGTGTTGAAGCCTGCAAATGCTGCTTATATCTTATACTTTACGCTTGCAATCCACTGCTTTCAGATTTTCATTTAGACTATTTAATTAATTATCATTTTTAATGGGATTAACCCTCCATTTACCTGTTTTTCCGTCTTGTTCATTTTAGCATTGAGCACTGGAGCATCACATGAATGCAGTGTGATTGACATCATCAGGCGTGTGCATGTTGTAGATTTTTGAACAAAGGATCGGGAACAGAATCATCTATCCTCAGTCGCTTGTCTCTGTTAGTAACAGGTCACAGCGCTTCAGGTTCACCACCTTTTCAGTTTTAATCTCTTTAGTAATTTTAAATTATGCCTTCACATATAAGAAACAGGAAGCATCATTTTGTAGCTGCAGAAACAGGTTTGTATGTTGTTTCTGTCCCGGCTTTGGACACCCTTAGTGCGGGGGGGGGGCTTTACCACATCTTATAAACTGTAAAGGTGGTCGATGGAGGTTGTCCAGATTAGACTAGTAGTAATTCTCTGTGCTATATTAATGGTAATTCATTGTGCAACACTTGCATCATCAATAATACTTCTCTGCTTAGCAATAGTAATACTGCATTGTTACCTTTTTAACTGTATTACCATATCTTATTAGACATTACTACATTCTAGATACTTTTGATGAAGCAGTTTTTATATATAGTGCTTTTTACATTTACTGTGTAAATGTCTACACGTTTTGTTATAAGCAATTTACAAAAAAGAGGTGGCCATTCAGCTCATCAAGCCCAAACTTAACTAGCAGCTCATTGTGGTATCTGAAAGTGCAGCTGCTCTGCAGTTTCGTTAAACATGGTGTAATGACAATAAAAGGCCTCTAATACTATTTAATTTGGAGAAATAAAGGTTATAACTTCCTCTTTTTCTTTTCCTGAATCATAGACGGAAAAGTGAAATTTGTGTAATGTTATTCTCTAAACAAATTATTCCTTTGCATTATGTTACGTTGGCCCCCATGATGCACATTTGGGCAGCAGTGAAATACATTATAACATATACCCAGAGGTATATAACATATACCATAAATATCTACATTATAACATATACCCAGAGGTATATAACATATACCATATATATCTACATTATAACATATACCCAGTAAGTTTGGTCTTTATTGAACATATAAATTCACCTCGACCTTGATGTACATCCTGTATTTACCTTAACCTTGACTTATATATTTTCTCTTATATATCTCATTTACCTCAGCCTTGCTCGTTCACCTTCCTGGGGCACGTTGTCAGGACCACTTGTGTTTTCCTCGCTTTTGTTCTAATTAAATCCCAAGCCCTCATCCTCCAGGTTAAATGCCCCCACCTGCATGTCACACCTGCGCTTCTCTGGTTCAGGCGCGCATCTTCCTGCCCAAACACGCCCCACCTCTCCCCAGATGATATACAGCTTATAGCTCCGCCCTCCCACCCCAGGGCTGAACCCATGTGACGTCTTGGTTCACCGGCTTCGCAGCTGGAAAGGCAGAGCTTCTGAGGGACCGCACTGTAAGTCAGCCAAGTGGCTGTGATAAGATATGGAATGTTACCAGTCTGCTTACTTTAACCTGTGGTTCTACCTGGAATAGAATAGAATAGAATAGAGTTGAATCCTTTATTTCCATGTGTTTCCATTTCAATGTGTGTGTGTAAATATGGGTTTATCTGCTGGGTACCCATTAATAAATCAGTGAGTAGGGGTCTTAGGTGGGCAGAAAACGGCGTATGAGATGCATTGAGGTTGTCGTTCAAAGGCAGATGTGGAGGTAGGGATGCGTTTTCTTTGTTGGGAGGTGTAGCTGGGGTGGGGGTGGGATGTGCTGGGGGCAGCAGTGACTATCCAGAGCAGTGTTTCCCAACCCAGTCCATGGGGATCCACAGACGGCCCACGGTTTTGCTCCCTCCCAGCTGCCAGGGAGCAAAAGCACGGTTCATTTGATTAATTTGAAGGGACCATTTTTCCGCCTTTGGATCTTAAGGAAAAATCTGTTCGCCCATTATTCCTGGATGCCGTGAACCAAGGAGGAGTAACAGGTGAATCCAGAGCTGATTGGCTAAGCCAGGGCCCAGAGAAGGCGGGGGGGGGGTTAGAGCATTCCTTGAAGTCCCCTTTGGAGCGTGTTGTGGGTGGCAGTGAGGCCAATTCCTGAGCTTGGCCTGGTTCATCCGCTTCACTTCTCTTGCTTGCTGCCATAGATGGGCGGCCCTGGGTGTGTTAATGCCTCGTATCTCCACGGATATGTTGGTGGGGTGGAAAAGTGTGTAAGGACTTTCCCTGATGTAGCAGAGCACACTATTCGGATCATCTGTCATTCTCCACATGGAACTGCTTTGGCTGTTTAGGTTAGGGGTGTCACCAGTAAACCCCCCCCCCCCACACCCCTGCCCAAGACATTTTAGATGTCTGTGAAAATTTTTATTGACGCAAACCAGTCCATGGACATCAAAAGGTCTGGGACCACTGGTTAAATGACACTTTGATCGCTTCGTTTTTTACTTGTTTGTGCATCTAGATACTTCTATTGAGCAGGACTCTCACTCATAAGTAGTTCCTCCCCGTGATTCGACCATTAAGGCTAAAAGCCAAGGTCATTAACCACTATGCTAATCGAAGCGAAAATGCAATATTAATAGATTAATGATTGAGGACCAGATTGCTAGCGAAAGCCTAGTAACCAAATGACATTTTACCAGCAGCCTTGCAACATGGACTGTGGAATTTATCCATCAATCTTCCAAGTAATTTTCCTTGACTGGGTGGCAGGGGGCCTTGGAGCTCATCCCAGGCAGGGTGGGGCACGGGGGACCCGGCACAGGATGCCTGGGGGTGCGATAAGCTCCAGTCTCACATCTGGATCTAATCTCTTTTCCTTTGTCTTTCTCCTCATAAACTTTCATTTATGGAAAATGTTGGCCATTGTCTGGAAAGATATAAAAGGATTTTCTTATTATGACTAAAGTGATGAATGCTGAGAGCCCTTTGCAGTCGCACTGGATCCCGCTTAAATGTAATACTTCCTTTTGAGTTCTTCCTCTTCCTTATTCAAATTCTATTACTTTCAGTATTCATGCTTATCCCATATCTCTTGCTAAATCAAGGTAGTTATTATTATACTACAATGCTTTTCAATTAATTGCTATAAAATGAGTGGAACTCAGTGGGTAACCCTCGCACCGTCTGGGTTTGGGTTCACGTCCCTGCCCTGTGCGTGGAGCTTGCGTGTTCTCGCGACGCCATGTGGATTGGTCTCTGGGTTCTCTGGTTCCCTCCCGCTGTCCAATCAGACTGTTTGGCATCTCTAAATCACCCATAGAGCGTGATTCAGTGCGTGTGTATGTACTTTGCACTGGCATCCTGGCCTGGACATACTGCAACCTCATGTCTTCTAATGTCTGGGACAGGTGACCCTGGCCACCATAAGCAGTTAGAAGATAGTCTGATGTTTTAACCTCTCTACAGAGCCCTACAGAAATTGCAGAAATAAGGTAAAATCAATATCTTTCCTGCACGCTATTTTGAACTCTAAATGTGCTTCATTTTTGCTTAATACGGCAAACAAGTGTAAAAATTCTCTTTAATCTTTGTTCACCAAATGAAAATGAAATAAAATGAAAGCAACCTGAGTGGACCAAGGCTACTTTCTGAGTTAGTAGGCTGAAAGGGACAGGGTGTGCTGCTCGATGTGTGGCGTACATCTCGGGCGTTATCTGCCAGTGCCCTGAGCACCAGCCGCTGCCGCACTGACTCCCTAGGATTGATGTGATACCGCTGACTGAGTAGTGAATAATGGGTGAGGGTCCTCCATTTGTTCCGCGATTTGCGTGACGCTCTTAGGCTGAGCTGGAGAATCAGTCACGCAGTAAACGGTATCGCTAGACGATTGCAGGGGAAACATAAAAACGCACTGTGTATGGATGCAATTGTATCGTCGGGGGTGTAACAAGGATATCACTCCGAGCCGTTACACCCCTAATGACAGTCTGTTGGAAGCAGTAAGGGCTGAAAAACTAAGAGCAACATTGTGTCAGACAGGAGAAGAATCATTCTGATGGTTTTGTCTTTAATTGAGTGGAGTTGCTATAGTGTGTAATGTTAGGTTAATAAATATTAATGTGCACTTAGACAGACTTCTTTCCTCTGGATTTACTGTTACTCTGGAATCCCTCCCTGGTCCAGAGGTCTGCTGAGCTACCAAATTGATGTGAATGGTGTGTGAGCGACTGGTGTGTGAGCAACTGGTGTGTGAGCGACTGGTGTGTGAGTGACTGGTGTGTGAGGGTGCCCTGTGTTGGGTTGACGCCCCATCCTTGGTTGTTCCCTACTTTGTTCCGGCAGTTTCCAAGATAGGCTCTGGACCCTGCATGACCCTGAATAGGACAAATGGTTATAGAAAATGGATGGATAGATGGATGGATGGATGGATAGATGTTAAAGTCGGCGCTGATGCTTAGTGTCATAGTCAGGTTCAGTGATACCTGTTTTGCAAAATACGGCAAAATCTGATAAAGCAGAGTATTTCTGATAAGGAGTCTATTTGTGTCAGATGCCTAGAAGACATTTTTAAGGTGACAAATGTGTGGAAACCGAACTGCGCTAATTGCAGATTCAGGAGGAACAGGAAACACTTGTAAAAGCCCGTTCTATATTAGGAAGGTAGAGGGATATTTATGTGTGCAAGATATTTAAATGGCACCAACCCAAAGCCAGCAAGTGTTAGCTTTCCATTATTAAGCTGATAATGCATCCTGATAGATGGGGGTTGCACATCACCCACATCTCCATATCCGTGTCCTGCCCTAAGTAATAATGAAAACCACATCACAAAGATCTCTTTTCTCTTACAATATCAGTTTTTATTGCCAGCTGTTGCATTCTGCAAACTAACTACTTGACAGCAGCGGCACATAAACGAGTGACTTAACATCGGTGGTACAGAAGGAGTGGAATAAATGCTCAAATGATGTCAGATTAGCTGAGATTACACGTATAGGGGCTGGTCGAAGGGGAGCAAATCGGCCTGAGTCACTGTAGCTCCCAGCTCTGCTTAAGGAATTAAATTTTTGCCCCTCAGCCCTTGTCTGGTGAGTCAACTCAGTCTGTGTTTTGCATTTCACTTAGTGTGCCTATTATTCTGCTGATTAGAAAGTGGTAATTTGAGTGAGATGTGACCCCTAATTATCACATCAGCCGCTCTTGACGGCGAGGATCTCGCACCGAAAGGCTCATTGAGTGAGCTGGCTGGGTACCGCTGAGGGGAAAATAAATAGTTCCGTTACACATTAATTGTGAAGGAAGGATGGATGATGGAGGATTTAAGGCCCAAAACATGGACTTTGTTGTTTAAGGTAGTGGTTCCCGATCAAGTCCCCAGGGAGCGACAGACGGTCCATGTGTGTTTTGTGGACAGTCTGGCAGGGAGCTGGGAGGGAGAAAAAACACGGACTGTCTGTGGTTCCACGAGGACCGGACTGGGGAACACTGGCTTATGGGAATGACTGTCCACTGGGCTTCGAAAGCTTTCTGCTTACTTTGCTATCGAGGCAGCAGGATGTCCATAATGAATCACGGCCCGCAGTGCGTGAGGCCGTATTACCAGCTTAAAATGCGTTTTCCGGCACTTCAATCTGTGCAGTGTTGTCACTCTCCTCCTGACAAAAACACCATGACGGGGATATTTGGCCATTTCAGATGGTGTGAGAAACGCCGGGGGGGGGGGGGGAAGACTCGCAAACCGACATCGCTCCTTAAAAATACAGTATTTCAGAGTCGTTTCCAAAAAGCTGGGTGTAAATACACTGGAAAATTCTTATAATGACCTTTTTTTATTGGCAGGGTTCCTGCTTTGGAAGAGGCCTTGTTATTAGGCTCCAACATTCACCAGACTACAAGCCAAAGTAATTTCAATATTTCATATAACTTATGCACTGATTTACATTTTCATTTATTTGCCTGGTGCAATTAACCTGCAAGTAATAATAGAGGCAATACATAAATCCTTTCTGGGGCGCTTCTATAGTATACTTGTATAGTATACTTGTATAGTATAGTATACTCTTACCAGGTTACTAGGATCTGCTTGTTTGCGGTGACAAAGAGCCAGAGGGACTTGTAGCATGTCGTTTTCATAACACTTTACTTAAAGCACTCATACTCGCATAATGCATTATAATGCATTCATTAAGTATTATAAACACGACTGTAACTATTTATAAAAAGGCATATCACATTACAGCCATGCTTATTATGAATTATGAATGCTCTACGAAGCACTCATCTATAATACATTATACATACCTTCATAATGTATTGTAATGACTTATACTGACCATTATAATGCGTTATGAAGGTATCTATAATACATTATGATAACTACTTTAAATAAAGTGTTAAAATGACTGCAAAACAAGTAGAGCTGAATTTTCACGATTAAATGACTGGATGTGATTCCTGCTTCAGAAAGATAGGAGTGGGTGTTATGGATGATTTTTTGTATTCCTGTGCAATAACTCCTTGCACAGTCAGCTGTTGCTGCATGTGTGTACCCACCCCGACAGAGAGATAGGAGGCTCTGAACCCAGCAGCTGCCTGCAGCTCCACCTCGCCTCCCCTGCGAGTCACACCGCGTTAGGCACCAAAACGGCATGTACGTGACCAGCTCTGCAGGGAAGGCCTGGGAGCGGCTTCCTCGGGAGAGAAGTGACTTCACCCATCTGCTGCTCGACGGAGGAGACGCGTCTTTTTTTAATGACAGCCCAGAGCATCTCTGAAAATCCCTGCCTCTCGCTGCAGACCACAGTATAGATCCACATGGTTTTCTGTGTCCCTTTAATAGACACACCGAATGCATGTTACTATCCAACAGTCAGTGGAATGAACTTATAATCAAACTGATCTGGCATCAGTAAAACATCACTCGCTTCTGACCTGTGGTTTTTGGGCAGTAGTGTTGAAGAGGAGAGTCTAGCTTGTCACACATATGAAGCACCTATAGTTCATTGGTGTTGCGAGTAGAACAACCTTCAGACCTGAATCTGGGTACAGCTGTGGTGAGCTGTCATGAGCAGATGATGTTAGATGTGAGGGCTTCTTGTGATTTGATTTGTTGCATGGGGACCGTCTGAAAACTCCCTTTAAATATGCAAATGAAAACACCGCGAGGCATATTCAGCAGCATTGTGGTTCACCGAGCATTTCTACACTCTACTTTCCAGACACTCCTCAAACGGACCAGCAAAGAGGCAGGCAGCCAGATTGACATCACAAATCACATTTGCGTATTACTTTTGGAGTCTCCTAATTTATCTTCATTAACATTCATCAATATTCAGCACTGCGAATCACCCTCAACCAACAAGGTAGAATTAGGGACATGTGATTTTGCTTAGATTCACATGTCCCTGGGTTACCAAGGGATGGGCTTGCCTTTCACTTCTTTAACCAATCATAGTCTTTATCGTATGACATCACCGCATGTATCAAAACTTTCTGTTAAGTGGCAAGGTGAACAGATCTGTAAAGGAACCGTTTTATTGTGCAGGCCTTTTGTTAAGATACAAAACAGAAGAATATGCTTACTGCAAAGGTATGGAGCAACATAAAGGTCTTTATTTATTATTAATAATAATAATAATATTTAACGGGCAACCTACTGATCAGAAGCACAGAGGCTAAACCATACCAGCCAAGGCCAGAGATTTGGATGGAGACTTTGAGTTTGAAAATGAAAAAAATAAATAAAAACAGAGTAGTGATGTCATATGATGAAGACTGTGATTGGTTAAAGAAGTGAAATGCAAGCCACTCCCTTTTCGACCCAGGGACTCAGCAAAATCAGAACGTGCATAAAATTATAATTAGAATATGCTGATTGTCATTGTACACATAGACAGAAATTCTGCAGGCGGCATTAACCTCCTCTGCTGCTGATACACAAAATTTACATGTAGATCTTTAGTGATTCGCACTGATGTATGTTTAAAAAGCAGCCATGTAATATAAGACACAATATTCCTGCGGTAACCCCCAGGGACGCTGCCTATTGGGGAAGCTAGCTGAGGCTCCTACAGTATTACAAGACAGCTAGTTTTGAGTTACTTTATGTTTTGTTTGAGGAAGAGAGGACACTGCTGGCATTCCCGTCCCATCTGGGACTTCAAGAACACACAAGCTAAACTCTGGGTCCACGCCAGGGGACCTCCTGCTGGAACTGTTTACGGTGCCGAGTCAAGCATGCAGTAGAAAAGTATTTTTGACAAAAGCTTTGCTCTTGTAGGTTGGATGCCCGCCTTTGCTTTTACTGTGGCTGGTTCCTTTTTAAAGTGACAGTCCGGCTAATGGGAGAGGCATTGAGTGTTACCCAGCTGGAGATTCTGATCATTCATATCTTTCAGGTTTAAACGTGAGAGTTGAGCTCAGTGGCCCACGCTCTGCATTGAGCTTCAGTTTGTGTTCAGTCTTCGCCCACTGCTGCCCCCGATGTTTTCATTTTTCCGGTTGTTCACTGCCCAGGGTTGTGCTTTTCTCCAACGGCCAGATCAGATAGTGATATTTGAGAGCCATTGTCAGTTTTATCTGCATTTATTGTCACCAACTCTGAGCTCAATTATGGTGCGGCTCACATGCATTCCGCACCATCGTCGGTATCTTCTGGGTAAACTCGTCTCCTCTCTCAGTCCGAAGGCATGCGGAAAGGCGAATCGGTATCTCTGAATTCCCGGTAGTGTGTGAGTGTGTGTGCGAGCGGGTGTGTGTGTGTGCGTGTGCGAGTGGGTGTTTGTGTGTGTGTGTGTGTGCGAGCGGGTATACCTATCCTTATGGGGACACAATGTCCCCATAATGTGATAAATATCTG